>BMAV01000616.1:112254-170719 GCA_019973955.1 Trichonephila inaurata madagascariensis
TTTTTTTATGGGTGTAAAATTACTGACTAGTTAATGAGTTTTTGAATGAGTTTGAATATTCATGTAATAAAAAGAAAAAAATATTGATAATAGCTACTTGAAATATTCTTTATTTCTAACATTTTCATAAATATGAGTTTATCTTAGTAAATATCATTATGAAAACAAAAGTATTGAATCTGAAAATATTTTTTGTGTGGTCATTGTATATTACATATAAAATTTATCTAGATATGCCTTTTTCAAAATAAAAATACATATAGTTTTTCTAAAATATAACGTATGGTAAAATTTTTGAAAGTGAAAACTTGTTTTGGTAGTCATGATTAATTCCTAGCATCAAATGACTGTAGAAATATACAAATAATAAATTGTTGTTTTCTCTTAGTTGTTTTGGTTAATATTTTTAAATGTGATTGAAATTATTTTCAAAATAGATTTTGACAAAATGGTGGATATATGTAACAGCAATTTAATCTCACATTCAAACCTTTTGATAAAATAATAAAAATATTTGATTCAAGGAAAATCTCAAAATGACTAAAAATGCTTCCCTCTCAATATATTTTTTAGCATTCTAATTAACACACACATATATATGATACAAATATTTATATAAAAAGAGATAGATAGAGATAGCATATAATATACTATCTATAAATGTATATATATATATAATTATTTATACTATAATGAAAATTCTTAAAGTACCTTTGGAAATATTCATTACACTGATAAGACACTGTATCATGTATGATACCCATTGCTGATACAAGTTCCAATTTCACATCAGCAGAGCATTCAATATCAAACTGTCGGATAAAATGTGTGGATACAGCAATGAGAGCATCAGTTGGCCATGATGTTAACCAGTCCATAGTGCATCCAGATATTAATCCAGGAAATTTTAAAGAACGCTTTTGAAATTTACCACCTGCCTAACAAAGTAATAGAAAGTATTCTGTTAAATTAATAATACATGAACATCAATGATAATTTACATGTTTCAATTTTTAGGATTTCCAAAAACACAAAATTATTTTACCTTTTGATACAAAACTTTACATTGATAATTTTAAATATGGTAGAATATATTTTATTTTTAAAAAAAATAATCATAATTTATAAGTTCCACGCAACTTTCTCTATATATACAGCTTTAATAACAGCAAAATGTACTTAAAGTTAATATTTTATACAAAATAATTATTAAGTTCAAGGGAGTTGGAATACATTAGTACCCCAATTTACATAAATTTGTAAACGGGAAATTTCTTGCTATTCCATTTCAATCAGAAATGCTTAGTTGAAATTTATTTCTTGATGTGATATATTCTATTACTTGGCTTACACTTGATTTGCAAAATCAGATTAAAGTTGAAGAAGATGCTGATTCTGAATTGGTACCATGAGAAAACCTTATGACAGCTCTGAAATTTCCTGATTTTAAAGTACATTAATGAAGAAAACATGCAAAATAAAGACAATAAAGAGTTGATCCTGTATCACAAAGAAATCTCATGCAAAAAGAAAAAGAATTTGCAGTCAAACAAATATCATTGATTTTTTAATGTATTGCACATGGTTGTGAATTTTGTGGGTGCTTTGTTCAGAAAATTGCAATAATTTGATAACTTCCTTGTTTTCCTCTAGGAAAGTTTATTTGCTTATACAATACCTGCTCACCAGCTCAAATCAACAAAATACATACTTTTACTTAAGTGCATACTTAGTAAAAAAGACAAAGATGTAGAGTGCAGATGTAAAAGTGCATACTTTTACATCTGCACTCTAGTAACAGACTAAAAAATGTATAAGTAAATGCAAGGAAGAAAATTGAACGGCATTTTCTGAGAGAAAAATACTTCAAAGTATACTTGGAGGTGTAAACAAAAACAACAGCTGGAGAAGAAGATACAATTTTTTAATTATATAGAATTTATAAGCAACCTGACATAATTAAATACATAAAAATAAATAGAATGAATTGGATGGCTCATATAATTCGAATGCCAGATGATAATGTTGTCAAAAAGATACTGCAGTTCTAAGTCAATGGAATTCAGAAGCATGGAAGACCAAGGCTGCGATGGGCAGACTCAGTGGAATCAGACTTTGGAATTATAAACGAGAAAACTTAGAAAACAAAAGTAAACAAGGTGTCATTATGGTGGAATTTTCAAAAGAAGGCACTGGTCCACGAGGGACTCTCCTGCCAGATATGATGATGATGACAACATGCAATCTATTTAAATACTCCACTTCAAATATGCAGGTATGCATAAATATAACTTAATTTTTATACAAAGCACTTTTTTTTTATTTTGCAAATATACGTGCATTTCTAGATTAATATTTTTTTACTTATAACTTTAAAAATTTAAAAATGGTATATGTATAATCTTATAAAATTTGCTTTCTTTTTAATAAATAGTCAGCAAATAAGCTGATGTGTTTAAACTTTTGCATAAAATCTGTAGGTACTTATTTTTGGCTTCCCTTATATTTCTTGATCTCACTTATTACATAACTTTGGGGGTATTATAGTATAATAAAATATTATACATGTGTGTGAGTGAACACATCAATATAAATATGATACACTATAGTAAATTACTGTTATATCTTATTAATTTTCCATGCACCCTGAAAGTTTTTCAAAATTAATGAAACGGAGTATGAGTGTTAAAGAAAAATTGAGCCTAGTGGAAAAAATAAACATACTGGTGAAAAACATAATACTATGTGCAAATTTGCACGGGATCTATTTAAGAAGTAATCATATAGGTTATCTTGAGTTGGTTCTCTTTTTGGAAATTCTTTTTTCATTACAGGCAATAGATTTTCCAAAATTTCTCTCATTTCATCCTTTGGAAATAAATTGGCAACCTAAAAAAAGGAGAAAATATTAAAATTAAATAAGTTTTCCATAAATCTTAGGAATATTTAACAATTTATTAATTATTTCAAGTATTATTGCAATTTCATGTTAACCAAATAATACATAAATTAAGATATTCAAGGATAAATGCAGAAGCAAAATAGATCTTTCAGTTAATATTCCTTTTTTCTTCAAAAAAAAAAAAAAAAAAAGCAATATAAAAATAGAAAAAAATAATAACTTAAAATGAGAACATAACTAAGGTTAGAAAAATTCTATTATAGCATATTAGTATTATTAAATGTATCTTTAGAGCATTTTTTAATGAATAATATCATTGTGACTAACTTAAATGACACAGTTTCATTAAAAAGAAAATATGATAAGAAAGAATTAGTTAAACTACTTTAAATACAATGCATATTAAAATTGCTTAGACTCTAGTCCAATTTTCCAGGATTATAGTAAAACTAGTGAATAACTTTTTAAAGACATTCAAACAGGTTTTCAATAAGGAAAATTATATATCAGCCTTATACTATTCATGATTTTTGGTGAATTTAAATAAATTTTAATTTGTGCCAGATGTTTAGAAATTGTCCTTATTGAATGGTATCATATTGATTACCACATAACTTGTAAAATCTTAGGCAATTAATCTCTGCCATGTAATTAATCTTAACAGATAAACAGCTGATATGAGATTTATACATCAAGATTTGTAACAGTGTAAATTTCAAAAGAAGTAAAAATTTTATCAAATGAGATATTTCAAACAGCAAATAATGGGGGAAAAAAACCAATTACCTCTCCAGAACCAAGAATAGTGTTTAAGTATTCTAAAAAGGATTCTTCTTTTATCTCATTATCAGTAAAAATAAAAGTAACTCCTTTCCCTGCTTCACCAGCTGTCTTGTACAAAAATTTTAAGTCATCTACTAAATTTCCAGCATTGTAGGATCTAGATAAAAACAGATTTTTCAAATTCATTTAAATTTCTGATAATACAAAATTAAATAAAAGCTCATACAATATTTCAATAGAATTATTAAATTGAACTGATGTTAACTAAAATGAAGAATTTTGATTTTGATACTTAATATCACCAGTTAATTTTAAGTTGCATTTAGAACAAAGTCTTATTTGTTATGTTAGCAATGGCATGGATGTTTTACTTTTAATAAAAATTATCTTTAAAATGTATAAGTATCTTTAAAGTGTAAAATTTACTTTAAATGTATAAAATGTTACATTTTGTTTTATACTATATAACTTTTCAAAGAAAATCATCAAATTAAAATATTCATTGCTAATTCAAATTTAAATAACTCAGGTTGTGACAACCGACTAGCAGTTGTTAGTGTTTGGGCGTTCGAGTAAAAATCAGCCATAACAAGTTTCAAACTCAAATTTATTATCCCTTTGACTTAAATCACAAAACTAAAGATATGAAATGCACTAAGTAACTAATTAGAGGAGCAATTGCACAGCTTAATCTACTCCATTTACTCTTGGAGTACTCTGGACTTCTACGCTAGAATTCACAGCAATTATCTCTCCTAATTGTATGACCTCCAGTCGTAAATCTTAAGCTCAATTTTATCACTTATTCTCCAATTATCAACTATCCAGCGACTAACATCGCGTACCTAAATGTCAACACTTAAACAGAACCACTCATTTGAATAATTCTAGTCTTCTTCTTCGAGAGAAAGTTTTTGATAGAACATACAGTTAAAAAAGAATAATTTTACCCCCCAAGATGTTTAGTTGAAGGTTCACGAATAGACCCATTACAAGATTATGAAATGACAAATCTGTGTGTGCAAAATATAGCCAATAGAAAATTTTAAGTCTAAACATGGATGAATTTTTAGTTATCTATACTTTCTCACCTAATCTCAGTAGCTACATTTAAATAAAACATGCAGTAATTTAATAATAACATTTTTTAAATAGATCTGCCAAGTATATAAGGTATATAAAACTGATAAACATACAAGGACTTAAAATATAAAGCTGATTAAAAAATAGAAGGGAGGGGGCTTGAATTATTACCTTAGTATTAACTCAAAATTTTAAAAACTTTTTTATTTCTAATGGGGGTGCGGATTGGTATTTTTTACCTTTGCAGACCTAGTACATTCCCCAGGAGCTTTTTAGTGCAGCACCAAATAGGCGACACCAATTGCCATAGGCAATTTTGATGCTCAGTTTCTTCCCCAGAGAAAAGCACCTGAGCTCTGACGATGCGAAATGGTGCTTAGGAATTTAATTTTGCTGACAGCATCCAAGCCAAACAGATCCTTAAGGGATTTTTTACATGCCACGTAATCATACGACATGGATACTGTCGATTTTCTGCATCATGAAAATCCACCGATTTTGAGCCCTCAACCATGGGTAAAGAAGACCAGCAACAAACCAACTACGACACCCAGTTGGCACTCTTATAAACTAAGAATAAAGTTATTAAATTACCGAGTCAAAATTATTTGAAAAATCTCATGTTTGTAAATGGAAGCTGCTAAACGAGTCAGGGATTGTTTTCCAGATCCACCAACACCAACTAAAAGAGCACTTCCTTGAGGTGTGCTTAGAATTCGAGAGATCTGTAAAAAATGGGTTTGTGATTAAGAATCTTCAATGAATTTAATCCTTAATCAGCTAAAGAAATTAAAGCAACAAACCTTAACTAAATGCACCATTGCATCTTTAAAGAACACAAGATCCATCTGCATTCTTTGGCTTGCTTCATTATATTGATGCATGAAATAATTAAGACGATCAGAAAGCACTTCAAAAGAGGGAATCTGAGTAGGACAAAAGAACAATAATTATTTTTATCGAATTAAAATTTTATAGTATCTTGTAAAGAGTATTAATTTTTAGATATCTCAGAAAATAACAGCTATCCTGCGAAATGTCATGTTTCTAATGGTCTTTAAGAATGGTATTTGTAACAAATAATTAAAGATAAATTTTCTTTAAAAAAATACGAACATGGATGGGTAAATTTAAAATACAGCCAATTGAAAGTGAAAGAATATGAAAAGTAAATAAGCAAAAGTAATAACATATATTTAAAAAAAAAGTTTCAAATTATTCATGTTATTTGATAAGTCACATACTAAGCTACCTTTTAATTCAAAACATCAAAACAACAGCAAATTTTATAAAATCATTTATATTTCAATTTTACATGGTCCTGACACATAAATGTGACCACCATCTATTTTCAATGTCAATGGGAAATGACTAATCGCTGAGGGCACCTAGCAGCATTAGCAATTGAGATTACTGCAATAGTTGAAGCAATGAAAAATTGGAATGATTTGTTTTAGAGCAAGACCATTGGATTTCGGATCAAATGTTTAATTTTATAAATTTTTTGAGTAATCCTTAGTAATCACTATGAATTCTCAACTGAGCAACAACAACAAAAAAAAAAAAAGCTGACCCTCGAATGATTTTCAACAGATGGTCCCATAATGTGACTGGACTGTATAAAAAAATATAACTTGTTTTACCTGTTCATACACCAGTGGCATTTCAAGAGTGAGTTCAGCATCATCATCTTCTGGTTCAGGTGGATCTCTCAAGAAATTAACAAAATAAGGTTCTTCAGGTATCAACTCAAGATAATTTTCTCCAATTTCTCGGACAACAACTTCACCCATTCTTTTCAAGAACCAATCTTTATCTTCATCATTAGTAAACCTGAGGAGCATAAAAAAATAACAAATTCAAGTCTGTCTATAATTGTAGCTTTGTTTTTTTTCCCTTTACAAAGATTTTCATTTATGTAATAGTAGCAAATCATAAAAGCATATTTATTATTTTTTATAGACAATATTATTTAATAAATCAATACAGTTGTGTTGGCTTTTGCTGATGACATTGATATCATCCCTCGAACACCCACCGCACTAAGACAAGCCATCTTATCTTTAGAGAAAGAGGCCCTCAGGATGAGACTGAAAATCAATGAGATTAAGACCAAGTACATGTCTTGCACTAAATCACGTTTTAACAATTCCCACTTTAAAATTGAAGAGTATAATTTTGAAGTTGTTGACAGTTTCACTTATTTAGGTTCGGAAATTAACAATAGAAGCGATTGTACTGCCGAAATCCAAGATAATTATTATGGCTAATAGATGTCTTAATGGAATACGAAAATATATGAAATCGAATTTAATCAAAAGAAAAACAAAGGTTCTATTGTATAAAAGTCTTTTAAGATCATTATTAATTGTATGTAAAACTTGGTCCATGTCTCGAACAGATGAGGACGTGATAAGTATCTACGAAAGGAAGATTTTAAGATTTATTTTTGGAAGAATTCAGGATAATAGAATGTGGCAAAGAAGGTAAAAAAAAAAAAAAATTTCGAGCTCTATCAATCATATAAAGAATCTGACATTGTTAACTTCATCAAAATACGACGAATTAAATGGGCAGATCACGTTGTCAGAATGAATGAAAACCGCACCACTAAAAAAGTCTTCAATACCCAACCAATTGGCACACGGAGAAAGGGAAGGCCGAATCTTAGATGGATTAATGGCCCAGAAAAAGATCTCCTAGTTTTGAGAACTAAGAATTGGAGAATAATAGCAGGATGAAGATTGGCCTGGGAAAGGCTTCTTGACAAGGCCAAGGCCCACCCTGGGATGTCGAGCCATTGAGGAAGGAAGGATGGCCAATATAAATATGAATGCAAGGTTCTGCACAGATTTGTAATCATTGTAAGTAAAAACTATCACCAATTTCATAACTTAATGGAAGTAATATTTGTTTAACTTTTTATTATATATATAAAAAAAATTCATTTAGAAACCTGAAATTATATATCATCTTTCCAAAGATGTTTTGAGAATAATCTTCATAAACAATAGTAACTAGTAAAAGAATCTTTTACACTTAAAGAAACTTTTCTCTTTCTTCTAATACTAAATATTTATTAACCAAATCAGCTTAGATTACTTTTATAAACAAGAAAGATTTATTCAATTTATTTTTAATGCATAATTTATATTCTTAAATAAGACAAATAAACTATATATTACTTTCTTTCTTATACGAATCAGATTATACTGATGAAACTTCCTTAACACATAAGGTTCTCAGATTTTCTATTTATTATAAGTAGCAATTTCAAGATTATCAATTAAGTAATATTTTTATTTCACTTTCAAAAAAAATCAATATAAATATTCAATATTCCTCTCTTATACAGATTTAGATTTAATTACATTTCAGGACGTTTTCACAATTAAAATCTTCAAATAGAAAAAATAACATAGGGAAAATAATGTGAAAATTTTAAACCATCAAATGCTTAGTTGAACAAGACATTTTACTACAAATCAAAATAAA
Source organism: Trichonephila inaurata madagascariensis (assembly GCA_019973955.1). NCBI lineage: Eukaryota > Metazoa > Arthropoda > Arachnida > Araneae > Nephilidae > Trichonephila > Trichonephila inaurata. The sequence goes on from BMAV01000616.1 coordinate 120,518, forward strand.
AATCGAATCTGGAAATAAATGGTACATTAATTGGTAACAGAAAACTGATAATCGAAAAAATAAATGAGAAATGATTCTTTTTCAAAATCTTACTCTCAGTTGATACATATGCTGACAATTATCACAGAATTTCTATTCTCACTCATTGATACTTTAACAATTTTTGCTTAGAAAAGACAAACCTGTCAGCAATGACTCTTGTACATTCATGTTTCCATAGTGCCAATATGTCTTCTTTAGAAGAGCATTCCTCTTTATTGATTTTCAGCATACCTTCCCAAATGCGAGAAAGGTCACGGAGATTAAACACATAGTGAAATTTTGCAGGAGTTGGGAGCATTTTTACCTAATAAAATATATTTATTATAATAAAATAAGACAAAAATTACATCAGCCACTTCTTGTTTAAGAAATTCAAGATGGACATAATACCTTAGTTTCTTGCCATAGAATTCTAGTAGCTGGTACAAGAACACTAACAAATTCTACTATTTCTTGTGAAAATCTTTCTGCGCAGAAATAACCACAGCCAATTATACCTACAAGATTCACAATTATTACATGAAGTGTCAAAAGTGTGCATAAAAATATGTTTCTTTTTTACCTTGGTCAAAAACCTAAATTATTATTTATTTCCCAATTTTAATTTCCTTTAATTTCATTATTTTTATAATGATTCTAATTCACATTTTTTAAAAAATTTTAAATGATGATTCCAAAAGTAAATGGTAACAAAAATAATTCACAGAAATTATTTTCTAACCTATATTTTTCACTTGAGATCATTAATAACCATAGAGCTTGAAAAAGATAAAGCTTATAGTTTGACAGAAATTCGGGATCTTTATAACGTATGATTTTATATGAATTGATTACGATGAAAAATGCAATCGGACCTCTATTTAACACAGTTGCTAAATCTCGAAAAAAGTTTGTGATGTGGAAAATTCGTTAAACAGAGATTCATTTTTTTATATACTTTAGAAACCATATAAAACAAATTTTAAATTCATAAACACTATACATTATTAAAAAAAGTAATTATTCACACATTTTTTTGTAAATTAATATCTATTTATTTGATATATCTTACCCATAAAAACAAAATCTTCCAGGGGGAAAAACATTAATGAATTTTTTAGTGACATTTCCTAATTTTAAACGTACATTATTTTATAACCAGTACTTTTAAGCACACACTATCACACATGTCCTTAAATTTAATTACTGATAAATTCTGTTAATTTTATTTGAGTTTTAGCTTGAAGAATTATGGCAGAGTTTTATTGCTCTAGAGGTGAGTTAGGCATCATATAAAGCTAGTTTGGGGTAATTGATCCCCATAAAATATGCTAAAAGAGAATAATTTGAAAAGTGTCATGAAATGTTTTAAAAATAAGGAGAGGAAAAAAAAATCGAATCACAAGAGGAAAAATTAGTTAAACAGAAAATGCATCTTGCTATTTGAAAGGTTAAGAAAATAGTAAAATGTTCTTGGCTCCAGGAAATAGTTCGCAAAATAGAGGTTCATGAGGTCTTACTGTATATCCCAGAGCTTTTAGATTAGCCAATCATTAAAACTTTTCCCAGCACAAATGAATTCAAAGCTTTTTACACAAAAATAATATACACACAATTCTTTTTTTTTTACATAATAAATACATTTCTAAGAAAGGCGTGCAATAAAAAAAAATCGTTTAAAGCAACAAATATGAGAAATTTGAGGATATATTCAAAAAATTTTAAAAAATTATGCAACATGAAAAATCTCTAAATATTTTCCCAAAAAAACTGTGCAAATAAAGTAACAATAAAATCCATGTTACATATTTATAAAACAAAAAGAATTCATTTTTAATACAAAAAAAAAAATAGTGTATAGTGAAAATTTATTCCATAAGTACGTATGTACAACATATAAAAGTTTAAATTGTGTGTGAAATTAGGAATAAAGCTACTATTAACTATTCATAGCTACTTGATAACAAGTGTGCAGGTTTCTTACAAACTGGATCAAAAATGCTACCATCAGTAGATGCGCCAGATTTGTTGAAGAACAACCATCGGCTTTAATTCAAATGAAGAATTTCATTATTAACGGCCTCAGTTTTTTTTTTTGTTTTGTTACAGATTCTATTATTAGAAGGGTTTATTTGGGTTTCTCAAGTTACTTATGTAATTTTTGATATCCTGCTACACATAACTTATGATTACGTTGATATTTTAATGTACGCGTGATGTCAGGATCATTGGTAAGAAAATGTTCCATACTTAGCAAATTTTAAGCCCTCGAGAAGCAGCTGTTAATAACTGAACTTCTCCTTCGACTTCGCCATTATCTCGACTTTTTTATTATCATAAATTGTCAGAAATTTGATCAAACAGTAATCATCCAAAGGGCAGGAGCCCCTAAATTTTAGGAGGAATTTGTGCTAAAACAAAAAATTCGAGAAAAAAAAAAATCGTTAAATTCGTGCATTGTGTTATTTCAAAATTATGTAAAAAAAGAGTTAGATGTACATCCTGAAATTTTTCATAAATGAATTCAGGAAGAAAAAAAAAAGATTCAAAAGTAGAAAAGAAAATTTTGAAGTTGATACCAAATATTTTATCTATAGATGTTGCAGCCGGTAAAGTACAATTAAAAACTGAGAACTGTCTTTTTAATCTACTAGGAATATCATTTCTTCCTCCTCCTGGTTGGATCATGGCTGCTATAAACCGAATATCCACGATTGTAGAGAAATCGCCAGGTTTATCTAAACTGTAAAATCCTTTATTTTCCATCAGCTGTCGTACTATTTCATTTGTAACCTTAAGAAAAAAATTTAGAAATAAAGTTCATTTTGAAAATATGGATAAAATGTACAAATTTATTGATATAATTTTATTGATCAAAATATTCAATTACAGAATCTCTAATTTCCATATTTTTATAAAAGAATTTTATACACCTCAAAAATAAGAAATAATGTTTTTCACATTTTGAAAAGTATCTATTCTTATTATATATATATATATATATATAAAATATTAATATTTTGTTATTGAGAAAATTTACTGGTTGTAATAAAGTAATTTGAGAATGTAGAGCATTAAAACTACAGCATATATATATATATATATATATCCTTTTATATAGAAGAGTTCTAGAAGGATATATATATCCTTCTATATAGAAGGGTTCTAGAAGGATATATATATATATATCCTTCTGAAAATGTGGTGTACAGAAGGGTTGGGGGTTCAAACCCCCTCCCTTAGACCAATAGATTTTTAATTTTTAGCATAAAGAACAAGACTGAGTTTTCATCAACAGATTTTTAAAACATAGTTCCACCCATAAAAGAAGTCTGTGTACATCGCTCTCTGTTTTAATGCACTTTAAAAAAAATTCGAACAAAATTTGAAAAAAAGGAAAAAAAAACAATTTTTTTAAATCTATCATTTATTTAAAACTGAAGTTTGAAATAAATCTTAGCATTAAAACAGCACTTTTTTTTCCAAGAGACAATTTTACTAAAATAAAGAGAAACTTGAAAATGTTTGATTGTATTTACTACAAAATTGTACATGGTAATTGTTTTACTCCATCATTTAATTTAAAAGTATATTATAATTAAACACATTTCATTTCCTACCTGATCTCCCCATTCGTTGATTTCAGGCATATTTATGTCATCAATAAATATTGTCATCTTTTTACCCCCAGGGGGACCATATGTTGTTCCTACTTTCTTTTCAACTATACTTTCCACTGCTCTCTGAAATAGTGAACAGAAAAACATACATGATGTCAAAAATCAAAATGTCAGGAATTAGCATATAAAGCAATATGATTTATGCACTGATGTAAATTTAAAAAAAAATTGTGCTGAAATGTTTAAATTTTCAAAAGTTGTGTCTAAATATATTTATAGGATGGCACAACAGTTTCTTATTGACAGTCTTCAACCATTAATAAGAGAATAACCCAATTTCTCACTTTTCAAATAACTTTAAAAGCTATTTGGAAAAATTTAATTCCATCATTTTCCTGTGATTCTAATATTGGTGGCAAGGGAAATGTAGAACATGTCCTCCTTCGGCGTTCTAAGTTTGTCAGAGAAAGAAAGATCCTAAGACTTTCTTTCAAGGGCATTAATATAAATTGGACTTCAAATTTTCATCAACTTATTTCCACTAGAAGTGCTTTTGAAAAGTTCTGTGAACTTATTGTAAATATTTGTAGCTTTTCATGACTTAAATTTTTTCCTTCTTTCTTTTGTAATGCAAGTTTCATATACTTACTTCTGTAAGTCTCGAATGACACTTTGTGGTGTATGGGGATTTATAAATGTTTTCAATAAAAATGTGTATAGATATTTACATCAGGGTATAACTTCTTATAAGTATATTTGAAACAACAGTATAACAAAAATATATTATTAACAAATAATGTTATAAATAGGTAGTAAAGTAGTATTTTTTAAAAAGTAGAAAATAAAATAAATAAATTATTGATTTGGAAGGCTTATATGCAGTTGATTATATATATTGTGATATTGTAAAGATTATGTAAAGTCAAGGTGCACTAATTTAAAAAAGTACATTCTTTTAATAACATTAGCAATTCTCATTGCAGTTAGTCAAAATTGATATCAATGTGAATAGCTTAAAGTGAACTAAGTTACTATGTCAATGGATTGATTAATTAGACAAAAAACTATTAATAAAGAAAATTAAAAATAATTTTCTTAATACATTTTTTGCCAGAATTGGATAGAGAATGGTTTAAATAGCATATGTTCCAAATTGCATACCGATTCATAAATTATATATTATAAACTAGTATTAAGTCATTAATATGATTGATCTTAAATATTTCCTGAATTATCAGAGGAAATTACCTGGAATTTTGTATTTAGGGGTTTTAAGATATAAGGAATCCATATATTTATATAAATATGTTGTAATTCATGATCAATCATTTCAAAATTATCTCTATTTTATTCAAAATCGTTCATGGTTGGAAAGGTCCTCAAATCTTTTGCCACTTGATAATTAATAGAATAATAAGCCATTAGATTTGTGCATAATGAAGTATCAAAATTCAAGGTCAGAATTCTATACCATTCTTTAATGTTACCCGTACAATAATGCATTGAAGTTAGATGAGGTTTTGGGATTAAAATATTTAAACTGATTCTTACACATACTCAATTATTCATTACTACATTCAAAGTGTAACCAATTAGCCATTGATGTATTCTACAATCTTGAAATTGTAATCTTTCATTACTGTTTGCATTATGTTGCTCCATTTATCAGTTTGAATGCATTTAATTTCAACGAAAACAGACAGTTGATACTTTGTAAGATTAGTCAGAAGTCCTTTTTTTTATTAAAATTAAGACCATAGTTACTTGAACTTTCAAAATAAATGGCCATTCCTTGATTTGTTTCAGTTAAACTTCAAAAATGAAATAAGTAAAATTAGAAAAAGGAGCATATATTAACAAAACTTTTAACACTGATTTTTAAAATTACTAACTTTCATTATTTTATTATTTTTTAAAGATAAACATCTTTTAACTATACAAAATAAATGGTTATCAAACAATATTGAAAGCATAATTTTCACATAAAAAAAACTTATTTCTAGAAAAGAGAAGAGTAATAATAAAATGAACATTCAAGAAATTTCCTAGAGAAGTACAAAAATATTTTAATTATCTTTTCAAAATGAATGGGAAATTTATGTTTATTTCTAACAATGATAAAAAATTTCAGTTATCATGCAATTATCATATACTTATTTTAAAAGAAGTCAAAACTATCATTTAACTCACAAAATATATTATCTTTATAAAAGGTACAACATCTCAAGATTGCATAACTGTAAAGCATGTATAAATTTAATTTTTAAGAAATTATGAATATATTAATAGAATTAAATTTTACTAAATGACTTTTTATACCAAATTTAGATTTACATTAAATTCCCATTTAGTCACCAATTTGAGAAAAACAATATGCATAAGTTAAAATTTCATCTATATTTGAGAAATGATGCAAGATGTGTGAACAAATGCCATTATTTTATTCTTACCTTGTTTTAAGACATGTGTATTTTACATGCCACATATTTTTAAAAAACATATCTCAAAGATTCTACACACTTTATAACAATAGTATGAACTGGTTTGCAGGTCTAAAATACTTTACAGGATTGTTTGGAATGTACAGCTTATGTTGAATATATTTTAGCATTTAGTCTATATCAAAGAATATGCCCCTCCCCCCAAAAAAAGCACTAAACATACTTGAAACATCTCTGGCATAGTAGCAGATGAGAAGCTGAGATTTTTCCAAGTGTATTCTTCGGCATCCAATGAATTTAGGTAACCTTTAATCATTACAGTTTTGGCTGTCCCTTGTTCACCAATTAAAAGCACTGACTGCAAATAAGAAACATAGAAGAGGAATTAATTTTTTAATATGCTTATGTTTTTTAATAAATAATCACTAAAAACTTTTCAAATGATAATGATCTAAATTGAGATTGATGATAGTTTTAAAATTGATTAATAATTATAATTCAATCTATTACAAAATTAATGAATCATGGTACCTTTTGTTGCTTTTGTATAGTATCAATAAGGAAATTTGTTCGGACATTATCAACATTTGGAACAAGGATAGATGAAAATGTAGGTATGCTATCTGTTGGATAAATGTATTCTTCAACACGGTTGGACCAATGTAACCAGTTACCTTAGAGAAAAGAAAAACTCATGTGTTTCAAGATATATATTGAATGCTAAATATATAACACATATGAATTTAAATGTCAGGATAAACTTTATTGACTACATTTTAAACCATCCAAAAAAAAAAAAAATTTAATTAATTAATAAACTCTAAAATATAATGGTGTAATACTTTATGAAATAGACAAAAGAGCATGGTATATTTGTAAATATTCCTTGTAAAAATATATATTTATGATAAAAGCATACTTTTAGATAACAAATATTTGAAAAAAATATATACCTTCAGAATCAACTAGATACTCAAATATAGTTTCTTTTCTTGTTGGAGATATGATAGGCAAATCAAGTTTAGGTCTATGCTTGACAAGAAATAATTCCATTTTACTACGATCATCTAATTCTAAGAGTGCTCCAAATGACCACATCAAAGCAAAGATAAAAAGTCTTTCATAATGCACTGTGCTAATATCTTCATCAGTTGGCAATAGTCCATCTAGTAAATCCATTGCCTGTTTTAAGATGAGGGGGGAAAAAACGTTAACCAGCCATAATTCAAGAATGCATTAAATATTTTATAAATTTGTGAATTTAAGAAATTCTATACTCTTATACGAATCACAGCTGAAGAAAACTTCTTAATTATGAAACAATATTTAATATTCGTTGTAGATGTTAAAAAACTTACCTGTTTTATATAATTGCATTCAAGTAATTCCATTTTAGGAATCAAAGATGTTAACATATATTGAGACAAAGCTCCAAATATTTTACCGAAAAGGCCTCTTAAAATGGTTGCTTCAGTTGGTGTACGTAAACTGAGCCAACCCTGAAAATAAAATGTACATCTTATTGAAAAGATCTTGAAAATATACATGAATATAATACTAAAACTTATTTTCACTAATAGCAATTATGAATATATCGTTTTTAAAAATACAGTGAAATATGTTTAAGGGTAAAAGGCTTAAGATGAAATATCGATTAACACAAAATAATACAACAGTCCTGATAAACTACTATGTATTTTCAAGCATTTTTTCTCTTAACACAAAACAATAATCGCTTAACATGAAAAGCTTTTCCTTCTGGGAATGAACAAAATATGGAAAACATCAGCCAGATTAAACTGTCCTATTGTATTATTAGAAGAATTCATTACAGTAGACGATGATAATGTGTGTAAAGCCCCAATTATGGCAGACAAAAACCTTTTGGAGTTTGTTCAAAGCTCAAAAAATATCATTGATGCAGATTTCAATAACGAAAACGGAACGAATAATGCAGCTTTGATTCCCACATCATCCGAAATGAGGAACGTCATGAAAAGTATGCACAGTTATTTAGGTGTACATTTCAATTGTGAAATGAATTACAAAATGGACGATATCAAACAATTTGTTGACAATTTGGTGCTTAAAAAGACATTGCAAAGAAAAATATAAAATTATTTTCCAAAAACTCAATAAATGTTTTGTTTTTCAAAAACATTTGAAAATTTTGTATTAATATTGTTTTTGTTTATTGATTTTTATTTAAAAAATGCAAAAATACAGATCTATGTAAATAGAATAAATTCTTATAAACATGTTGATTTACGTTTTTTTTTTTTTTTTTTTGTAAGATTTTTTAACACGAAATTCTTTAAACACAAAAAAATATTTCAACCCCCTCAGTTTTGTGTTATGCAATTTTCACTGTAATTAAGCAATTTTAACAATATATTTTCAAAAAAAATATTTAAACTGAAAGAACAATAAGAAATTTCAAGGCTTGAGAAATAAAAAGAATTTCAGCTGTATATAGCAAAGCATTGCAGAAACTGAAAAATATACTTTGAAGTTCATAAAAAAATTACACTTCATGCATTTTTAAAAAATCAAATAACACAATTAGAAAATTTTAAGGTAATTTATTCTGTAATACAAATTTTTTATTAGAATAACTTATTTTGTTTGATTTTTGTAAAAAAATAATCTCTTTATTAAATACTTAACTTTTAATGAATTAAGATGTTCTGTTCTTATGAGTGACTATAAAATTTATGTTTTTACAATTAATAAAATGATTCATATTGTCCATTGATCATTTATTTATTTAATTTTTTTTTGCAATTGTATAAAACTATTTATTAATGTACAAATGCAAATGCTGTTAACTGAATGCTGAAGCTATTGCAATAAAGAAAATTTAATGAGATTATAAACTAATCATTCTCTGTTTATTGCCCATTCTTTTTTCTTCACCATTATAAATTTAATTGTAAGAATCAATCACTTCTATTTAAATTTGATACACAAAAGATAATATTTATGAATACCAATATTCCAAATGAAAATAAAATATAATAAACATTTAAATTTCTAATTTTAGTGGTATTGTGCAAAAATATTGCACAAATCAATAAATTCAACGATTTCAAAAAGACATTTTTGTATTTTGAGTAACTAAGTTAGAGTTTAAATAAAATTAAATAAAGCTCCATAAAAAAAAAACTCCTAATAATTAACATTTATATTAACCTCAAGAATAGGTTCCCAATGTAAGCCAGAAGAACTCATATAAACCATTCCATTTCTTGACACAGTTGCTGGAGATGCATTATCGATGTTATGTGGTTCAAAAATAATTTTGCAGGTTGGTGACATAGGTATACGATCCCCATTTGCTAAAGTTAAGGTTTTATTATCGTCCAACACAGAATTGAGATTTTCAATCCATATTGCATCAACTGGACCATCAAGAATTAACCAAACATGTTCATCTAAAAGGAACAAAAAACATGAATGAATTATCATTCCAAAATCAAAAATAATAATTATTCCAGAAAATAAAAGATAACAAAACACACACAGCACAAAACAATAACATTTACATTTATTTCAAAAATCTTTGATACAGCATTTATTAAAAAATTACAAATTGATTTAAAATGCATAATAACATATATCAATAAATATCAATATATCAATATATAATATATATCAATAAATAAATTAAAAAGAAGACTAATAAATCCTAAAACATCTTCAGATCAAACCAAAAAAACCAAGATATATATATATATATATGTAGCAATAACCAGACTTACAAACATCTTTATGCCTTGTTATGGTGAGAAATGTCTGTATGTATTATGTTGAAATTTACTTCTTGAAACTTCCCTCAATGTTGAACAATACAAGATTGTCTTTTCTACTGTTTATTAAACTATAACATATACTTCACATTCAAAGAGATGTTGGACAGACATAGTTATGTAGTAATACTTAATTATACCCTCAGTAGGATTTAAGAGAAAAACAAACCTTTTTCTTGAGAGGAGAAACCTTTTCTATTAATATTCTATGCAACAATTGAATCTAAAATTTTTCATCTAAATTAAATTTAGAGATCCTAAACATTTTAATGCAAATTTGTAAGTACTTGATTTACATTGTTTCTTGGTCTCTTCAACACAGAAAAGCAAAATTAAAGTTACAAACACATTTTTTTGCAATAAATAGAAATACTTACCACTATTATTTTAAAAAGTGATATTGTACAGTTTTATTCAGGATATGATTTAAATTTATGCATCTAGTGTCTGTTTAATGTAGTGAGGTGGTTTATTTTTCTACAAAAAAGGGGCAAAATTTAAAGATGAAAAGTGAAAGATTTCTGGAACTACCGAATTTGAGTTGGGGAGAATTCCATTTTTTAATGAAAACACGGGCAACCCCACTAACGAACTAAATGAAATAATTTAAAATATAGATTGAGATGGAATGCTATTAGTAAGCTAAAAATTGGACCGTCACAGGTAGAAGTTGCTCCTATTAGTACACCAAATTTCCAAGAATTAAGTCAATTTCTTTTTCAATTTTCATTTCTCATGTTTGTAACTTTAATTTTCGACACCAGTGTAACTTCGGGGTATTGTTATACCTTGATAGCAACAAACAGCATTCCATAATAATATGTACTAGCAATTTTGTATCTACCAAATGCCATTCATAATTCTACATTCCTTTATTAAATACAAAAATACTAAATTTATATATTTAGGTTTTTATTTTAGAAAACCATAATTAGATTTAAATGTAATTAAATCGTTACATTAAAAAAGTATCTGTCATCTCACACAAAAACATAATAAAAATACAAAGATTTTAAATGCTCTATGAACTAATTATTTTTAAAATCATTCCCAAAAGTATTTACTGACATACTGATAAACTTAATATAATAATTTTTACATATTATTCAATAAATTTTTAATGGTTAACATTTTTCAAAAATTTTTTAACTAAGCTCTATTAAACATTATTAAAAATTTTAGTTAATACTCAAATGTAAAAGTGTAATTAATTACCTTTTTTGGTCTTCAAAGTTCTTCGCCATAAAGTAGAAAATATACCATCAGTCCAGTCATTTGTGGCAACATCCAAGCGACCAAACATTTGCGATGCCGTGATTGCTTTGGGATTCATTCTCATTTCTTTATGTGGAGCACCACAATCAGTCATAGCTCTCATTAGGATTCTTATGCAACAAGTTTTACCAGCACCACTAGGACCAAGTGCCATCATGCCATGCCGAACCATTTGAGTTTCATATAACTAAAGCAATAAAAATTTTGTTTAGATAAATATGAAAATAAAAAAATGTCAAAGAGGTGAAAAAAAGTGAGCAATACCTCTTTTCAAATCAACCATCTTTTGAACTATTTTAAGAATGTTGTTCTAATTGTCTAAATTCATGAAGGTCACATGATAAATGTAATCATGTATTTTTTGTTGAATTCAAAGCTGACATTATACTTGTTCTTGTTGTATTTGTAAAATCCAAATGTAATTTTAAATTTGATAAATAGGTAAAAATAAACAAAAACATTAAAATGCTTCAAAAAGCTTTTCAAAATATCAAAATAAATTTTTAAAAAGTTATGTGGGTGCTTTTAAATTAAATGCATCCAAATTTATCTATGTACATTACTTTTGTTAAGAAATTTGTATTTTTTTAAAAAAAGTGTTTGTAAATAGCAAAATTGGCAACAGAGAAGGGGATGAACTGTTTGGCTTGAAAAGCATGATTGCATTTATCATGTGATTATGATGTCAAATGAATTTAACCCATTGTGGCAGGAGTTGACTCTTTATTTTTCAAACGGAAGAGTTAAAAATCATCAAAATTGCATGGAATAAATTACTATCCTTAAAAAGTAACACTAAGTTCTTTAACAAACAACATCATATTAAAAGGAGCAAATAAAAGTAATGCCAATAAGGATTTTGCAGTTATTATGCTAATAATAAGTATTGTAGTATATTGAAAATGACAGTTTAGATGCATTAGAAAAGTGATTCCCAAAGTGGTCTATATAGACCCCCAGGGGTCTGTGTCGACCTCCAAGGGGTCCAAGTCAGCCAAAAATTAATTTGGGGTCCATAAGGTGTAAGTGGGGGTCTATGTGTGGTAGTGACTCTCATTAAACTAGATCGTGACTTTAATTTTAAAAGAAAATTTAATCAAGTGGAAACCAAATTTTACCTTTTTAATAAATTTATTTACTAAATTTAATGAGATTAATTTGCATTTACAAGGTGACAGCATGAATTTTATTAAAACAAGAACCATTTAAGCTCTTCTTTCTTGAGTTAAGCTAAAGAAGTATAATACTGGAGGTCCCAGATTTTCTCAATTTGTCACAGACAATCTGTCAGAACGTTTTAACCCACATTCAACATTTAAATGCTTTTTATTCAGATTTTAAAACCAGATGTAGAATGCTTTGACTATGGTAATACCACAGTAGGCAATGAATTCATATGGTCATATTGAAAAAAAAATATCACATGACAATAATCGTAATGAGCATTAACGAAGTTTAGAAACGGATGTCGGTAATTTTGACTTTAAAAAAGTGAAACCTGTTATTTGTCCGGACTTATGGAATATCATGAAGAAGTTTTTCATTATAAGCAGTTTCAACGTGGTTGCCAATCTTCAAAAAAAAAAAAAAAAAAAAAAATAACATAGAATAAAAAAAAACAAAAAATTGGACACTACTAAAAGGTTAAGCCAGACAAGATTGATACCAAATGTTAAAAATTTGATATTGTAGTGCTAGAGATTCATCCCTCCCATTAAAATCATTTGTTTGTTGTTTAATTATCTTATTTAACAGTTTTATTTATCAATTAATTAACATATGCTACAAAAATTTTAAACCCTGCTGCACATAAATTTTAAACCCTACTTCATTATACAGTTAGAAATTTAATTCTTTTACAGTAGGAGTAGTATTACCAGCAGTCAAAAAGATATTTAAGTTGATAAATTTGCAAAAATTCAATGTTAAATAAGCAGTAAATACCCCAAACCGAAAAACAGGGCAAGGGGTCTATGCGACAAAAAAGTTTAGGAACCTCTGCATTAGAACAATAAAAACTCATGATTACGCTGTCAAAAGAAAAAAGGCTTTGAGGTATTAACATTCAACAAAATCAGATGATCTTTTTAATAAAGCTAAACATTAAGATATTAGCACAACTCTTTTTAATTTCAAATAGACAGTAAGGGTAACATTGGCTTGATTGTTTTTATTAGCACCCCACTTAGAAGTAACAAGAGGGCTATTGGTGTTGGATCTTGTAATTTTGAACTAAGATTAAGAGACAAGAACTATACCACATTCTCCAAACTTTCACATTGGGCTAAAATGAGGACTTTGAACTTTGAAAAATTTGATATGCATCAGCCAATCTACATGGTGGTCTTTAGTGGCATCAGGATATGATAACTCATGACAAGACAAAAACAACATTAGCCAATGAGGCCTTGGCCATTACCATTTGGTTATGGAAATAGAACTGGGGCCAGTACCTTGTTCATTCACCCTCCTCCTTAGGCCAATTGATGGTTTTGAGGGTCATCTATATTTAAATCGAATCTGCTTTTACTGTATATAATAGTCATTGGATGGAATTGTGTTTCACAAAATGATTAATTTTACCTTTACCAGTGATAACATTTATTTTAACCACTCGATGGCAAGTCAAAACAATGAAATTTTTTTAAAAAAAACTAATACATACTTGAATAACTTTTAAGTTCCAAGATGGATGATTGATTAAATTAGCTACTTTCACTTGACGGGCAATAGCTATTTGCAAATCATCATATTCCACAGCTTCTTTAGTAATTCCAGGGAATAAATCGTTTATAAGACTTTCAAATAAGGGTTCATCCTCATCAACCTAACAAAACAATGTAAAAAAATTACCATTATAAGTAGAGTAGCTAGTAATATATATATATATATATATATATATATATATATATATTACTATTGTACTTACTTATTGTATATATATATATATATACTTATTTTATATATATATATATATATACAAAAAAAAAAAATCGACAAAAATTGTTCTCAAGAAAATTTTTTAAATTGAATACTTTTAGTAATATTATACATACTTTGTTGTTAAACATTTTCATTATCGGTTTGCTTAGGTCAAAATTATCTTTTAAAATACAGAACAATCATTTACATTACAATAAAAAGATTAATTAAAATAATTGATATAATGACACATGCATTACATAAAACTAAATTTAAGATTTCTCTTAAAAGCTTTAAATTAAACAAATGTAACAAAAATAAATTAAATTAAATTAAAATTAATAAGTATAGTAAATTAAAATTAAATTTTTGAATAAAATATCTTACAGCTACATTTGTTTCTGAGAGAAAATATTTAAAAATACAAAGTATAGCATCAAACAAAAGAAGTAAAGAGAAAGAAAAGGCAGGAAATTATATTTTACAAAGGAATAATAGGAAATAAAAATAAAAAAAATAGTGGCTATATTAACATAAGATACTAACACATTCTCCTTTATTTCATTCCTCATCAAAATGTTATTGAAAAAAAAAATGAATATACCAATTTCAAAGACAATATATATTTAAACAAGGTTCTAAAGAAAATCTATGAAGATTTTAAAGTCATGCCATTCAGCAGTATGAAACATCTGATTTTGCACAAATATAAATAACACTTAAAGACATGAAATTGTTTTAAGTGCTCTTTCTATGTACCCTTTATAGTGTTAACCATTTACTTTAAATGAACTTCATACCTATATATATCTATTATTCTTATAAATTTAAAATGAGATAACATGTATCATAGTAATTGAACAACAAAAGGTTTACTTATTTGACTCATAAATTTAATTCAAATAAAATTAGGCAATCTAAAACAATGTTTAAATGGATTTTTTCCAACTTTTTAAAAAAGCTAATATGTAAATAATTAAATTTGTTTTAAATTGGTAATCTAATTAATAAGAAATAATTTTACAATTTTTAAAAATAACATTACAAGCTTAGTTAAATAAATTATATTTTAAAATCCATAAATATAAAACTGCTTAGAGATCCAATTGACTTTTACAAAAAGACAAAATATAGCTTGAAAATGCTTAAAGGTGTAATTAAGTAATGCTGACTAAAATATTTATATGTAGATAGCAATATGAACTATTCTAAACATACACAATATAAATGAAATAAAATCTAAAACTTACCAATTTTGAAATATTCATAGCACTTAGTACACTCATTACAATAGATGATTCACTTTCTTCAGGTCTTGAACGTTTTTGTGCTCCTAGAGTTCGAAGCACAGACAAAATGTTTCGCAAGCCAAAATCATAATGTACCTATGAACATAATAATAAAACAAATCTGTTTCTTGAAAACGAACTAAGAAAAATAAATCATGTCATCAGCATTTTTCTTTGTAGCATTGAGAATGATATGTACAAACATTTTAGAGTTTGAAGCTTTTAAAAACATTTTTAAATAATTACAGCCAATTTTGCAATAATGGTTATTAATTTGAAAATATGAATAATATTTTAAAAAATCAGTGGTGAACCTGTTTTGTCAATTGTTCCTCACACAGTTTATAAAGAACAAAAAACTTCCGTGCTAAGACAGTATTTTCTTGAAAACCACAGCTAGCAAGTTTTACTCGCATGATGATCTATGGAAGAAAAATTATATACAGAATTAGCACTCACAAATGAAATCCAACAAAGTGTTAATTTTTTGAACAGGGAATGAGAGGAAAAATATTTAATAACATAAATTTTTTAAAAGAATTCCAATGCATCCTATATTTTTAATATCAATTCTTTATTAATTAAACAAGATAATTAATTATTTGGCTGATAACATAATATATATTTTTCTTCTGAAACAAATAAATCATTTTAATGAAATTTCATTTCAAATTATTTTTAGAAGTTCTTTTAAGGACACAATAAAAACCTAAATAAACAAATTATTTATTTAAATTTAAAAGAAATCATTTTCTACTATAGTGACATTTATAGCAATTAATACAAATATAACAATGAATTAGTCACTTTTAAATGGTTAAAGTTCCAAATTTTTTGTCAATGCATTTTTTAATCTACTTTATTTACGATTATTGCTAACAGCTCAAAGGAGTAATTATAATCAATCTTTTATAATTGAATGAAAAAGTCTTGTGAAATAATTCTATAAAGTCAAATGAGTTTTTATTCTAAAAAATAATGAATAGAAAAACACTGAATAAGAAGGTAATAGATAGATTAAATGAATATTAATGCGGAATCAAACTTTAAAACACAACATAAATAATATTTCTCTTGAAATATTTAAATTCTTACATGCCCCTGTCTACCATTTATTATTTTCTACACCTGCTTTGTGACAAAAAAGAAAAATATTTACCCAGTAAAATATGTCTTTATTTATTCTAAAAATAAAAAAGGAGGAATGTTATTTTATATTCAATTGAAAGGAAAATACTGGGATATGCAAATGATTAGCATTTTTTGTGCAAACAAGTGATGCAAGTGAGAAAAACAGCATCCAAAACTCTTTTAAAAAGAAAAGTTACACATAAGGGTTTCTCTTTTGAAAAACATATCTGAATGTTAATTTTTGTGAAATGATACATTTTATAAAAAAAGAAAATGACTACTATTATATTTTAGAATATCATAGTAGCAGGAGCATAGCAAGAGTGTGGTTCATGTTCAGTGATATTACTACTTGTATTGGTTTCAATCCAACAACTCTCATGTGATTGTGAATTGTTGAATGCAGGAGGAAATTATTGACTGCATTGTAGGACTAAAAGGGCCTACCATCACTAAAGCCCAAGAAAATAGATATATCACTAGCCTTGCAGGATCGTACAGCTGCTTCGTGGACCTTAAGTCAGGAACTGGGCTTGCTTACTGCATGACAAGTATCTACTCATACAGTGCAACAATGTCTGAAACAGCACAAATTACCTGCATGGTAATCATTCTTGTGGTTTCCCTTGATATTGCAGCGTAGAAATATACAGGGATATTGGTGGGATCAATGACAAAACTGGAACCAGGAGTGGCACCCTGTCGTCATTTCAGACATGTCCTGGTTCTGCAAGCAGCATTATTATGGATGTATCAGTGTCTAGAGGCAATGAGGAGAATAAATGCGACCTGCATGCATTTGATATCCTCCTATAGGCTCTAAACCTCATCTGATAGTATGGGCAGCCATGGGTACATACAGTGGTATTACAGTGATACAGAGGATGCTTGACTGTTGCCCTTGCCAGCACATTCTCCAGATTACTTACACATTGAAAACATCTGCGGACCATGGCACATTCATCACATTAAACTTTCTTTATTACTTTTTTGTTTTTATGATGTCATACTTCATTATACATTATTTTTTAGACAATCTTATTCTCCTCTCTGAACACTTGAAATTGATTTTACTTTAAAACCACTTTTAAGTCAAGTAATCATAACTGTTTTCTTATGAAAATCTCTGAAGAAATCCAATTCAGAAGTACAATAAATAAACAAATAAAAATTACACACTCACTGCTAGATCTATTCAATAACCCATTAATATTTTTTTTTCTTCAGAAATGTTCTTGAAGTAGTTTAAATTTATTGATGAGCAAAAAAATTAAAGAGCCAAACAATACACTCAATAATGATAGTTTATAAAAATTTTATAACAGAGAATTCATAAAAAAAGATTTAAAATAGTTTTTAAATAAAACAACATCAATATCTTTGAATTAACTAATTTTTATGAATGAATTTATTTAGTTGCAATTATGAATAAATAGGAACCATATGACTAAAGAAATTTAAAATCATAGTACATGACAGCAACAAACATGAAATCTTAAATCCCAGTAAACTAATGCAATCTCAAATATCAAATTGAATTCTTTATTTACAATTTTATTATCTTTTATAGCAATACTGTTTAATAAATATAAATACGATGAATCATTGGTGATAGGTACTTTTATACTCTTTGAGGAGCTTCAGCAAATCAGGGAACCTATGTGTTTCTTGGGCTTGACATGTCTAAATTGATTGATTGATTGATTACTGTAAATTTTTACATCCACAAAAATTTACAATATTGTGTAAATATAATTAAAATATTATTTTTAACTATGGATATAAATATTACTGGATAATTATAGTAAGTAGTGTAGTATTATACATATATTACTGACTAAATGTATTAGCAGAAATCTGTTGATGAATGACTACCTGTCTATCAGGAACCATCATGGCTACACTTCGAAACAGGACCTTTAAATTTTCCGGTAACTCCTGTCTACCAGCATAACCTGGATTCTAAAATGCAATAAAATAATTATAATTTCTCTCATCAATTTTATGAATGTTGTTTATTTAATTTCAATAAGAATAATTCTTAACTTAAAAAAATATTTTTCAAATAAGTTTGTTGTATATTTAAGTGTTTTCAATAAAAAGGGTTGAAGATATAAATTCAGACCACAAAAATCCTTCTAAATGAAACTTATAAATAAATCAATAAATCCTTCAATATGATATAATTTTTAAGAACTGACAAACCTGTAAAACATAAGTAAATAAATAAAATGTTATAGTATTTTTTTAATAATTCTACATTAATTATATTAATATTACTATTTAAAAGCTTTATGACTATTTAAAACTTTTTATGACTTTAATAACTATGCATGGATTATTTTATACAAACTAAATTTATTTTTGTGTAAAAAATGCCCCTTACAATCTTTTATAAAGATGTTTTTATATTTTTATGTTTTATTTAACAAAAGAAATACAACATATATAATGATCCTTACATGAATAAAAATAAAAATTCTGTTTCCATAAAAAAAATAGGAAAATGCAATAATATTTATGGAATTAAAAAGGCTAAAATTAATCAGTACCATAGTAATAAACAATCCAAATTCAGGATTCAACCCAAGAATGTCACCATCAGAAAATACGAATTCCTCCTTTCTTTCTTTCCTAGCAGACAAAACAATAGAAATTTGTTGAGCAGCCACAGACAAGACAGGCAGTTCAATCCTATTGAATTCATCAAAACAACCCCAAGAACCAGATTGGGCAAGACCTAAAATAAAAGTCAACAGAAATTTTTAATTCTTAATATTTTAATAAAGATATAAAATAATTTCTAAATGTAGTTTTTATATCACTATCGTATTAAAAGGCAGCTTTATAGTAACAGTGAAATGAATTACCTTTGTATATTCGACCCAAACCTCTGAAATCCATTTGATCAGAGCAATTAAAGACAACAACATACTTTCCAAGAGCTTTCCCCATATCTTTGGTAGTTTCAGTTTTACCTGTTCCAGCAGGACCAGCTGGGGCACCACCCATACTCATACCAAGAGCTTGCGCTAAAGTTATGTAACATCTGAAAACATAATTGAATAATTTTTCTCATAATGAATATATATCTGCAACAATTACTTAGTCAAACAATTCTTAATGTCTTTTGAAAGATACCTCATTCAAGATTAATGTAACTTAAGATTATATTTCATAATTTTTTCAGTTTCTGTAAGATTACTGTGTATTTTATACTTTTCCAATTTTTGAAATTATTGATAGATAACAAGAAGTTTTGCTGTCAACTATACACAAATATGCTGGTTAAATGGAATTTCTTTGAACTAACACTAATATCAATTTTGTACAGCTGTGATGAAAGCTACAAAAATTATGGTCAATGTAATTTCTTCAATGCTTCAAACTTTGGCCAAAAAAATAAGAATTCAAAGATTTTTTAAAAAACAATTTTAATAAAAATTATTTGTCTCAAATTCCAAGTCATATACTGAGATTAATTACAAGTAATATAAAAAATATGCAGTTTACCTGTCAGTTAATGGAGTAATAACTAAGCGATCAGTGCAACCAAGAAATTCATTTTGATACACAAAATCCACATCAGTTATTTTCACCAAGCAAAAACCTTCATCCAAAAAATAATAAAAACGAGCTTGTTTCAGCCATTCAAAATCAGAAGGTGTCTTTATTTTCATTTTAACCTAAAAAGTGAAAAATATTTAAACTTCAAACTGCTGCATTTTTAAGACTAAAAGCATAGCAGAAAAAAAAATACATGTTATGCTTATTCAACAAAGTTTTAAAACAATTTTATGGGAGTACCGCTTTCTTGTTTATACCTTAAAATACTTATTTAATCAATATGACAAAACTATTATTATTATATATTTCTTCAAAATGTATAATATTATTTGTAAATAACGATAAAAGATATAGTTGCCACTCAGTAGTGCACACAGGAATTTTTCAAGGGGGGATCCGGGATCAAAAGTTCACCAATCTTGTATCATGTTCCTTTTTATTTTATCCATTTTCGGGAACAAAACACAGTAAAAAACTAATTATTGAATAAATAATTAGCGTTAATTAATTAAATTAATCATTAATAACAAATACTTAATTAAATTTTACGTACCACATACTTAGAATTATAATCAATCGGAAAAAAATCAAGGGCTTTGGGGGGTCCAGACCCCCAGGACTCCTCCTTGTGTGCGCCACTGTTGCCACTCTCTTTGATAAGCATATTATTCTACATTGTAGGGATAAATGATATCTCTATAAAGTAGTTTTTTTATTAGTGAAACCTTTAAAGGCAGGGGTGGACAAATAGCAACTCGCAAAAGGGTTTCTTTGTGGCCCTCCAAGACAGTCAGAAAATCCACTTTGAATCAAGATTACTTTTCTGTGTAAGATTAAAGATTCGTCTTGCATTCCTCACCATAAAAAAACAAACAGAATTCCTTTATTAGGAAAAAAAAATGCATTCAAGTGTTTCTGCAAGATCTCAAGATTTAAAAAAAATTGAGCCAAAATTCAATTTGTTCTGTTATCCCATTACTGCTGATATTGATACAACACCTGAGGAACTACATCCTGAACTTATTGACTAGCAGTCAGATTACAGAGTGAAAAAAAAGTTTTATACTATGACATTAATTGACTTTTACAAGTCTTTGTCAGCTGAAGAAATTTACTGAGATATTGTTCTTTATATTTTAATCGACATATATTTGTGAGCAAAATTTTCCTTGCATGTAGATCAACAAGAGTAAATACAGATGAAAGCTGGCTGACATAAACTTGTAGGCTGGAATGAGAATTTCAATAAGTAGTTTTATTCCAGATTTTTCTCTTTTCAAAAAAGGGGAGAAAAGTGTGACAGGGTGCATTTGTCTCATTAAAATTATTTCAAAATTAAATGTGTTTGCAGCTATAAATAATATGAAAGAGCAGTAAATGAATTGAATTCAATTGTCCCTATTTTATTTAACTTACAGTTATTATTTTTTTTATAAAGCATGCAATCATTTTAAAAAGGTGAAATTATTTTTCAAAGGTTAATACGGCATTTTAAAGGAGGTTAAAAAAGTGCATTTTAAGTAGCTGTTATTTTTTAAGGTGATATTCAATATTTTGTTAAAAGTCATAAGATCATTGATCAAATTGTGAATATTGAGTTTAGAAATATTCACATTAACACAACACAGATGAGTCCCCTAAATTTATAATCAATTACAAATCAATAAGAAAAGCATAATCTTACCAAGTCATCAAAAATGTCTTTTTGATGGACATGAATTGTAATTAGAGTTTCATATTTGATTCTAACAAATTTTGAAAGATCTAATGTTGTCTGAGCAATTAATCTTCTCAAAATTTCAGCAAATTTTTTATTTGTAAAAGTCATTATTTTTTTGCTTGACTTTGCATATGTTAATGATTCTTCACCATCTCTTGTCCATAGAATTTGTATACCAAGAAGTGATACCTACAAAATAAAAGTAAAAGTTATTATTATGTGTACAGTTAGCATTAAGTATAAAAATGTTAAGTTCAAAATCCCAAATTTATGATGAACATTTAAATATATATTAATTATATATATATAACTAAATCAATATCTATTACTTATTAAGAACAAAGATTGATAAATGTTGTTTATTTTTAAACAGAATGTTTTTAAAGACTTTTAATAAAAAATTTGGTACAGAAAACTTAAACATTTTGAATTAAAACATCCTCAAATTGGCAACTCTGAGAAACAGTTAACTGTTACAAAATCTTCCTCTCTCTCATTATATATATATATATATATATATATGTGTGTATTCAATAAACAAAACAGTAAACTAATCCTAATTTCATTTTACTTACAAAATACATTCTAAAAACAAATAAATAAATTTTATAAAGATATTCACTGATAAAACTTGCAAAACTAACTTTATTTTCATAAATATTTAATAAAATTAATTTAGTTTAAGAATTTCTTTATAAATGCTGTTAAATATATTTCCTAATATATTATAAACAAATAATTTCAAAACATATTCCATATTTTTATCTAAAATGACTCAAAGATGTTAAAATATTTTGAAATTTTATTAGTTTTTAAATAATTGCATTACTTACATTTAAATATTAAAAAAAAAAAATTATTTTATATTCCAAACGTTTTTATAAAATTAAAACAGCTAACGATGTTGCTAAATTAATATAAACTTCATTTACTATCTGAAACAAACAAAATAGTGGTATTAATTTTATGTATCACTTCAAGTGGATATATGAGCATTACTTACTTGTGCAATATATTGATCAATAAATGTTATGAGATCAAAATCCTCTTCATTTAGGCTCTTGTAGGCTGCCTTGATAACAGTATTAAGAGATGACTGCTGAACAACCAACAGATCACCAAGCCATAATTCAACATTGCCTTCCGCTCTAACTGGTCTATCAAGCTAAAAAGAATCAATAAATAACATGTTTACATTCAAGCATATAAAAAATGAAATTCTTTATGAAACACACACCAGTGTACATTATATAATGATATCAATTATATTTAAATTTTCCTTTATTTTACAAAAATCTTATTAAATAAAAGTTAGCACTCATTTGAATGTGCACAAATTAAATTTTCATGATTGGTAGAATAAACAGAGTTATAAAATAAAGAAACTAAGCTTTCATTTAGCTAAATAATATTTGCATATACATAATTATATTTTGAAATTAAATAACTAGTGTAGGAATAACATTTCCTCATAAAAGTTGCCATAAAAAAGTTCAAATATTTTTACATGATATATTAACATTTTACTACCATGTGTTTTTCTTACATGGTTAAAAAAACCCAGTAGATGAGGTTTCAGAACACCTGGATCATCAGCAAAAAGGTTATCATACTCTAGGACATTTAGAATTTGCACAATAATACAATGTGCAATACTTGTATTTATACAGAAAGAATATATTTTTTTGACTCGTGATACATATGTTTCCCCCAAACAATTTGTATAATATATTACTATCTCCATAAAGAACATATTCTTTTAACATTCAGAAAATATACACTTCATCAAAATAATCCATGGAATATATTCATGATGCAATATCGCTTTCAAAGCTCTTTAGGATAAAACAGTGATTAATCAAAAATGTGCTCAGAGCTTTTGTATATAAAGTCAAACACTTTGATATTAAATAAAAAAGTATACTATTAAAGAGGTTAACAAAATTTGTTGTTTTGTGTCCACCACATAAATCAACCAATCAAGGAACACAACAAAGTAATTGCAAACAATACTCAATATTACAAGATAAGTATATTACACATTTAATCAAAGTACAAATAATACACATAAATATTCCTTTTACATTATTATATTATAATAATCCCATTTCTTAAAAAATTGTAGATTGCATTTTAAATTATTATACATTTATTAATTTTTTAAAAAAAAGCACAAAAAATGTAGAAGACTTACTGGAATCTCATCACCTTCCTTTGATATAACAGCAGTGATTTTATTGTAATCATCAGGATCAAACTTCACTTTAAATACATTTTCAAACACTCCAAGTAAATGGGCCTGAATAAGAAGAAAAAATAATTGTTACTACAACAATAAAAAAATGATTTGATGAAAATTTTTTTGAAAAAAAAAAATTGAATAGAATTACAATTAAAATAAAATGTAAGATATTTCAGGAATCTTTTTCACCTGAATTGTATGAGAATCACTAGCTTGCCCAAGAATTTCTAATAAAGCGGGATCTGATATGAAAAAGAACCGTGGAAAAATTCTTCTTTTGCTTTCCAAATAACTGAAAAGATGGATAAAAAATATATATATATATACTTTCTTATTTTTATATTGCACTTAGCCATTCATTTGCATCAAAAATAAATCATCAAAATTTAAATATAAATTATACAAATTAAACTATCTTTGATTAAAACATTAATAGTAGTGAATGTTAAAAAATGAAAGAAAAATGCAAATATTTACCCAACTAATGATTTCTGACAAGCTTCTAGTTCTTCTAGTAAATGTGGTAATGCTTTGCTCATTGTATCATCTTCAGAACAGCACTTTATAACATTTACCTTTTCATGAGCTCTTTCCATTAATTTTACCCATGTAGAATCAATAACTGCAAATCTTTCTGCTTCCTACATTTTTTACATCAAAATGTTTCATAAAGTTAAGCAATAATATTTAAGAGAACACAAAAACAACTTTCACAAAGTCTACAGTAAATAAATAAATATTCATTTCTTCCTAATATAAGTTTGTAATGTGCAATTTTGTGAATTACCTTCTTGAAACTAACTTTTTTTGTTGGTGTTATTACTAGTTATAACTACCACATTTCTACAGGGGAAAATGATTTGTTAATGGGACTGATTATTTAAAGTTAATTGAAGTGGAGAGCAAGAAGATAGTAACTGTAAATATTTGACAGTAGAGAGGTTATGACAATCTGTTAGCAGTACAAAGCTGATTTCAACTTAATTCCAGAGTTCTATTAAAAGTAGAATATTAAAGAAGTATTAATTTAATAAATTAAAGTGTTTTCATACTTGGATGTTCATTGTACCAGTTGGTCAGTGTCTCCATTAGTTCTGTTAGATAAATACTTTGATTTGATTTTCTTTATAATTTGTTCATATGTGCAGAGATCTTCTCAACATAAATTAAAGTTACTTGTTTAACAACTAAGGTTGAAAAATTGAGGTTATTTTATTGTTTGTGATTTGGCTGATTTCCTCATAACCATGTTGAGTTCAATTGGACACTTTTCAGAAATAAAATCTTCAGAGTTAGCAACACAGACTTTAAGGTTACCATTATAAATTAGTACATGATGAATACATGTCAAGGAAATTTTAAGAACTAGACATATATATATATATAATTTTAACAAAATAAATTACTTGAGATCTATCATGAAAGATTTACTTTCTCAGCCATTTTATGTATCAAATCCAAATTAGTTGAAAAATTAAATTCTATTATTATCAGTAAATCTGCAATAACACATACAAGAAAGTTAATTAAAAATTACATATTATTATTCTAGTAAGTCTTTTTGCATGTCATATTTTATATTTCAGGAATAATCCATTCCATTTTTATACCATTACTTTTATTTAATTATAGGGATTCTTTGTGTGATTAAAATGTTAATGTTTTCCGTTTCAGGTTTTTCACTTGAATGGAAAAAAATGCATTCTAACAGTATTGGTTCTTTAATTTTCAGCTTTATCCTCAAAATGTTAATCTAATAAAACAATTTCATCATTTAACGTTTTTATGTATTCTTTACAATACCAATTTATGTAATGTGATAAACAGTAAAATGCAACAAAATAGTCTTTTATTGTATGAAATTCATATAAGTTCCTACAAGTTAACTTTGAATTGGGACTTGCCTTTATTGGCATGAACCCTTTTACATCACACTTTCAGTGAATCAAACATATTCTTAACACAACTTAATTTTGGTTTAAACAATTTGGTCATCAGTTTTCAAATCAGTCTTTAAAAACAGTGAAATATTACGATGCATGTTTCAGAATAATCAACAGAGTAATGTATGAGTGCACAAGATTTAAAAATATATTCTTAAATCAACAATAAACTTATTTATTTACTTTTGGAAGCTGCTTAGCAATATCACCTCCAACAAATACAGCTTCCAAATATACCCAAAGATTTTGTACAATAAGCCAATTTTCAATAACTTCTGTGGCAGTAGTAAGATAATGAAGCCACTTGAGAATGATATCCTTCATTGCAGCAGAATATCTTAAATAAAAACAAAAAAAAAAAAACAGAATTTAATACAATTTTCAAAAATTTATCGTTGGAAATTTGATTCCTTCCTTTTTGATAAAAACTATCCCACCTGTTACTTAAAAGAGATCCAAGAGTCATCAGTCCATCTTCAAGTTTTACAACAGTTTCACCAGCCTCAGTACCTTTGAGCAAAAGTTCTCCACGATTTTTGAAAGATGAAAAGAACAAATTTTCCAAAGCCCATTCAGCAAATATTTGCTCAAGTTTGGCTTCAATCTCTTTTTCTTTTTCAGCAGCAATGCAAATATCCTAATACAAACATTTAACGTTAATTATAACACTTTAATGCGGGTAAATATTATTTGAATTTTTTCTTTGAACTCACAGAAATGAAGAATTAAACATGTTAAATTATTCATCAGAAATTAATAAAGAAAAAAATAATGAAAAAAAGTTTTAATAATTATATAATCTATAGATTTCCAAGGATTAAATTCCTTAAAGGAGACATTTATTTTTAAATAATTCAACAAAATAATAGGATAAAATGGAAATTTTTTTCAAAGATAATATAGGATATACTTTAAACTAGAGTTTTAACATTGCAGACAATGAAAATAAAATTAAAAAAAATATTGAGACTTTTAAGGTTATGTAGAGCATAAAATATAAGATAAAAATGAATATTTAATTATGTAAAAATAACTATAATCTAGCTTCATTGAAAGCTGATAAATACAACATACAGGGGAAAGTAATGTTATGAATCAATATTAGAAATATTTATCGAATATTCTTTAAAATAAACAGGTATAAAAAATGCTGGGTTAAGAAATCACTTTTTAAGTTCCAGTCTAAAATTTTATATTCACTAAAAAGTCATGTACATTAAAAGAATTAATGTAATTAATGAAAATTCATCATATGTGAATACTGTATATTATAGTTATAAAAATATATTACCTCCACATCATCCTTAAATACTAATAATGGTGCCTCCATTACTGTACCCAGAGTCCAATTTGACTGATCTTCATCAAATTTATGATTGCAAACTTTTTCAATTCGGTGCCAATGATTCATAGTCATGGCTTCATTTCGTAATCGAGTCAATAGAGGACAAGTTTCTTTAAAATCCTCAATACGTTGCTTTAGTATAGCAAAATAATTCCATTCTTTGCAACCTTTTGGAAGTCTCATACATCTGTAACACCACACAAGAAAAGACAATAGAGGACATTCAACTAATGTTTTTCATATTATATCCAACTTTTACCAAAAAAAAAATCAATTACAAATATATATATACGTAGTTAAATACTTAATTTATTCCAACTATAATAACTACAATTTCATTCAGCATGATCTAATTTATTTATTTATCCTCATGTATCATTTAATAAGAATTGCTATAATTTGATGTATAAATTTATGCAGCTGATGCAACAAAACTGAATTTTTGAGAAAACAGTAGAAAATATGAAATAATCTGGAATTAGTATAGGCAAAATTTAAAAATTCAATACTTTGTGTACATTACCAAATTAAAAAAACATAAATAATAAATTTATTCAATTTTATAAACATATCAAAGTTTCAAACTGCAGTGCAATTTATTACATGCAAACAAGGTTTAAAGCATCTAGACTGATTTTTGGCTAGCTTAATTTTTTTTTTATGTTAAATTATCCTTTTTTTTAAAATACATTTTTGTTATACTATCATATTAAACAAGGCAATTGTGTAAAACAAGCTTAAATTTTACATAATATTAGTAAAACTTGCAACTTTATCCAGGAAAAGCGGTCAAAATGATCAGTAATCATAATTATAGGTATACAGGAAACAAAGCAATCCTAATGTTAACAGAAGGCCAAGAGAGTACGCTATTGATGATCAATGAGTGGATATTTGTAATGGTTAGTAGGCAAAAAACTATTGACTTCCTGAGCAAACTACAATGGCTTGATGGAAATGCAGGGACTTAGTGCTTAGCATCAAATGTATGCTAATGACTTTGGCTGTCTTATTATCTCCTAACGCATGATGTATTCTCCTCTTCCAAACATTCTTGCTACAGACTGTAAACTGTAGACATGTGAAAATGGCTGTTTACTACAATGTAACGGGCATATCTATTTACACTTTTTAGACTGATCATGAAACTCTTTGGGAACTTGTCTATCTGCTGGAATTGCTTCCATAGGGGTGATTTGCCATCTCTGTTATGACACATTTCCTTTGTGATAAACAAGAATACTTACTAGTTTCCCTTGTCAAAAGAGGGCACAACTTTTGTGGAATCTAAAGATCTCTCCCTTATGTCATAAATTAGGGACACAATTGAATCATTTACATAAATAATTGGGTTGTGTGCTTCTAACTTGGTATTTGCATCTTTTCTGGGTACTCTTCTTGGTGTTACATTTCCCCCATCAAACAGTACAGATTTTTAATGTTTTGAAATGCAATACACATAGAAAGAATTCACGGTACATACAGTTTTGTTTCATTTGAATCTCATATACAAAAGAATTAAATATTGGAGTATTCAAGGAAGCAGATGATTAAAAACTATTTTTTAATTAAAATTTGTGTCATAAAACTTCTAAATTTTTAAGAATAATGAATTTTTCCAAAATAAAATAATAACTTTACTTATTTTGAAAATCAGCCAGTTCTTCAGTCATCACTAAAACATCTACATCCTTCCAAGCATATTCATAATAGCCATTAATTTTTTTCATTGCTTGATTAAATAAGGTGAATAGTTTTTGCAACAGCACCATATCTTTTTTAGTTTGAGTTAAAATAGGATATTCTGAAATTGGAAGGGCAAAAAGCTCTTCCCCCTCTCTGTAACTTTCATATCTATCATACAGTTTTTCAAGTCGATCCTACAGAAAGGCAAGAAGTTTACTTTAATATTGTTATATTTTTTCACAAAAATGTTAAAAAACTGAAAAACTAATTTTCTTTAAAATATTTCAATTTGTAAATGTCTAAATATTATATTATGTTCACTATTTTTTAGAACAAATATCTAAAAAAAAATAATGATTTTTCATAAGAATAGTTATTGAATGGCTGATAAAAACTAATTTCAGAAATAAAAAAAATAATTAATATATAAAGTGTGTATTTAATTATTAACTTAGACTGATAACACAAATCATCCAAAAATAATTCTAAAAATAATTACTTCTAAATTTTTTATCTCGAACTGTGATATACTGCAATATAATAAAAACAAATAAAAAATGAAATTTAAAATTGCTTTCAGGGAATAGCCGCATATCATTTAAAATATAAATATATATTTTTTAGAAAATCAATTTGTAACTTGTTATTAAGGGAAAAAATGGCTAATTTATTATACAATTTAAATTCTTTTGTATTTTCAACCAAAATAATACTAGTCTATAACAACTATAGCATATTCACATAAGCCAATGGAATGATCTGGATAAGGATGTTAAATTTTTATTATTAAATTATGTTTTACATCAATATTAGTCAATTTTTTAATGTAAAAGTATCAATTTAATTTTATACAAATTTTGTTTCATATTCAATATACCAATTACTACTTAAAAAATCTGATTATATTTTATAAACATATAAAATATAATTTTATTACTCACTTTAAATAATATATAAGCATTTATTAACTAACTTTTAAAACATATATATTTTTATATTTAGTAAATTTACTTTTTATGAACAATTTTTAAAGAAACATTTTGTTTTACAAGAGACAAAGAACATTAAAAATTTAGTGGGGTTGCATAAAATATAAATGTCATTATTTATGATACAGTACTAAAATCGAATATATGATTTTTAGAAGAATTTATTTCAGACACAAATTAAAAATGATTTTTCTCAGCAAAATTTAGGAAGAAATTTGGAATTTTTTTTAAATTAATGAATTTACAAAATATGTTATAAAATATTCAAATAAAGTATAGAATTAAAATTAATTACTCATGTGTTTAAATTCAAGAACTGTAGGTCTGAGCATTTAATTTCTATTTCCAAAAAGTAACAGTACAAAAATTTTCTATACTTACTGCAAACAGATTAACACGATCACTTGCTTCTTCAGGGGTAATACCTTCAGCCATTGGCCCAGTCTATACATAAAGAAGAAAAATTTTATTTTTAAAGAAAAATGAATAAAATTCATGAGAACAATCAACAATACCTAAGTTTAAAAAAAATATTATTTCATTTTCTATTTAAAATTTTAATAGTAAATGTCAATAATTATCATACCACTTTACATGAATAGTATAATAGTAGAAGGAAATAAAAATCTATTACTTCTAAATATTTAATGGTTTATTATATATATACAGTGTTCAGAAAGTGGCAGTTTGACCATATACATAGGGGAAAAAAAAAAGAAAAAAAAAACAGAATGTTCAAAGTTTACTTACTTCTTGATAGTCTTCATTAAATTCAGTCACATCAGTTTTAAAAGTTCCAACTAAACCTTTAAGAAGTTCTAAATATGTAAACTGTTTTTCAGCAAGTTCATTTGCAACCTCTCTCTATAGAATAAGAAAGGTTTATGAAGTGTTAAATAGTTGCAAAAATACATATCATAAAAATAACTAGATAGGCTAGAATATTTCTAGAATATTAAAATTTGTTAATTAATTCTATTTATAATTTAATTTACCTAATGTTTTTAAATTTATTAGTATTATAAATTAAATAATTTTTGTAATATTTTTCTCAGAAATTCAGAAGGTCAGAATGAAATTCAATGACATATCTAGTCTTGAGTAGGTGCTGTATCAAAATTCCTTAGGGTCTTTTTTTGGAAAATAATTAAAAATGACTACATTGACAAAATTAATTTGAAAGTTACAAAATATTATACATGATAGGGCCCCAGATAATTGATATACTGATATGGTGGTAGCTATGCCCCTGGTAAACACAAATACATATGCATGCACACAGATACACACAAGGTCTCGATTTATAACTGTCTTCAGTTCCAACTACTGTAAGATGGATTTATATTTATATTTACACATGTTATAAAAAGTGATCATAAAACACAAAAGTGAAATATATATACACATAGTTATTGTGTAGACATTGCGAAAAATACAAATAATTATTGTAGAAAATGTGAAAAATACATAATATGTATTCTGTTGCATGAACTGCATCATTTTTTAGAACTTTTGATCGTATATAAATTGTTATCTCTATTTACTATTTTATATATTTATTTTTTTTTTGTGGTCGTAAATGCAGATCATTGTAAAT
Organism: Trichonephila inaurata madagascariensis; assembly: GCA_019973955.1. Classification (NCBI taxonomy): domain Eukaryota; kingdom Metazoa; phylum Arthropoda; class Arachnida; order Araneae; family Nephilidae; genus Trichonephila; species Trichonephila inaurata. Next base: position 152,115 of record BMAV01000616.1, read on the forward strand.
ATCATTAAATAATAAGATGAGAAGTAAAGAATATGTATAAAATTGCTATACTGCGTAGAATAATTTTGGATAGTGAATTCATTTAATTAAAGAAAAGGTAATATCATGGGTTGTTATGAGTAAATCTTTTATGAAAAGTAAAATACCTTATTTCTCAAGAATTTTAACATTGAAAACAATGTAAAATATAATATTTTCATTTAAAAATAAATTTTCAAAAGATTACTATATTATTTAATTAAAATACTAACTGTTTTGTGAATTACTTCCTGCAGAAGTTTCGGTAAACTCTTTGCCCTTTCTACTTCATCAAAATCAACAGGAAAATTAAATTTTAAAAGCAGGGCATATGCATCCTGAAATGAAAATAGAATATACATCTACAATTACAACAAAAACTTTCAATTCAAATTCAATAGAAAATTATTATATTAACTAAAATTATTTCATAAAAAATATAAAAATCATAAAAACAAATTAAAATAACACTATATCAGGGATTTAAAAAAAAAATCAAAACTAATAACGAATACAAATTATTTACCAGAATATGCATTATTTACCTTAATATGAGCATACAATCTGGACAATATTTTAGTTAATGAAAGTTTCCTTTTCACTATGGGTTAAAAATAATCTGTATAGAGGTAATGCTTATAAAATCAGGAATTAAATAATCGATTTTTGTCTAAAACTTCTAAAATAAAATTAAAAAAACTTTATTTTTATAATAATAAAATAAAACTAAGTAAAGTTAAATGAGTTTCTATACAAATAAACTCAGTACTTTTAACAAAAAGAACAAAATATCTAGAGTAAACTGTTAAATAGTGAATAGAACATTTATAGAATTTTTTACCTTTGTTTGCAGTTTAAAATATACATTAAAAATCTTATTACAGAAATCTCAATAGATCAAGTTTGCCATAAATCCCAGCTAGTAAATTAAAAAGATAAAAATTTTCAAATTTTAGAGAAGAATTGCCCTGAAGCAATTTTTACAAATATACTGTACTTTATGCAATCTTTTATATAACTTTAGTTTTTTCTTTATTACAATATTTAGAACACACAAAGTAATATGTTGATTAATATCCATTTATTTAAATACTGAAAAAAATCTGCTAGTCATGTCAATTACATGACTAGCTAGTGTAAATCTGCTAATCATAGAATTGTGATAGTTCAAGGCAGATCCAGTATCATTCAACTTGAATTACAGAGATTGTTCTCTGTTATGTTTTAAAAATATTAATTTATTCTCATTATTAAAATATGCTATCACTTAAAATTTGAGTGTATCTGTTAAAAACAATTCTAATTTTCTAATAAATTTAGAATATGTTACAAATTGTAATGATTTTACACCAAGAAATTGATACTTCAAGTCAACAAGAGACAAAAAGCTAAAAGTTTTTAAAACAAATTAGTCATTGAAATTTTTACAATTAATTTTTTTACTTATATTCTGAAAATTTATAATTTAAGTACAGAAGATAATTTTACTTTTTAATTTAACACTCCATTGCAATAAATTACTTGCAATACAATTAATTGGCAATAAAATTTAGAGTAATACAGATAACTCTAATCAAAATTCAAAATTTGACAAGATACTACATCATTAAACAAAAATTAAGTATTTTCTACTAATTGCTTTAAACCATAGCTCAATTAATGAAGCATTTTTACACTACAAAAACAAATATTACTATTTTAAAATTATTTCATTAAATTAATTTTAAGATGTACCTTAATGGGTTCAAGTTGCATATCAATATCAATATAATTCTCTTGCACTGTTTCAAAACAATTCATTGCACGCTGGACATCACCTATTTCTTTGATAGGAAGATTTATGATTTTTTGTTTATCAGTCAAAAAATCAGAAATTTCATTCATTTTGTTACAATATTTTCTGTTTATAGAGCTTCCAAAAGAAGTGAACCATTTACGTACTGCTTTTAAAAGGCTTTCTGTAATTATATCTACATAGAAAAAAAAAGTTAAAATATTATAAGATATTTAAATCAACTTAATAAATGTAACAAATATTTAGTATAGAATACATCATTGTCTGCACCTTGTTCATGCCAGGTAATGCTTCAGTGAGAAAAATCAATAAAATTAATTTTGCAAGCATGATATCAGACAAAAGAGTTCACAGAAATAAAACAAAAAATTTCAATTAAAAAACTTTAAAAGAAACAAATTTTTGGATAAAAATCATTTTTGAATTATAATATATTAAAAAAAGCATCACACAAAAGTAACTGAAACAAAATTTTTTTATCTTACATTTCTAAAAATTTTAAAATTTAATGAAACAACTGAAAAAAAGCTAAAAGTAAAACTCAAAATGTAGACAAAAGGATTAAATAAATTTAAATAAATAAAAAAGTTTAAATTTAAGAAATAATATTGTAAGAAAAATTTAACATGTAAATTCATAAGAAGCTTACTAGTTTGTAATTCAATGCCAGCAATTGTATATGAATATGGAAGTTCAAAGATGCTTTTCTCCAAAGCCTCATAGTATTCAAGTTTACATTTTAATTCATAAACATCATGAAAAGGGTTACTTTCCATAAATTTCTATGAAAAGAAATAATTTAAAAAACAAATGAATGAAAAAAATATATAACTATATGAATCAATTTAATATACATATCATGTATTGACTTTTTATTTATAAATGCCAAGAAATATTTTATATAAAATCAAATAAGACATGACTACTTTTAAACAGTTACTTCATAAATGCTTATTAAGAACAGAAATTTATTTCAAACGTTTTGTTCTCTAAAGAAAATTTTTTTTAAACCAAAAATCATTATTCCTCTTTATATATAAAAAAAGTTTTTATGATTCTGTAAAAAATTTATTACATACTATCACAACAATACCAATATTCAAGATAACTAATCAAGTTGGCAACCCCGATTTTGCATGTGTCATACACATTGAATTGGCAACCATGTATTTCGTTTAACATAATATCCAAAATATGGTTGTGGTAGTACAATTATTGCAAGTTCTTGCAGAAAAGTGTTCCTATAATTGCTTGCATGAAAAGAAAGGCACTGTCTTATACGAAGATTTATTAACAATTGATGGAACTAAACACTCAACTTTCTAGGAAGCTACAGGTTTATCAAAGTATGAGGACTTTATCAATGAAGTGTTAGACGATGCTGCTTCAGTGGTAAATTTAATTGAAGAGGAGCATTAAGAAAGAATTTTGTGAAAAAAGAACAAATAAATAGAACTACATAATACATGTAAATTACAGTTTTACAATTTGAGCAATGAGTGTGAACAGTTGTATACACTGGGGTTGATCTGCTGTTAGGCGGACAAGGGGTACCTCTCCACCTACAGTTTCTTTTTAAAATTTATTTTTTCTATGCAATTTAACTTACATACTATTTTTAAAACATGAAAAAAAAACACACACACACAACAAATATATTATAATCTGGGTTTACAATCCTATCTGGTTTGAATAACAAAAATACATATCTGGACAGAAATACAAAAACAAACCTGTATTTGCTTTTCTCTGTCTGAAGCCCAAACATCCTTAAATTGCAAAAATATTTTGTAAACTTTAGAAATTTCAGGCTGAATGCTCTTTGCAGCAGTATCAAGAAAAGCAGCTGATCTTTGTGCATCAGACAGATCAAACACTCTACGATGAAATTTAAGTTTAACTTCACCACCAGGTTCGGGAGGCTTTGGTGGTCTTTTGGCTGATAAAAACATAAGTAGACAAATTAAAATAATTTGCACTACTGATATATTTTTGAATTTTTAATTTGTTAAAATAATACATATATATAATCAATATTTTATTAAAAAAATATTACGTAATTTTTTTAAAAAAAAACAGTACTTTATTCTGAATAATATAACAAATAAAAAGATTGGAAAGAACTAACTTCTAAAATAAACATAAAATAACAAAAAAGAGAAACAAAATATACATAACATAATTAAATTAAATCTACATAAATACACAAATGGATTAATAATACAATTCTGAAAAAGTGAAACTGCAAAACCATGTAGGAATGTACACATAACTATGAGAAAATAACAGGAACAGTAAAAGTAATACTCATATGAAAATGATTCAAGGAACAAATGAAAATTTGAATAAACTGCAGAATTTATATTTAATGTGGTTACATGGAGAGCTGTACAGGTCTCTTAAATGGTGAGGAATTCTGTCAATAAAGTTATTAATGATATCTTCAGATAGTCTTTGGCAAGCCAAGTGCATTGCAGATTTCAATTCCTCTACCATATGGCTGGTTTGTATACATATATGAGGAGAAAGAGATCAGTTGAAGCTGATGTAAATTGTGGTAAAGTGCAAATGGGGTGTGCCTTTTCTGAACCTGATGCCACTTCAAACCATAAGTTCTAGCGTGATGCCCAACAATATAGTTGGCAGAGGATATTTCCCAAGAAACTGCCACACCCAACAATGATAGACATTTCTTCTTAAATTGGGATTCATCTGAAAACAATATCCAATACCATCTGCTGGTCCATAGGAGACAACATCAACACCAAGTCAGGTATGAAATCCTGTGCTTGAGTGCCTAAAAATACTTGTGTGGCTGATTGTTTGTGATGCAACTGTTCCCCACCCAACTTCCGAATGATTTGGCTGCTGAGAGTTGATCCCCGATGATGACATGTGGTATTAAATACTCTATTCCATGGCAAAATAAGGGTCTCAACAAACCATTAGGCAAAGCTGCTTTTCAGAGCAATCTGTTGAGCATCTGTGCAGTTTACTATCTCTTTGCCATGTTTTCAGATGATTATATGAGTATTGATAAAATTTTTTTAATATAAATGTAGAGCCATATTACAGAGTAATTTCAAAGGGCCGGAGAACAATGTGGCACAATTCTAAATTAAACTAGACTATACAAAAGTACAAACTTTTCTTAAGCAACAGCATTTTGCATTTAAAAATCATATGATATTTTTTATTTACATGAATATGTTAAAATCCAACAGAAATTCATGCAATTTTAAAGCTATGCTGATTGTAAAGAAATATTTAAAGGTTATAATTTAGTATGTGTTTAAACTGATAATATAGTATATAAAAATGACATAAATATATACAATTTATTATCCTCATGAACCATATATAGGATGAAATAACTTATATTTATTAAAGTTGAATTTATAATAAGAACATTGTATGATTTAAAGATAAAATGCTATAATTTAGAAAGCTATATAATAGGGATAAATACTTTATTTTATTGAGCATACAATTCAAATTTAAATAAAGGTTTTTTCCTTCATAATATATCTTCAATACCAATACAGAGAAATAAAATAAATTAAAAAATCAGTTATATTTACCATCAACATCTTTTTCTCTTTTCAAAGCTACATTATTGAGAGTAGTCTGAATAGCTGAAACACCATCATTTAAAGAATTTTGTAAAATCATCATACTAGGATCAATGGACTAAAAAAGAATTAATAAGTATAAAATCCAAAATATGTATAAAAAAAAACTCTTAAGTAACATGAATATAAGCAACAGAATGAGGGATCTTTAAAAATAATTAAAACTACAACTAATAATCTTTTAGGTTTGAAAATCTTTCATTTTAAATTTGTGAATCAAGTATTTTCCAACAATCTCATGATCCTTTTGACTTTGTATACATGTGTTCAAGCCAAATAAGAGAATATAACACAAAAATCAATAATTCATTTACTAAAATGAAAAAGTACACAACGTATTTTTTAGAATTGTTTTTTGAAGTGTTAAAAACAAACTTAACAGGTGAAAAATATAAATGATTAATTGGGTTATTAATCTACAAATTATACAAATGATTTATTCAGTTAGTCATGTAACTGCAACAGAAAATTTTAAGATCACCTTGAAAGCATTGTTGCATACAAAACTCCTCATTTAATAATTATGTGGACTTTTCCTGCTTTTAGCTACTATTAATTTTATGTTTAAATAAACAGAATTTTTGTAATAATTTATATAAATAATTTTTCTTAGGGAAAAGCCTATGTAAAAATAATTTGTTTTAAAAGTAAATAATAAATTTAATAAAAAAAGTTTTTCTTTGAAAAAAAAAAGGCAATCATAGTTATTGATTAACTTTAAAAAAATAAATAATATATTCAATTAAACATATTTGACCAATATATTCAGAAATAATTAATTTAACACCAGCACAATTTTTAAAAAAATACTAATTTGTGTGTATTTAAAGTAAACTGTGCTTTCAAATTCATCAAGGCATTCTGAAGTTAAGAATTAAATTTTATTTCTTTGAAAAGTAAGTCACAAGACTACAGATTTTTTTATTTTATAAATAATTGGCAATTTAGCTTTAAAATACATATAAATAAACACACACATATTTCCAAGGCTATTTTTTCAACATTTTTCAAATAACTTATTTTCATTAATGACAGATTCATTTATTACATGTAATCAGAAAAATTGATTCAATAATAAGAAATAACAATGAATTATTTCAATATTGTAATTAAATAACATAAAAAGTACTAACAACAGTGTCATCTTGAATAATGAGATAGGTCAAAAAGAGAGCTTGAGCTCCAACTCTCTTCGAATTTTCCTTCAATTTCAAAATAGGTTTAATGTTCCTAAAGAAAATTATAAAGAAAACAAAGTTAGTAATGAAAAAATACATTTAAATTAATATTGTACTTAAATCCTATATGAAAATAAAATTAGGGCACAACAACTTTAAGAATCTTTAAAATGTTATATTTCATAAAATTTCTTAATGTGGGAATCTCCTACACAATTAAAGTAAAAAAAACTAATTTTTTAAAAAAAATTTGAAAAATCACATAAATGGAGGATATTATTACTTATATTTGACTTTTAAAAATTCTTCAAACTCATTAAGATGCAAATAAATTTTGACAAGAATAATGCACAAATACAACTTTTACTATTCACGAAAAAGACAAAAGAAAATACATATAAGTAATTGTTGCATGGAATTATTCCTGTTTTTAGTACTGAAACATTTTTAAGTTGAAGGTAAGAAATAATCTCTTGATACATCTTTTCTTAAAGTTACAGTGTTATTTACTTAGAATCTGAAGAAATCTAAAAGCGAAACAATGGAAAACTGTCTCATCAAAATTCCCAAATATATGTTTTTCATACGTAAGTTGGTTTTAGCATAAATAATTTATCAGACTTTTTTAATTAAAACTTTTAATCATTCAAACTAAAATCAAACAAATATAAAGTATATTTAAAATACTACTTTTTTTGTAATATGAGCTTTTTATGATAACAACTAATTTTAGATAAATAATATTATCAATTAAAGCTTTTTTATAGAAAAAAAGAAACATTACAACATTAGATATTTTCATGACTTAAATATTTATTTCAAAAATTAAAATGAATACTAAAATAACTAATGCTATTAAATCAAAAATAAGCATAGTAAAATAAGAAATTCAAAAACAGGAAAAATTATTTATGTATATTTTTTACCCAGAATAACGAAAAATATCAGCTAAAGTATCTAAAGATTTCTTTGCGCTTTTTCCAAGAGCTTTAGCTAGAAGAGTATCATAATGTTCTAAAAGAGCTTCTGTTTCATCTTCAAAATTTAACTTGTCTCCAGATCCAATATCTGAATCTACATATACATATGCAAATTTTAGAAGAAATTACTAAAAGTTTAGAAGAAAGGAGAAATTACTTAAGTATAGTTATATACATGTGTGTGAAAAATATATATACATATATATTATATACTAACCTGTATGAATTGGATACACTTTCATTTGGAATGATAAATTTTACAATTGAACATTTCTTTTATTTATTACATTTTTGAAATAATGAATTTGATAATAAAATATAGAATAATTCTAATGGTATTATTAAAATTAAATTTTTATAACATAAAAGAAAAATACAATTTTTAAGATATTCTTTTTATCCACAAATATTGGGTAATTAAATATATCTTTGTTTTATAATTAATTTTAAAACATTCACATCATAAATATCATCAAAAAAGAATATTAAAACACAATTTATAATGACTCTATCATTCTACATATTTATATATAAATCTCAAATATAAAAGAATAAATGCAAAATAAAAAAAATCATTAAATATATTATAATTCTAAGAGAAGATTTGCAAGTAATTTCCTCATTCACTGTAATTGGACTGAATCTATTAAGTTTTTCAAAAGAGTAAATAGATTTATGCCAACAAATAAATTTGAATTTTTTGAAAAGAAAACTTAGAAAATAATATTATATATGAATATAACCTGAATTTTTATTTATTTTCTGTAACCAAAGATAAATTTTAAAGTAACACAAGTAACATAAATAATGAAAATTATTTAATATACCATTTTATCAGACTATTTCAATAGCATTGGCTTTATTCAATAAAAGTACATTTTACTAAATTCTCCCACCTTTCACTTTCTCATACACAACAAATTATAACTTCCCATTTTAAATAAATCTTGATTAATTTTAAATGCAAAAAATAAAATTTTGTTTAAAAAACTTTATAAAAAGGAAAAGAAAAAGAAAAATTACCACTCAGAGATTTTTGGAAATCTGAGTTGCCTCCATACAAATCAACATTAATACTCTCATAATATACCAATTTTACTTCTTCTAAGAGAAAAGATATCAATTCATCAACAATCTTGTCAAAGCACACACATTTGAAATTCAAGGTTTCTTCTCCAGTTTTGCATATATTCTAAAAGGCAAAAATTAAAATTCAGAAAAGTTTTAAAAGATATAGTTAAAAGAGTCCCAAAAAAGGAAATAAATATGCTTTACATTCTGTGCACAAAAAATTAGTGTATCAAAATAAAAATTAACATCAAATTCTGAATTTAGCAAAATTATAACAATTAAAGCTAATCCATCATAAGAAAACACTCTAAATATTTTTCACATTTCTCATTGCAGCTGAATAAATCTGATATAAACATTAATTTTGATAAAACTAAATTATGTTTCAAATTGATTTTTTCTAGTTTTATTAATATGGTTGATTAACCTACAGAATAATTTTTTTCAACAATATTTTTTGTGTGAAAAATTAAGAAGAAAAAGTCTTAAATGCTTCAAATTTAATTCAGAAATCTATGCATCAGTTCTAGAATGATTTTGGAAAAAACTAAGAGAGGAAGGGAATACTATGGATTATTTTGAGCAAACAATTCTGCAAAATATTTAATTTCTTTCTCTGTAAAAATACTTTATAAGAACTTTTCCCAGTTATTATTTTTTATTTTAATAATATTACTATTTAATTTTATATACTACATGATATTTCTTGAATTAAAGTTGTTAGTTCAAAAATAAAACATGTTTTTGCATTTATAAACACCACACAATAAGTGGACTGAGTCAATTATATAGGAATCTTTAAGTGCAAAACTGGATCATGATTATTTTCTAAGCCATTGGAGATTATTTCTTCAAAATTTAGGTTTAGAAGTTTTGTGGTATCAGGAATTGAAGAATATAAAATTTTTTGGCAATGCTACAATTCAATGTTCCTTGAAACTGTGTTTAATAACTCATACTTTTATGATAACATTGCTTTTTCATATTCCTTATATTTTTAGAAGTGGAAAGTAATAATATATCAATAGATAAAAACATCTTTTTAGAAGTGCAAAGTAAAAATATTATATTGTAAAATGTTTGATACTCATGTAATATCAATTTTCAAATGTATAGGGGAATTATGAAATAATAGGCATTTTTAGATGAGAAATCAGATACATAAAAAAGAGGCATCCTTAATGAGAAAATTAATTTTTTAGTAGTGAATTAGTTATTTTGGATCTCAATGGCTGAGAGGTAGAGAATTGCGCTCTCATGCCACAGTTTTGGGGTTCAAATCCCGGGCTGGGCAAGGTAGACTCAGCCTTTCATCTCTTCAGTGGGTTGATAAATGAGTACCAAACTTGCTTGGGAACTGAGCACTGGGGGTTTCATGTTGGACTGACTACTTGCCTGAAACATCTGTACATGCATCTCATCACCTAAGGTCACGTAAACTGAGATAGGCACAGTAGGCCTTGGCCCTCAAAGGCTGTTGTGCCACTGAGTTCAGTTCAGTTAGCTATTTTAATTAAGTTAATAAAATGATCCATATTCTACTTTTACATGTAACTCTATTATGAGAATTTGTTCCTAACTACTCTTTGACATTTTATTTATTTTTTCAAATTTTAACTAATTTGAATGCAAATTTTTCATATTCTAATGTAATTAATTAAATGTGACATGAAAAAAAATTATTGAGCCAAATAGAAAGACAATTGCTAGTTTACATATGCATTGAAATATACAATATAAGCAGAGGTAAACATTAAAAAAATATACAATATGACTTAAAAATCTTTATATATATATATATATAGTAATATAAAATAACAGTGAAGAAGTACTAGAACCTACAGTGCTAAAGCAGGAAGAAATTGGAATTCACCAGACATAACAAATGTAGATACAAAAAAGTCATTGGACTAAACTGGAGACCTATTATGATTTCTAAAGCTGTCGCTGATTTAGGCCAGCGAAATAGGGTTAGCAATGCTTTACGGATCCTACCTTCCCCGTTCAGTAGAAACTTTCAACATAATAGGAAAAAAAAAAAACACCTAGTTGAAAAGTTAAGCCTAATACAACACATGGATACACGTATATATATATATATATATATTTAAAAAATACTTTACAATTTTATTAAGAATTATTTTAGAATAAGTGATTCATTATGAAAATGACACAATTCAAAATAAAACATACTTCAACATAGCCAATAAAATCTTCAGGATCGCATGGTTGGTCAGGAAGTTTAAATAGAGATATTTCCTGAATTTCATTTAGTAGTTTATTTAATCTTGTTGAATCTGTATCACTTGCCTAAAACAAAAAGACAATATAAATTTAAATTCAAAACAAATTTTTATTAAAAAAATTTAAATTGAATTATCTTATTTTAAGTATTATGTGTATACATATATAATCTTTATATATAAAAATCTTCTGTGCGTGTGTATGTGACTAAACTCCTCCTAAACGGCTGGACCGATTTCGATGAAATTTTTTGTGTGGGTTCAAGTAAATTCGAGAATGGTTTAGAATCACAATTCGGTCCAATATCGCAATTAGTTAAAAAGATATTAATTAAAAACATTCAAAATATACAACTCAACATTCACCTGCATTGTTGTAACAACGTTATTGTTATAAAAATGACGTAAATTGGCGTCGAAAATCGATTTTCAGCCAAACTGGCCAAACCGGGTCTTTATTGTGACAAAAATGAAGAGAAACCATGCTTTTTAATTAATATCTTTTGAAATAGTTTTTATATATGTAATTCTTCTGTGCGTGTGTATGTGACTGACTCCTCCTAAGCGGCTGGACCGATTTTGATGACATTTTTTTGTGGGGCTTCAAGTGGATTCGAGAATGGTTTAGATACACATTTCGGTCCAATATAGCAATTAGTTAAAAATATATTAATTTAAATCAGTTTTAATAACCAGTTTTTGGCGCCAACTTTGATTTGTCTGCATTGTTGTAACACTGTTATTGTTACAACAATGACAAAAGTTGGCGTCGAAAATCAGTTTTCAGCCAAAATGGAATTTCATGACATTGTTCTATTGACTATATTAATTTATTTTTTTAAAAAAATAAATGCTTTTAACATGTGATTAACTTGAAATATATTTTTAAAATCTCAATTTCTACAATGTTTTAAAATTTTCTAATTGAAATTTCTAAAAAAAGATAAAACTATTTTTCAAGCAGATTGGTACAATTTTTTAACCTTTTACAACGTTCTCAAGATAATTTGAAACAAATTATTGTAAAACTTCAACAAAAAAAAAAAAAAAATTTGGAATTTTGTAATTAAAAAAATTTTTTGCTTTCTTTATACAAAAAATATTTTTAAAGCAGATGTATTTTTCCCGCCTTGGGGAGCCATAAGAATACAATGAAAAAAATTAGAAACATCGCCAAATGCCAGTAATAGGTAATTATGGGAAAGCTACCACAGAACTCCCGAGTTTGAGCACTTATAGTGCACATGCGGAAAAAACACTTACGGAGAGCACGTAAGCAGATAAAAGATTTTTCTGTCAGAAAAAGATGTTTTCTTTTTGAATGTTTTTTTCTTTTATAATGAGTGTAAATAATGAATTTTCCAGTAATTTTTCAAATCCAATTTATTAGTATTTCCAAAGTATTCATTGTAAAATAATATGATCTTAGTTTTTAATAATACATCGCAACTGATAGTTTTCTTTTAGAGAAATAATTTACTGAAAAACCTTAAAATATAGGAAAATGCTGCTCTGATTTTATTAAATAGTACTATTTTCTTTTAAATCTTTTTTTATACAAGGAATGTAAACAAATTTTTAGGTTCCCCCTCCCGTAGTTCTTTTTTCACAGTTACATATATTTAATCGAAAAATCAAACATCCAGATAAAAGCAGTCATTTCATAGCTAAGGGTACACATTTTTTGATTCATTATGTAACAAAAATTGATGTAAATTAATATATTTTCTTAAGAATTAAAGTTATATTGCATTTTATTATTTATTACTAAATTATTTATTTAATAATAAATTTGCACAATGTCTGTTTTCTTGAGAACAAAACTGAATTAGCTTTGTAAATTTTTAATCGAAAATAGAAATTCGAAACAAAAAAGATCTTATCCCTCGTTGAAAAAGGGGGGTTTTATACTTGAAAAAAACCATGCAACGCTGGGCTAAACGGATGAAAAAGAAACCTGTCTGACAAAGAGAAGTGGAAGAAATTTCTGAAAAGAGGATTTAAATGAGATAAATGTAGAAATCACTCACATTGCTCAGTAACACACACACACAGAAGTACTGGTGTCCAGAGAGAAAGTTAAAATTTTCATGGGGATAAAATTGTACCCACAGAAAAAGCCCTTGCAATGCCGAGCTAAGTGGCGAGAAAACAGACCCGCCCGACAGGACAAAGATGTGGAAGAAACTTCAAAAAAGAGTATTTTAATGACATATATAGAAATCACAAACACACCAGGAAGTGCTGACACACTGAAAAGGAAGGGGAATCTTCCAAGGTATAAAGCTGTACACTTGAAGAAGCCCGTGCAATGCCGGGCCATCCAGCTAATACTTAATATAAGACATATATTTCGTATATACAAGTTAATAACTTAAAGAACTTTGAGCAAATTATGAATGTATGGTGGGATACATAGAGTTGTTTTTGTAATTATGTAGATTTTCAAAGATGAACTTTTTATTTTACACAAAGTGGGATTTCTGTAACATAATGTAAGAAATTTCAAGTTTATGATAGGTTATATCTTGATAATAAATAATCTCTGTTGTTCATTTATATATATTGCACAAGAACTAAACTTAACAGTAACTCTTACTATGCCCAATTTTCTCCCTTTCAAAATAAAAGTAAACAATTGATATTAAGTGGAATGTTTGGATTGTTTTCGAACTTTGTAATGAAAATTTTGGTATTTTTTGATTATCAGCTCTCTTGGTTTAAACATTAAATAACACTGGTATTTTTTCCAAGCAAATATGCAATTATAATCAAAACATCAAGCTTATTTTCCACACATCTTGGATATTATATGGATTTTTAAATCTGATGTTAGACAATTACATTTATCTTATCAGAAGCAGAAAAATAGAGATCCGAAGGAATTTCAAACAGCAAAACCAAATAATAACCACTGGCTGCAAACACATAAATATAAATTAGACTTTAATTTTTCTTTCAAAACATTTCTTAAACAAATTTTTTTTTGTTTATTTATGAGCAGAATCACAATTTTGAGCTGCAAAGATAGCCAAAAAATTTTTTTTCATGAGTACATATGATTAATAAAGTAACTTTTTTTAACCAAACAAACCTAAAAAAAAAATAAGCAAATAAAATAGTATTATAGCTTTTACTTATTTTTTTTCTTTTACATACCTTCCAGATAACAAACTCTAAATTTTCAATAGTTTTCTTTACATTGATCATATAATCGCCAATTTTTGTTGATAGCCACTGCAAATAAGTAGCTCCTGGTCTTAAAGCACACTCTACCTGTAAAAAAAACCCTTTTAAAATAAGTTTTAAACAGAGAGAAATATATGAACTGAACTTTTTATTGGAAAAAATATATAATTATCAAATAATAATAATTTAACTTACTCTTTTAACAACAGGTGCAATAAGTGGTTCGAAAATAGGAGGAATTGTTGCAACTGTTATTTTAAATTTATATAATAATTCCTAAACGAAACAGAAAAGAAAATATATTTTAGTTCTATAAGAATGATTTTGCATGTTTGAACATAAGAAAAATCTCACTTTCTAAAGTTATTTTATTTTCAAGATTTTTAAAAATTAAGATATAAATTATAATATACTCAATCAATATCTATATCTTTTATGTAAAACTAAAAATATCTTTAATTTTTAATTTATGAAAAGATTTATAATAGAAACTGCAAATAAATTTACATTTGGAAACTACTACAACAGTAAAATCTTGAAGATATATATATTTTTTTGCCTTGAAATTGAAAAATTTGCAATTATAATTAAAACTATCCCCATATCCATGATATAAATGCAAAATGAATTTGATAAGTGATATATTCTCTGGAAAAAAGTTAATAATAGAAGGGGCATTATTCTCAAAACTGGACACATAATTGGTATTTCACACTAAACAGCTGATTGCGTATAATTAACTTCACATTTAGAAGAACCAAGAATGGTATTGACAACCAGACTTTTCTGAGTGGCCCAGTCAAGGCCACTAAGAAATTCAATTATTTTAGAACAATGTACAAAAAATTTAGTGGTAAATTTTATCAAACAAGCAATCAAATCTATCAATTTTACTAATAATTTGCTCTTTTTGATAGTAGAATGTACACAAGAGGCTTAGTCATGAATGAAAGGAAGTCAAAATTACCCCATAACTCGTTAAAAGGTGTATAAAAGTAAATATTTTGTGTGTGTGTTGGATAGAAAGGTTACTATAGTATTAAAGTAAAAGCAAAAAAAAAAAAAAAAAGAAAAAAAAAAAAAAAAGAGTTTTAATATTTTGATTAATTCTGATTTGGTCTTAGAGTGCTTTTTCCCTCATTATCCTCATGATGTGGTCCACGTGAAGTACCTATCATATGTATATGGCCAGGTAGGAAAAAAGGTTGAGTACCCCTGATTCAGACTGTAGGTTCCCACATTGGAGTTTTTCAGGGGGTAGTAGTGAGTCTACAGAAGTAAATGGAAGAGAGGGGGTGTGCATAAAGACAATTAAGAGGGGAAGCAGTGGCATATTTGCCTATTTAAGAAATTCATATAATAAAATATTTTAATATAAGACAATATTTTCCTGAATAAAAACTTCATATAATTATTCAAAATTTTTAACTTATTGTTATTGCATACATGAATGTCAAAATTTTTAATACATATGCATATGTTTGGATACGATTCATGCAATGCTACATGTTTTGACAAAAACATGGGAGCTTGCAATTACTTGTTTACAGAACAAGTGCATCGACATCGCAAACATGTACAAGTTAATATAAACCCAAAATCATCTATAAAAGGCAAGGATAGCTCAAGGAGTGTCCTTTTTTATGTTTTGCCAATTAAAACTTATTAAATTTAAATAATTTAACTCAGTGGCACGACAGCCCGTGAGGGTCAAGGCCTACTGTGCCCAACTCAGTACACGCGACCTTGGGCCCTGAGGTGCATGAGCAGATGTTCCGGTCAGCTGGTCAGCCTGAAGCGAAATCCCCAGTGTTAAGTTCCCGAGCAAGCTTGGTACTCATTTTATCGACCCACTAAAGGCACGAAAGACTAAGTCAACCTTACCTAGCCCGGCGTTTGAACCTCGGACCTGTGGTGTGGAAGTGCGACGCAATAACCATTCAGCCACTGGGCTTCAGTAAATTTAAATACGGTAGCATTATCTCTCTCTCTTTTTTTTTAAATTCCAGCTATTGCCATATTTTGTTGCTTTCTCATAATTCTTAAAATTTCCAATCACTTGGATTACCATTCAAATGAAAAAGCGTCTAGTTTAAGCAACACAATTTAATACTATCTTTTATACTAATTTAATACCTCTTAATTTCTTTCTTTCATTGTACGACACCACTGAATATTATTAAATATTGTTCTGAATAATAATTCAATACAAAAAGAATAAATAAAATAGCTAAGGAGATTAAGTTACCAATGTTTAAATACTACGATTTGCAAGTTTTCCATAAACTCTACAAAATAACAAAGCCCTACTCTAGTCATTATTCGATTCCTAAAAGCAGGAAAACTTTTTTAAGAATTATTATTCCCTAAAATTTAAAAACTGATACAAAGGGAGAATCAATATTTATTACCATGGACAAGTTTTTTTTCTTCAAGAAAATGAAGCAGCTACTGATGACCCTCAGGCATAATGTGTTCGAAATAAGCAAAATCAAATGCACTCATTGTGCAATGAGTTATTTATTGTCAGCCTTTGGTTGAAAAAAATCTGAATGAACACTTGCATATGTAGCTCCATTACTTCATAACAAGAAAAGCAATTCATTGCATGACAGATTATTTAATCAATTTTGCATTGAGAATGAAGTTACAATTGCTTGTGGCCACACACAGAAGTTCATTGGTTTTTAAAAAGTATTGATCTCATCATTTAAAAAGAGAGAGAGAGAGATGAAAGATTGCATGGAAATCAGATTACGTCAAATACTGGCATTGTTTATTTGTCAGACCTGTTTAAAATATTTAATGTAAATTCATGCAGTATACCTAATTTAATGCCCAAGAAAAGATACAGACTACACCAAACATGCTCACTGGTGAATGATACTAACAATATTTGCACCTGAAGTTAACAAATTGTTAAAATGCCACCAATTTTAACCGTCTCATTAACTATTTTATAAATTAATTTTGTGTTTTAAAAATTTTTAATAAACAATTATCTACTATATTTGATAGTCATTTGAATCAATTTTTGCTATGTGATTCTTAAAAGATACACAGACAAATAAAATAGGTATAGATAACGTGCAACAATACTTTATATTTGGTATAATTAACTACTATGTAAGGTGGAACGATGGAATTTTTTCTCATAAAGGGGGGGGGGTCACATAGAAGGTTAAGAACCTCACCTCTAATCTATAAACAGATCTAATGTGAATCAGCCTCTCTACACAATATGTTTATAATTATACACTAGGCAGAAGCTATTTTGAATGCTAAAAAGGAAGTTTAATATTAATGTAATAGCTAATAAGAAAGATAAGTTCATATAGTTAAAATGATGAAACATTGGTTCTAATACATTAATTGTTAGCATTTTATTAATTTACAATTACTTAGAATTAATTTTGTTTATTTTTATGATAAGGATAAAACATAATGTTTCCAATCATGAGTGAGTGAAATAAGCACAGATAATGTTTGACAGAAATAAATTAGGAATAATTATACTTTCAAATAAATAGCAACTAGTTACAAGTACCTGCATTTTTACTTTTGACCCCATTAACATGTCATAATTAGACAACAAAAACTTTCCTTCATCAGGTATGTTCAATTGTAATTCAATCATAGATTGCGAGTCTTTCAACATAAAATATAAAGTATCTGTAAAATTAACTTCCCAGTCTATTGCAGCTGTTTCAGAAGATTTTGAAATCAGAATAGACTTCTGTAGTTCTAAAAAATGTGAAATGATACAAATAATTTGTAATTAAATACTAAACAAAATTTACTTAAGTGCTAATAAATCGAAGGGATGAACAATTTGAAAAATTATTTTTTATTAAATATCAGACGTAAAACACCAAATTTTAAAAACTGAACTAAACTCAGTGGTGCAACAGCCCATGAGGACCAAAACCTACTGTGCCAATCACAGTATTAGTGACTTTGGGCTCTGAGGGTACATAAGCAGAAGTTTCGGTCAGGTGGTCAGTCTGACGTGAAACTCCCAGTACTTAGTTCTTAAGTAAGCTTGATATTCATTTATCAACCCACTGAAGTGTTGAAAGGCTGAGTCTACCTTGCCCAGCCCGGGATTTGAACCCCCCATATGTGGCGTGGACGAGTTCAAATTTTATATCTTTATATATAAAAATCTTCCGTGCGTGTGTATGTGACTAAACTCCTCCTAAACGGTTGGACCGATTTGGATGAAATTTTTTGTGTGGGTTCATGCAGATTCGAGAATGGTTTAGATTTACAATTCGGTCCGATATCGCAATTAGTTAAAAATATATTAGTTAAAAATATATTAATTAAAAACATTCAACTCAATATTCACCTGCATTGTTGTAACAACGTTATTGTTATAAAAATGACGTAAGTTGGCTTCGAAAATCGATTTTTCGCCAAACTGGCCAAACAGGGTCTTCATTGTTACAAAAATGCAGACGAATCATGCTTTTTAGCGTTTTTAATTAATATCTTTT
>BMAV01000616.1:170729-208417 GCA_019973955.1 Trichonephila inaurata madagascariensis
AACTTCTCCTAAATGGCTGGACCGATTTGCATGATATTTTTTGTGTGGGTTCAAGTGGATTCAAGATTGGTTTAGATTCACAATTCGGTTCGATATAGCAATTAGTTAAAAATGCGCCAAAATTATGTAAGGGCGGGCGATGGTTCATAAAAAAATCATGGGCAATATTCTTGAGGCCACTATTTTGAGCGGCAAATTTCAAGGGGAAGTTGTACTTCTACCACAGATCCCAATGATTCTTTCAGACTCACCTACCCATTCAAATGTTTGCAATTTCCAATTCGCTTGGCATTTACAAAACCATTAATAAGTCACAAGGTCAGACAATGACAATTTGTGACTTAGATTTAGAAAACCCTCGTTTTTCGCACGGACAATTATATGTTGCATGTACGATGTTTGGCAAACCATCGCATGTGTTTGTTTATACCCCTCAAGGATTAACCCAAAACATTGTACATTCAATGGCATTACGCTAAATTTATTTTTTGTGCATTAAAAAAAATATACTTGTTATAAAAATAGCTCAAGTTTTATTTTTTTTACCCTTTAATCAAAACAAAAGTTCATGTTTCTATTCAGAATAGCTTCTACATTCAACTTAGTTCATAGTAAATACATACTCACACGCAATCGATAGGTCGAATTGTGGTAACTGTATATGTCATGATGTCAGGTATTGTAATAACTTTCTTTATAAAAAATTTCATCAAAACGGTCCAAATTGTTACGACTTATTCAAAAAAGTTTGTTGTTGTTGCTCATGTCACCTGCCTGACATAGTCAGATCGAGGCCCGCGAAATTCATCGTGGCAATGGGCTAGATGTACGCCTGTCGTTGGCTTTTAGCCTTGAGCACCATGCAGGTGACAGTACGATTTAGCTCGGAGAAATTCCCGAAGGAACGATAGATGGTGACACCACCTATCTGCACCTCTACAATTTTGGCATGGAACTGAATTGGAGGGAAATTTTCTCCAGTTCCCTACACTCGTGATTCAGCCCACAAGACTTTCAGACCCACTGATTTAACGAGCACGTGCTCCGCGTGTACTTGGCGGTACGGGCATCGAACCCAGGCCTTCCGGTCCGGAGAAAAAGTTTGTAAATTTCGGATTTAAGACGTACGCAGAGGACAACGTCTGTCGGGACCGCTAGTATCAATATATATATTTCTTAAGCTCATATAAAGATATACAAATATGTAGTTGGAAATCTTGGAAAAAAATTTCTTTGACAAAATTGTTATCAATTACAATTCCGAATCAAATGAAAAATCAGTTTTTAAAAAATATTTAATACACTATAATACGAAAACAGTAATCTAATGTTTAGAATCAGGATACCATGATCAACACGCTTTTTTTTAAGTTCTTTTTTTATACACTTAAAGTTCAAGCTGTATATTGATTGATTCAATTCCTATCAAAAAATTTTGATACAGTTCATATTTTATCCAATAATTATTTTTACTATCGCTTGCATTATTGACTTAAATAAAAGTCTGAACAATAGATTTTTCTTAAGCAGATTTTTTTTTTAAAGAGGTCAAATCTAAGCAAAAATGAAATTTTGCTATTTTTATGTATGATGATAAGCAAAGGATTCCACCATTTTACTCTACTGTAACCTTTAAACTCACAGAAAAATTTTAATTTCTATTTAAAAAATTTGATATGATTTGACTAATCTGATTTGAATTCAGTTCCTTATTTTTGATTCTCACTCATATATTTTGTTATTATTTTTTCAAAAATAGAACCAATAAATGAGTATTAAAATTACAGAAAAGACTTTAAATATAGTTATCTATATAGCACAAATGATTTCATCTATTAGCTATTTAAAAATGTTTAATTACTATAATGCAGCAAATGATAGTCATTTAATAAGACATTCAGTCAAAATATAGTTTTTTTATCATAGAAAAGGTTTGCCTTTTTCTTTTTACATGATAAAAACAAGATATTTTGCCCACAGCCAATCAATTTATATTTCTTAAAATATATTCTTTTTATACTAGAATATCCATATCACTTACATAATGCAAAGATTTAAATAGATATATGTATCCAAACATCAAAAGAATACCTTTAGTGATATCTTTGACTTTCCTACAAAATGTATTGTGATGAAGAATCATATATTCTATCAATATTTCAGCTAATACGTTGTACGTTTGTACAACTCTAGCCTGGTCCTTAGGATGTAGCATATAAAGGTGTGGCTGAAAAAATTTAAGAAAAAATATGTTAATAAATTACGGATAATTCACTATCAGATTTTTTCATGTGTAAAAAATGCATATATTTTTACTAAGTTTTAAAATATTAAAGCAGAGTTTCCTTTAAAGGAAAATTTTACTATGTTTTAACAAATATTGCTTTAAATTTATTTGATAGTAAATAAATTAATGTACTTAAATCTAAATGAAAATAGGTGTCTAATTCTCTCTGTTATTACCTTAAATTTTGTATATTTCTTTTTACATACATTTAGATAAAAAATCAAGAAACAATTTAATAATACAGTCCTTGGCAAATGTTGAAGAACAGAACCAAATTTTGAAATTTTACCAAGTAGCAAAATACTCCTATATTAATAACATAAGCTGACTTTATAAATTATTAAATAACATACTTTAACATTCTATTTCTTTCTGTTTAAATAAGTTCACCTGTTTATATAATCCCACAAATTAAATATCCCCCATTTTATCTACTATACTTTAATAGTTTGTAAATTTTTAACTTTGTATAGTTGATGTTGGCTGTTGTCCCTAGGGGCACTCTGAATATTACTCGATCTGCAGGTCCTCTTGTAAAGTTGGTGGAAGGGGAAGAGAGGTGGGAGGCCCCTGACCACCCCTAGGGTGTTCTCCCTCAAAATTGAGGTTGAACCGAGTCAAAATGTACAGTCATTTGTATAGTGCTTAAAGCTGTAGCTAACGACAAGCATACAATCTAGCCCTTTGCCGCAATGAATTTCGTGGGCCTCGATCTGACATCGTCAGATAGGTGGCATTAGTAACAGCCACATTTTTGTAAAAAGGGGGTTTAAATTTTAAATTCATAGTTTTGAAGACACATAAATGATTTTAAACAAGAACAAGTAAGTATTTTAATTATTTCAACTAAGAGAAAAACTAATTGAAAAAGGAAATGGAAATTTCACAAAAACGAAAACATCAATTCCTAACCTTTAATAGTTCCATAGGAGTTTCAATTCGTTTAAAGAGAACTCTAGACCAGGCTATTTTTTCAGCAAAAGGTGGTTTCAAGAGTTTAGATGTACCAGCTCTTTTATTATACATCTAAAAGTACATCAATAATCATAGAAGAATTGAGAAAAATGTTATAATTAAAATAAAAGTCATGTAAAAATAAAAGTAACAAACCCTTGTAATAGAATCCATGTCTTGTTCAAAATATTTGAATATATACACATATTGGCTATTTGTATCCAAACCAGATATGTGCAGATCTTGAAATCTATAAAAAAAATCATCAAATACATCATTAAGTACAGCATTCAGATGCAAATGCATTAATATAAAACAATTTAAATAATTAAGCAGAACATGAATAAAACTACAATCAGATAATTTATTTAAATGATTTAGCTCATAGATATGTTACAAAGCAATATAAAAGTTAAAACAATTTTAAAATAATGAATAAAATTAAATGTTGAAATGAAAAATAGTAATAGTAGTTTAAATGGGGGAAAATCAATTACTTAATTTCATATAATTATTTAACTTAACAAATTTGCAAATTCCTTATTAATACTTGATTTTAATTTTTTATTCTTAAAAAAAAATGCGAAATAAAAGAAAAATTTCAATTCAAATTAAATTTTTAGACTTTAACCAATGTTTTGTGATTGTATTGGAAACAACTTTCATGTACATTAGTTTCTGTTACATAAATATTTTGTAATTAGCATTATGCAATAAGTTTGATAATACAATAATTAAATTTCCAAACAAGCATTTTTTCACTATTAAAACAACAAATCTAAATTAAAAATATAACATGTTCCAGACTAAGATTAATAATTTGGACGTGTGATTCGTTATTGATTTGGAATTAATTCAAAATGTTGAAACTAAATATTGATTTATTTTACCTTTTCAGATTTAAAATTGATCGATAAACTTGTTTCACATAAAAGAATTGTTTATTTATATAAAGCTGAATGTTTTCCTGAAATAGAATGATTAAACATTATTATAATGTTAAAATTAGTTATAATGAAATAACAGAAGAGCAATAAAGAACATAACACTTAAAGATATGTGAATGAAAGAAATATCAATTTCAGATTTAAGAATATGATTAAATTTTAAAAAGAATTTTAATAATTTTAAATATGCATCAAATAACATCATAAAAGACAAATGAACATACTTTGAGTTCAGAAATTTGGTTCTTAAATTCTTTATAATCAGTATCAAAATCCATTTTTCGGTGATCAAGAAGATCATATGTTTTAGCTTTTATACCATTTACAATAGAATTGAGCTTAGACGAGTGAACTTCAATGCCTTCAGCATGACATTTATGTAAAACAGACAATTCATCAATAGCAGCAAACATTTCACAAATCTATAGGCAAAAAATATATTTTAAAATAAGTTGATTTTAAACAGAAAAACAAATTGTATATTCATATTAGCAAACAGTTTAGAGAAATAATTTTACACTGTTATCTTCTTTATATTTAAAACACACACCACAAAGTAAAGAAGGGAAAGGAGAGAATATTTCTTATTTTTCACAAAAAATAATTATGCTTTCAAAATTTTTTCATTTAAAACCACCTCTTTTTCACAAGTTGAACAAAATTCAATAAGCACACACACAAAAAAAATTAAATTTGTAATATTGAAATTAAAAGTAAGATTTTTGATAAAGTAACTTATGTAAACAAAATTCATTTTATTCATAAAAAAAAATTTATAAAAGGGGAAAAAGTAAGAATCAATATTTGAAATCTAATTCAATAATCGTGTGTGTAATATAATTATTAATTACTGTAAATTAAAATTTTAATTCTGTATTATTAAAATAAAGGCAATGGCTGAAAAGTAATCAATATTACAATATTTTACAATTAGATAAAAATTTAGATTAAGATATTAGAGTATATTTTAATATTCTTCTTCAAGTAGGAAAGAATGATAAAAAGTAAACTGATTCTCTACAAATATATTTATCAGAAAAAGAAGGATATATAACTTCAGTATAAAAAGAAAAGTACAAGAATCTCAAAAAGAAATAATAGTAAAACCAAACAAAATGTAAAGCAGAAGATTTGTAATAAACTAAAAAAAATATGTACCAGCACATTACTTACTGCAGAAAGTCTTTTGCAAAATGAGTGAAATGTGCCTAAAACAGGTACTTGGAAGAATTCAAAATTCCGTTTTCCAATCTCAGATGATACACCTTTTCTCACTTCTTCTAGATCTCTTTTATACTGTTTAAATAAAGCTATGCATTTTTTCATTCGTTTCACAGCTGTCTTGCGAGGTAAAGTCCATAGATCAAATTTACCAGAATCTGTGATGTAATTCTTACACACAGCTACAATCTGGTTGGTCACCTGTTTAGAAGGAGAACATTTTGTAATAAAAAGAAAAGGGGTTATTAGTTTACTAAATTAAATTATTTAAAAAAATTAAAAATGCAAACACATAATGAAAAATATTAAATTAAATTTAGCAAAGGTATAAACACATCTTTTAAAATACTCATAAAAAATGCACAGATAAATTGATGAAAAATATTCTTCTTCTTGTATATATATAATTCTTTAAACTTACTTCCACACACAACATAGGAAATTGCAATAGTGAATTCTAAAGCCCCAAGCACTTTAAATATTTTAACAACTTTCCTCCCTCTTCAAATAGATATAGAGTAACTGATATAATGAGCCAGATAATCAGGCTCATAAAAATGTCACATGTTGCACATATATATGGAAATTTTCTATTCTTAAATAAACAAAGGCAAATAAAATATTACAACTTTTGATTTTTGTACACTTTACTCAAAATCTGGATTTCTAACTATAAAGAGTTAAATCAAAAATTGAAAAAATAATGTTTCAATTACAAATGTTACTCCTAGGTAAAAGGAAAAAAAGTTATTATTCAATGCATATTGTTAGCTACTAAAAGATAACACATTTTACAGAAAAAAAGAACCATTATGGAATTGAAGTAAGATTTTCTCTTCATTTTTAAGGTTATAAAAAGATTTTTGTTACGTAACAAAGAATTTTGTTTGTTCAAATATATTACCCAATAATAAGATTCATCAATTTAAAACACTTCATGTGCATAAAGAAAATTAAAAAATTTTCCGTAACTTACTTTTGTAAAAAATGAAGTAATATGTTCTGGTGTATGATAAAATCTAGATATTGCATGAATCATTTGAACTTCAGATATTAATAAAGGAATAGATTTGCAAATAACTTCCTGAAAAAGATTAAGAAAAGATTATATATCTTTCTATATATATGTGTGTAAAAAAAAAAAAGATTTTGGGAAAAACTTCACAACTAAACAAATCAAATTAAGGTTAATGCCTAAAATTGACTAAATTTTCAAAAAGAGATTTCATCCTAATTTTGTATAACACATCTAAATTTATTTTCTCCTAATTTGCTTTTTAAATAACTTCATAACACCATACACAAAAAACTGTTAATTTTTGTAAGTGATATTTCCCATTATTTCTAGATTATTAGAGAACAATTCAATAAAAAGGAAACCAAATTTTCAATAATATAATATTACATTCAAAACTAATGAAAGCTTGTATGAGTTATATTAATGTCACACTCTAAAACCTCATGAAGGCTATTGGCGATGGACCTCTTAATTTTGAGCCTCAGTCTGAGTCACACCTGAGTTGGGATCCTTTCTACCACACCACACCAATAAGAGGAGATTAAATTTGAGCTTTGTCAAATTTAAGGTGCATTGGTCCCCCCAACATTGTGGGTCTTCAGAGTGGCACCAGGACTCAGACGCATGCCACACCGGATACAAGTTCGTGAACAAAACCACTTGGCAACGGTAGCCACAATGAAAGTTGATTCTTCAACAGAATTTACTGAAGAATCATTCTGAAGACATGTTGGAGTTCTCAAATTTGATATAAGATTAAAAACAGAAAATATGATAAAAAATTAGAAGACATTGTTACTCACTATATCATTTTCATAAAATTTTTCACATATCTTTTCAATTTGTTGTAAGTACTTAACATTATCTCGAGCTTCATTAACTTTATCAGTCAGTTTTCTGTCTTGTTCCATCCATAGCTATAGAAATAATGACACATGTCACAAGTATAGTAAGAAAATGAAACTGAATAATAAATCAATACAATCAATTTCAATACCTACACAAATCATAGTTGATTCTGTTCCAAATAAGTGACAAAAGTCATAGATTAAAATATATTAATTAATTATCTTTAGTCCCTTCCCAAAAAATATTTAATACACTTAATTCATACTTGTTTTTTATTATAAATTAGATAAGCAGATCAATACTGCCAAGGGAAACATATAAACACTTTTTTTAAACCATTTTTTAAAATTAAAATCAAATTTTACTAACGAGAATTAAGAATTGTTTGTTTTAAATATATATTTGTTATTTTATTTACTTAAAAAAGTATTTATATTTTCTAATATATTATATAATAACATTTAATTTTATAATTTAGAATTTTTAAGTTGATTAAGACTAGAATATATAACTTAATTAAATATATATGTAAATATTATTGTCTTGTTACTCACACATAAACAGTATCATGTATTACCATTTTTAATTATAGTTACATATTTTTCACAATGAATACACACTAGTAAAACAATTTCTAGACACTAAGAATATAAAAATAAATGTTTTCAATACATACCTTCAAAATTCTGGATTGTGCAGCAATCAATATTTTTATGACTGTTTGAAATTTCTCTGATTGCACGAAATCTACAACAGAACTAAGTCTACATAGAATATATCTCCAATATCTCAGTTCATGAAGAGGTCCCACATCATCAGCCTCCATTCGAATTTGCCCACTTTCAGCAATGACCTATTATTAACAGCAAATAATTATCTACAGCTAAACAATAAATATATGTTATCTGAATAATACAGAGTTCCTACAATTTTTCAACAATTAGTGATATTATATAAAATAGCCAGAATTATGAGAATCAACTTATTAAAGACATAGGACAAAGTATAACAGGAGATAAATATATTTTTATAAGTGGATATTTAGTACAGATAACTTTAATTCAAAAATAAAGAATATATACAAAGTAAGAGTTATGCAAGTGCATATATTTGTAACACAAGATTATATGTGAGAATTTAATTCCAACTTATAATAATGAAATGCCATTTTCAAAGGCTGGATTGTTAAGGGAAACGCACTTACATGTATATTTTATTTTATATATATAAGGTATTTTATTCACTATCAAGCTTTAAGTGTTGACGATAAAAATCAAGCTATTGGTCATAATAATATATTAAAAAGGTATATTGGAGTATGTGAAGTACAGTTACAATACTGTGTTCTGCTTAAGAAACCACAGGACCTTTAAACAAAGACACGTTTCTTTCATTCTGACATTTAAAAAGTAATGACATTATGCTATTATTTATAAAGTTTCCAAAATAATATACATCATATTATTTTGGAAAATTCTTAGACTTCAGTATTTCATTGTTGCATTAAATCTCTTATCAGTTAAAAAAACTTTAATTTTACTTTAATTGTTTTTCTATAAAATATACAAAAAGAGAGGAATATTATTATTATATAGACTTCATAGAACAACAATAAAGTATTTAATAGGAAATTCTTGTTTTGATGTTCTGACTATGTATAAGTTGGAAGCTATTATTTCCAATCTAAAGAACAATGTAAATTTATTCATGGATGCTAATACCAATAATTTTTGAAACTTGCTGAGACATCAAAAAGCCACTAATGAATAACAGTAGCAAATTTTACTAACACTTTATAGCTTGATTTCTATAACCAAATATTAAGGGACTAAAATAGAAAGGAAACTCATACATTTCTAACAGCTTGACTGATATAAGTTCTAATACAAGTAGTTATAATTACAAAGTTCAATAAACTTTTTCTTAATTTTCAATCTACAAAAATATTTTACTTTACTGAGGACTGAAGAGAAAAGTATTTTTACACGTTAATCCCCAAACTACAAGAACTAACCAATCAGGAAAGTAGTGAATATTTTAACAATGCTTGTTAAATCTTTCAAGAGCAACTCATGGAGTATATTAAGCATATACATGAAAAAATAAAGTGGTTCGAAATAAATTAATAGTACTAAATGCACAAATAGTACTATAGCACATAAACATGCTACTATACAGCAGAGAGCCAAACTGAACCAATAAAAAGGGTTTGTAGTTTTTAATATTCATAAGGCTTATATATCTATAATTTGGGGGCTTAAAAACAAAGCAGAAGCAATATAAATATTATGTTTGTATATTATCTCTTTTGAAAGTCTGCATTTAAAGGAAACGAAAATCTCATTTAGTGCTTAAAAGTTAATAAATCAAGATCAGAAATTAATTTAGTGTTATCTAGTTTTTTTTCTTTTGAGAAACTTGTTCATATTAGCAATAACTAAACTGTGATCTACACACCTCTAGGGGTGTATAAAAGATTTCCAAATAATTCTGTATAGAAATGGCATAAGTGTAAAAATTACTATTACAATATAACCCCTAAACAAAAAAAGTTGTAAATTGGCAGTACAATATATCTTTAGTAATAGTTTCAAAGTGGTACAACATATTTTTAATACAATGGAAAAACAACGAGGAAAAAAATTAAAAACTTGATAGAAATGTTAATCAATAATTTACATCAAAACAATTCTGACATATGTTGTTGAAAATTCATTTGCGATTTAATGATCTTTACTTAAAATAGTGAAGCAAAAAATGTAAATTACATTTTCCTTTTCTGTAATATAAATAATGTAATTACTACTGTTATATGTATATAATATATATATATATATAAATATATTAACTCTCTTCTGATATAAACAAGTATTAATATCTTAAAAAGCAACAGAAAAGGAAATTTGTAAAGTATAGCACCAATATACTCAACACAAATATTACAAACTCAATAGTAAATAAATTATAAAGCATAATAAAATCAATCTAAAAATATCTTTAAATACATAATAGTAAATAACTGTAGATAACACAAAAAATTAAAATATAGGAAAATAACTGTTTAAATCTCATAACAAATAACAAAATCTAAGAAAGAAATTTTTATTTAATGTGTGTGTGTTAGTAAATGCGTAACTGATAACTAACAATAAGCAAATTAATATAATTTTCAGTGACATACATTACAAATAGATTAAAGATTTCAAAGCTTATTTCAACTAGTAGTTAACTATTGTAACTTAGAAGGAATCAGATTTAATTTTGCTAATTATTATTTAGTACCTATGTTCTAATATATCATAGCTATATTAAATTTTTTAGATCTGGCTTTAGAGTTCTGGTGAATTTTGTATGCAATTTACAGATATAACACAATTAAACTAGGCTCAAGTCAGCCTTTAAAGTAAGAAAATTTGTCAGCCTTGAGTTACTTACAAATATGCTTATTATGAGTCGGATCAGACTTGGAAAATAAAAGTTATAATGTCAGTGTTTTGAAAAAGCGCAGTTTAAATTGCAATTTTAATTATAACTATATATACAATTTCTGATACTGGTAACAATTATTTTAATTCATACTTTTTATCATAATTAAATATTTATATTTAGTTTATATACTTCTTGAATTATTCTTATCCAATCTGCCATCATTTGCTCCACAAGAATGACTTTTTCATCAAATATTACAAGTTTTTCACAATCTGCAAAAGTTTTCACTCCAGAAATATCAATTTTGTTACTATCTTGAAACTTCACAAGGTGCTTGTAATTTTCCTCAGTAGCTTAAAAAAAAGTAAACAAACATATATATTGGACCAATGAATTGTAATAAAACTGAAATATCAATGAATATTATATCTCCTCCAAATAAAATTATACGCATACATAAAAAAGTGCATTTAAAAACATATTTTTGAGAGAACACAGAGAGAAAAAATTTCATTGTACTGAGCAAAAAAATCATAATATGTTTTTAAAAATATAAAAGTTACATTATTTCTTATTAATTTATATTATTTAAAGTTATAATTTATATGTTTGTTTTAATTCATAATTAGTTAAAAAAGTAAGCAAAAAATTTGATGGTTAAAACTTAAATTCTCCATTGTGTGATATTTCATAAAATTGTATGATTATCAACATCTTCAAGCAGATAGGCAAATACGAATCAACAAGTAAAAATTAAAAAAAAAAAAAAATACTGTTTTCAAGGTATTACTTGACACATGAAATTAAAATTTATAAGCATTTTATTTATATAAAATGCAAAATTTTTAAATTAATTTCAAATGGTGATATTTTTCAAAGATGATAACAAAACAATGTAAATAAAGTGATTGATGTAAACAACAAAAACATTACTAAAATTACCTTCAATATATTGCGTAAAATGCTTAAAAGCTTCTAAGCAACCTATTCTGTTTTCATCAGCATTAAGTTTATTCTTCTTCCAATCTAATCCAATAGAAAAATATGGCATGTATATGTTTTTCAACAGGTTATTAACAACAATAGCCATAGAGCCTTCATTAGAGCTTTTGACTTGAAGACGACCACAAATGAGACCCTAAAATACATAATAATTAAATTCCAGCCATAAATCAGAATAAATATAAAGAAAGAATTCATAGGAAATTTAAAATTATAATGAGATTAGCAACGAAGAAAAGGTATTTTATCTAATTGGTTATTTAGGTTAAAACAAGAAAACAATGGTTATTATTCCCTTCTCAGATGTATTTTTTAGTTTAATAAATATCAAAATATTTTAAGCTCTAGTGCTTTTACCACTGCTTTACCCAAAAATTCTAGGAAATGAAATGAATTCCTGTGGATTAAATTTGAGTATATTCCAGAGATTGTTTCAATTAGATGCATATTTTTTGCAGATTAGCATAATCCATTCCATATAATTTATAGTTACATGTATTGCCCATTGTGTTAACCTATAAATTAAATTTGTGTGAGAATTCTAAAGTGATGATCATTATGCTGATGGCTCTGAAACTCAGAATCTCCCCTCCTTCATTTTTTTTGTTTTTTTGTGTCTAATATGATATAACATTAATATTCAGAATGTTTCCTAAAATTTTGAAGTATATAAAGGAATAAAAATCTCAGTTTTTCTGTCTTGGTAGTTTTAGATAAAAATCCTTTGATAAATGTCATCTGAGTTTCAGCTGCGTGATGTATGTATCCGTCAATAAACTTGTGATTTTAATTTGTGTATTATCCCAAAAGATTTTTAAGTAATGCCTCAAAATCTCAACTAAAACCAAGGTAATCTATATATATATATATAAATAAAAATGAAGTGTCTGTTTGTAATTTGAAATTAACAGCTTTTTATTAAATGCATTTAAAAGTATATACGGTATTTATATGAAAAAACCAATTTTTAAAATTTTTGTCTGTCTGTCTGTCTTTCTGTTTGTTCTGGCTAATCTCTGAAACGGCTGGACCAATTTTGACGGAGCTTTTACTGGCAGATAGCTCATGTTATAAAGAGTAACTTAGGCTACTTTTATTTCAAAAAGAAAAAAAAATTAGGGTTCCGCGAAAATAAAATTAAAACCAATGAAATAGTGAACAATATCCGATTCAAATAGGGCTTATTTATTTCAATAGGGATTATTTTATTTCGCGAGCCTTCTGTCTCAACGATTTCTATCAGTTATATCAAACTTTTTTGTTTGATTAGGTTGCTGCCACTCGCGACATTTCCCGTTCATGTTCTCTGATCCTAATGATTTTACTGTTCTCCCCTCATCGACAGTGTCAAAGGTCATGCGTCCCTCTCACCTGTTTCGATCCTAATGATTTTACAGTCCTCACCCCATCGACAGTGTCAAAAGCCATGCGTCCCTCTCACCCCTTGCTCAACAAAAAACAAAGGGAAAAAAATAAAAAAAGAAACATTGATTCACAAAGTAGAAGAACGACATTATACTTATAGCATAGGTGAGTGACGGCGAACCTATGACCCGTGGGTCAGACACTGACCCACGTAAGCTTTTTAACTGACCCATGATTGCTAGGCAACAACTTTCTTGTTTATGCAGGTTTATTCATATTTTCTTTGTGTGGATTATTTATATTTTATATTAATTTTTTGAAGCACATTGACACAAAAGCAATTTAAATGCTGTGTATAACCTTCAGTTTGATCATTACAGTTCCAAAGTTACGCAAATGAAAACAAACGTATTTGAAGATATGCAGTATATTTGAAATAAAGCAAAAGTGTTTACAAAATATAAAATAAAGAGCATAATTTTACGCACAATTTGTTTGTTGAAAAAAAAATCAAAACCAAAGCAAATAATCATATTTAAAGCACTTTCTTCGGATAAAATGCACTTTTGAAAGGTTATGTTCAGTTATGTTTGTAGAAAGAAACTTCCATAGCGCCCTTTTTTTACCCGTTAAGCCAATGGAATTTTAAAGATCTTTAGTTTTAAAAATACTCAGTTAAAAATTTTTAAACTTAACTCTGGTGCAAATGGGTATTAGTGACCCACACACTAATATTAAAAAAAATTATGAACGAAATTCGACCCATGTCTCAAAAAGGTTCGCCATCCCTGGCATAGGTATTTCTTACTGTGGAATACATAATTATTAAGTTTTCTTAAACTCTGCAGATTGAATAAACACTTTTTTGTTAAATTCCACGTAGACGCAGTCGCAGGGTAACAGCTATTTAACATAAAATAAATGCATCAGAAAGTAATATTAACGTATTACACATCCAGATACAAATTATTTACCCTATTTTAAGCTTTTATTACACAAAATTTGTAACAATGTATTACTTTTGCTGAGCAGAAGAAATGGTGTTTTCAAAAATCGACCGACCCACAAGTGAGTTATGAGATGTTATAAATAAATAAAAAAAAAAAATCTTTTTTTATCAGCTATTATATCTACAGGCTTAAAATTTAGCAAACATGGTTTTTTGTTCAGCTGAGAAATGCAAAAAGCTTTTCTTTTGTTTGATTTACAATTCACGTAAAATTAACTCATTAAAAACTTCTCCATCCTTCAGTCTGTATTGTTTAATTTTTCAATTCACCCATGCGAAGAAAGGGTATACCAGCTAGTTATTATAATAAGATTATAAGAAAATCTGGCTAAATAATTTGTAAATTACTTTTGAAGAACGAACAGAACAATTTTCAAGCCCAAGCAGAAAAAAGTATTTAACAGGCAAAGTCAGCTGATTTTTATTTAGCTTTGTTAAATTATCTAAAGCTTGGAAAATAGTTCTTTTTCTGCCATCAAATAGAATTGCTACGATTTATTCCACAAACAAAGGAATTATTTTAAGTAAAATTTGTCACAGATATTAGACTTTGGTTATTTTAAGTAACAAAATATATTATTGAAAAAATCTTAAAAGCTGTGGATATAATAACTTAATTACGTAATGTGCTAATACTGGGTATTGGAGAATTATTGTCTTGGAATATAAATGTATTTATATATGTACTACCCTTACTTATATTATTAATGTGAAAGTTTGTGGATGTTTGGTACTCTTTCACGCAAAAACAACTGAATGGATTTCAATGAAACTTTACAATAATATAGCTTATACATCAGAATAACACATAGGCTATAATTTATAAAGATATTGCGTGAAGTGTCCAAAATATAACGATAATTGTCAAGTAAGTAGGAAAAAATTCTGCCTTCTGCAAAAAAGTCCACAACAGCATATATCTATCTTTTATGTGTGAAGCAAAACTTTGCATTTTGTTTTGTCTATGCCAGGCGCCAGGAACTGCGAAAGCTTGAACAGGCGGAGCGTGAGGCTGATTACAATTTTAACATAAAATAAATACAACAAAAAGTAATATTAACGTATTACACTTCCAGATATAAATTATTTATACTATTTCAAGCATTCATTACACAAAATTGGTAACAATGTGTTACTTTTGCTGAGCAGAGATCAGCTTAGGAAGGTATTTTCAAAAATCGACCTACAAGAGTAGTAGTTATAGATAAAAAAAAAATTTTTTTATCAGCTATTAGATCTACAGACTTAAAATTTAACAAAAGTGTGTTTTTTTTAAAATTTTATTCAGCTGAGATATGCAAAAAGCTTTTTTTTGTTTAATTTGCGATTCACGTAAATTAACTCATTAAAAACTTCTTCATCCTTCAATCTGTATTGTTTAATTTTTCAATTCACCCATGCAAAGAACGGGTATAACAGCTAGTATATAATATAGTATACCTATAAAAGCATTTAAATTGGTGAGAACTGACATTATTTTTTTACCATTAACATTTGAACTATTATGTATACAGATTATATTATTTTTATATTTTGCCATTATTTTTAGACTCATTCACAACTGTCAATAAAAGCACTGGTGAAAGTTTCCATTTGATATTTGACCCATAAAAAATTTATTTGCCAATAAAGATAAGAGTAAGCCTTTGTACTCTACATCCAGCATAATCTCATCAATCAATCAAATATCAAAGTACTTATTCCAAAAATTACTGTTAATTTTAAATGTAATATTCTTATCAGCAATGTTTTTCATTCTTTTAACAGAACATACATCATTAATCAAAGAAAATAATATAAATTATTATTATTATATTCAATTAATAGTCAATGCAATGGAGTTTCCTTGATATTGAAAAAGAATCGGAATATACATAATAAATGATACAGAATTAATATTGTTACATTAAAATGCATAAGCACTGCTTATGACCACATTCAATTTAATTTATTTATGTATTTTAATGAATATTTTTTTAAAGTATTTTTCATCTCAATTTATATTTTATCACTTTTATTCATTCATTTAAATTTTTACCTTCAACTTTACTAAAATATATACAACACACTATTAAAAAATAATACATCTTTTTGAAATGTACTGTATTTACTCGAATCTAAGCTGCACTTTTTTTCCAATGTTAATGCTGCTAAAAATCAGGAGTAACTTAGAATTGAAGGAAAAAAAGTTTGTTGGGTGGGATATTTAGAGTAATTACAGGTTCATGCATGCATTTAAAAGTTTATAATACTGATAAAATAACTAATTATTCACTTCTTATTAGTTCTAATTTTAAACATACTTTAATTTTGTATAATTGGATATCGATAAACCATTTTACACTATTTTTCATTTTTCACAAAATCTTGTGTAGAATTTGGGGTGTGGCTTGGATTCGAATAAATATATATATATGGTATATATATATATATATATATATATATATATATTTGACATTGAATTTTATCTCCTTTTAGTTCTTTTTTTATTATCCTTTTGGAAATTTAATTACTGAGGTTTTATGCAAAGAATATGTAAGGATATGTACTACATGAAATAATAAAAAATGCCATTCTGTTTTAAATTTTAGTTCTTATTTTATAAATTTATATATATATATATAATTAAGCAAATATTTATTCAAACAAATTAAAATAAGTTTTTAAACAACTTTAAGTGAACAAATGAAAACATTTCCAGAATATAAGATTTATTATTATACTTTTGCTCTCCTAAAAGTTGAAAAGTGATTTAAAACTTACATCACTTTTTCCATTTTTCATGAAATATAAGCAACTTCCATCTATTTTCTGAGTTTTACCATCAGTAAGAATTAGAGATAAATGTACGTTCAAACCGACAGAGCTTTCTACATATAAACAAATAAAATAATATTTTCAAACAATTATGACAAGATAAAACATAATTTTATAATAATTTTTTAAAAGCCTTGTTTTTTAAAGACATGATATATATACATATTTCAATTAATCTATAAGAAATAAGACATTCATATATATCTTTTGAATATCTTCACAATCTTATAAAAGGGAAGTCAACACCTTTTAATCAAACTTTTAAGTAAAGTAAAAATATGTTTTATCATTAGGGGTATTCTTGAAAGAGATCAGGCAACAATTAACTGCAATATTTTTTGATGATATCATTATAGAGTCCATTAATAAAGATAAGGAATCATTAAAATTTTAGGCAATGAAATAGATAATTAAAAAATTTATTAACTCAGTGGTTTAGTTGAGATAACATTTGAAAATTTTAATAAAGGAATTCAGGCAGACAAACCAGTAGCACTTGTTATCATAGATTAAAATCTATGTAGGAAAATGTGGTATGTTTTCAGAAAACACATAGCTAGAACGTGGTGTGTACAACATGATTGATCACAATACTGATTTCAGTGGTGTACACAGACTTTTTTTATAGAACTGGGAGTTATATTCTAAAAAATATGTTGACTTATCCAACAAGACATAATCTCTATCTTAAAAATTAAAAATCTATAGATCTATAGGAGGGGTTTGAACCACACAGACCATATTATGAGGGTTTGAACCAGGCAACACATTGATTTACATTCAAAGTCTACAAATAAACATTTATAAGTTATTCCTATCATCATCTGGAAGGCAATCCTAACAAAGGTTGGATAATCAGTTTTAAAGTCAAGTACACATTTACTCATTGACTGAATAAACGGGCTTATATAATTTAAAAAAAAAAAAAAGAAAATTTAATCATATTATTTTCAATGTTATATATATTAGTATTATTAATAAAATTGATCATTTTAATCATTATGCTCTGGAATATAATTTTTTTTATTCATAAATACATAATAAATCGGAAATTAACAGAAGACTAAGAATTTTTCCATAAAAAATAAAAAGAGATGAATGTTTTTTTTTATGTAACAGTTTATATTAAAATTCAGATGAAGCTTTCTATTTGATGATAAAGTCATTAATTTCTTTTGTTAATTTTTTTTCTACATATTATTTGAGTAACAAATGTAATTACATACCTACTAAGTAAGATTTTTCTTTTCGATAGAAAAATAACAAAAAAGAATCATCATGTGCTTCAAAATTTTTCAATAATTCAGGGCCCTGTGGAGTTGATAGCAAAAATATTAAAAAAACATTTACAAAATACATTAGTTTTTTAAAACATAATATTCTAGAAACAAAAAATAAAGTAAAATAGAATACGTTTAACTAAAATAAAAATAAAAATATTTTGTAGAATGAATTGTAATGCAATTTCATAAGAAATGAAATGAAACCTACATTAGGAGAACATAAAGCAGAATTTTCTACTTCATCCTCAGTCAAATCAAATTGATATGCGACAATGTCAAAAATTTTCCTATGTTCATCACTTACAATTTTATGGTTCAGCATACGAAATGCCTGAGAAAAGAAATATTTAGATAAAATACTTTAAATAAAATATTGCAATGAAAATGGCTATTAAATTTTAAAGTAAAAGCACACTGAACATAATTATTGAAAGTACATACTTAAGAAATAAAACAACAAAACACTACATAATAGCATTTAATTTATTTTGCTTAAAATGAATTCAAGTCTAACAATGGAGCTAACTAAAGTTTTTAATTTACATAACATGGTATATTGAACAAGTATAATTTACTATAATAACCATATTATTTTATGACAATTCCATTACTTTCTTGTAGCAATCCTAACATAAAGAGAAGATTAAAATTCTGTGTAATGATTTTAATATGACAGAATAGACATGTACATTATATTAATCAGTGGAATAAGTACAGTGGTGTACACAGTCCAACTCACACTTTTATATCAATAGAGTTTCAATTGTTAGTGTACAGATTATGCATCAGTGTTTTTGTCTGTGTTTTTTTTAGAATGTAAGCCCTCCTCCCCTTATTAAAGAAATCTGTGCACACCACAGAATACCATAAAATTTGCCTTATAATGTGCACTTTTAACACAAAAAATAAGATCTAAATTTACGTGTGTGTGGGGGGGGATTATACGCTGGGTATAAAAATGCAAGCTTTAAAAAGATATAAAAAGATACGCGTAGAAGACTTCTATATAGATTGAAATACCATTTATTTATAAGAAATGACATTTCTTATGTACTTAAAGGGTTGCAATTCTAAAAATATACTGTTTTTTTCTAAAGCTGGAATAATACTTTGAATAAATAACTTCAAAACATAAGAGTATTGTGCACGTACATTTCAGGTTTCTTCATAAAAAAGGGGGTGCATGTTATACGGCGAATATACCTTAAAATTAAAAATTACAGCTTGAAAGTATAGGTGTGTGTCATACGCCGGATTTTACAGTATATACAGTGGGCCACAACAGTGTTCGTACACTTGCAGTTTCTTATAAAACTTTATGTTTTCAAGTAATAAAAATTAATATATTGTAATTTTTTTTATGATATCTGCAACTTGTTCTTAATGGAATGACACAAATAATTTTTAAAAATAGTATAACTATTTTTTAAAAAAAATTAATGATCAAAAAGCTACTAAAAAATTACGCTACAAAAGTCTTTGTACACTTAACGAAAATCTCAACTTAGCTTTAAATATTGTATTTCTTTCTTAATTTAGTACTTAGTAGGATATCTTTTAGTGTCCACAACAACTTTTAAGCGTCTTGGTATAGATTTAATCAGTTTTTTGTAATTTCTGCATCGATTTTCCTCCATTCTTATGTGAATATTGTTTTTATTTCACATTTTGTGTTTATTTGTCATGTTTTTTTTTTACATCAAAATCTGACCAAATATGTTCTACTGGGCTAAGTAAAGTAATTGAGGAGGTGTTTTCATAATTTGGGGACAGTTATAGAGACACTAGTGGCGTACATTGAGAGCAGTGCGCTTGGCGTCATTATCCTGTTAAAAAATGAAATCGGCTCCAATATCCAAATTTTTGGAGGATAATTTAAAATTTCTTTTTAAAATATTTAAATAGAGCTCATGCTTCATAATACCACCAAAAAATACCAAATTAACTAATTCTGAGGCCAATTTACACCCCCACGCAAGAACACTTTCACCTCCATGTTTTATTGATCCAACTAGGTTCTTGGGATTTAGTTTCAGAAAATTCAAAACTGACTGCAAATTGAATGGGATGGCAGATAATTCAACATTTTTGGTTCTGATAGGCCTATAATAGCTTGTAAATGAAAAAATAAGGAGTTTAATCCCATGAATTTATGTGGAACAAGAAGTCCTGCTTCTCCTTGCTTCAGTATGGAAGTGAAGGTGTTCTGGCGTGGGGGTGTAAATTGGCCTCAGAATTAGTTAATTTGGTATTTTTTGGTGGTATTATAAAGCATGAGCTCTATTTAAATATTTTAAAAAGAAATTTTAAATTATCCTCCAAAAATTTGGATATTGGAGCCGATTTCATTTTTTAACAGGATAATGACGCCAAGCGCACTGCTCTCAATGTACGCCACTGGTGACTCTATAACTGTCCCCAAAATCTGAAAACACCTCTAAATTACTTTACTTAGCCCAGTAGAACATATTTGATGAGATTTTGATGTAAAAAAAAAGAAAACATGACAAATAAACACAAAATGTGAAGTAAAAACAATAATCACATAAGAATGGAGGAAAATCGATGCAGAAATTACAAAAAACTGATTAAATCAATACCAAGACGCTTAAAAGTTGTTGTGAACACTAAAAGATATCCTACTAAGTACTAAAGAAAGAATACAATATTTAAAGCTAAGTTGAGATTTTTGTTAAGTGTACAAAGACTTTTGTGGCGTAATTTTTTAGTAACTTTTTGGATAATTATTTTTTAATAAAATAGTTATACTATTTTTAAAAAATTATTTATGTCATTTCATTAAGAACAAGTTGCATATATCATAAAAAAATTACAATTACAATATATTAATTTTTATTACTCGAAAACATTGTTTTATAAGAAACTGCAAGTGTACGAACACTTTTGTGGCCCACTGTATGTACATATATAAAGAGAAAATTCGATAATGACGCACCTGTAAAGTTTTCAGTACCAATTTGGTAATTGAATTTGCTATTTATTTACATATTTTGTTGCATTATTTTTTTGCATGAAATAACCTTGATTTTCACAGCTAAATTTAGAATTAATATTTTTTGTACTATTTAAATGTTGGAAATATAAATTAATGCCAAAATTTTAAAATCATACTAACAATAAAAAACAAATAAGGAAAAAAAAGAGCATTAAATTACATTTTACAAAAAGTGAACAATTCTTTAAAAGCATTAAATATTTAGGTTTCATTTGTGCTCCTTTATCAAAATTTTCCTTAAATCATTACTAACTCCTTCCAATTTCATAAATAATATTCAAGATATATACATATTTTTTAAATTCAAAAATAATTAATTAGGAAAATCTCCTATTTTTCTGAAAATTAAACTTTTTTTTAAAATTACGCCCGCCAACGTTCTCTCGAACATAAGGCATCTTGCAGTCCAATATAAAGCAGATGTCGCTCTAGCAGGGAGGAGAACAAAACAGTTGTCTTGGGAGAGAACTTGAAGTAGAGAGGGCAATCAGGTAGATGCTCCCCAGTCATTGGCCCAGATTTACAGAGAGGGCAGAGCGGTGAATCAGCCAGGCCAATCTTAAACAGATGGGCTTGCAGGTAATCATGTCTGGTGATGACTCTGAAACATGCCACACCCTCCACCCTAGGTAGAGCATGAAAATTAAACTAAAAATTTCATTTTCCATTTCTAATTTTTGGTACTTATGTATTAGTGTCATTGCAGCAAAATTTGTCCCACACAAATCTTGCTATGATATCAAAACAACAAAGATTCTTACCTGTTTTGCTTGAAGAAAACTGATTTTTGAGGCACAACTTTAGCTGTGGTGACATTAATAAGATAAGTAAATACCTAATTTTCTGTGCATTACTATATATTTTTTGATGGAAATAAAATAATTTAATTCAAATATATAAATTGATAATTGGAAAACAGCAACATAAAATTTCAAAGAGACTTTATATAACATGCCTCTTTTAAAAGGAAAACTATTTAAATATTTGAAAAATGAAGCAAATAATAAAATACATTTATAGTAATCTACAAATAAAGAATTATTATTAGTTTTCAATTAATACTACTCTACAGTTAAACAATGGGATATTAATAATAAATAAAATGATTTGGAGCTGTAATCACACACAACACAAATGCTGAGGACAGTATTTCATCCAAAAGGTATTTCACTCTCCACTCAACATGAACATTACGAGGCCTAATTGTATTTAATATACAGCAACTCTTTTTTAGTTTTC
This sequence comes from Trichonephila inaurata madagascariensis, assembly GCA_019973955.1. NCBI lineage: Eukaryota > Metazoa > Arthropoda > Arachnida > Araneae > Nephilidae > Trichonephila > Trichonephila inaurata. The sequence goes on from BMAV01000616.1 coordinate 193,166, forward strand.
ATATATTGTTTTTATGTGTGAAAGCAGTTAAATCATCAGCTTTTGAGCTACAAGACTCCAATTCTATCACCATACTACCCCAACTCATAAATGTAAAATGATAATTTTGGTGTAATAAACATATTACATTTTGTGTCTAGAATCCTCAATTAAACTTTTAATGTTTTAATAGAATTTTAAAGTTATGGTAGTGATTAGACCATGAGCCCCTACTCTAAAATATTTTTCACATGAAACTGCAATATAACCTTATATTGTCTTACATAATGCTTGGAAAGAATGTACTTTTTTATAACTGATTTTGAACCATTATTAAAACTTCATTGCTCAACATCTTAAATATTTCTGTGCATCTTTTTTTAAATATAACTTTAGATTTCACCTTTAATTTTGGATCAAAAAGTATTCCAGATTTCTTTCTTGGTTGCCCAAGCATTGCAGCAACATTGATACTGGTGCGTCGTCGAGAACCCAGCGTTGTTTTTGACATTTCTTCCATGATAGCGTATCACTTAAAAAATAAGAAATCACATTTAAATTTTAAAAAATTAACCATATTATTTCAAATTCATACAAATAAATTCTTTTATAGCTATACTCTGTTTCATTTTGATTTATGTGGAGTTACATTACTGTAAAACAGTTTTATTTTTTCTAAGCACATGATTGTGGTATAAAAAACTAGCTTTAATGTTAAAGTGTAGGCATTTTTTCATAAATTTTGAATTTAATGCTAGTTAGATCTAATCAATTTTGAAACTTATCTTAAGATGAGCTGTGAGCAATTAATATGAGATTTCCTTTCCTTATTTTTTATACTCAATAAAAAAAAAAACCCAAAAAATAAAGATAACTAAATAAAAATAAGCAGTACTTATGTATTGTACGATTGACTAATTTTGTCAAATCAAAAGATATTGCCCAAATATCGTCCTTTCATTATTATAGACTTTGAATATGCATGTGAACAATTTTCCACTATCAACCATACATTACAGCATTTAGTGATGTCTTTTGATTTGACAAAATAGGCCAACAATCAGGGGCATAGCTACTGCTGTATCAATGATACAGGGCCCCTGAGCTACAGGGGCCTCAACAAAAAAAAAAGCATAACATGTTAAGGGGCCCCAAACAAGGGTTTCCAAGGAATTCTGATGCAGGGCCCACTCAGGACTAGCTATGCCAGTGCCAACAGCATAATGCAGAAGTACAAAATAAACTCATGTCTATAAAATTAGAAATCTGTAGTTTGTGAGTTACCTTATTTACTACTTGTGAGAAACTGTTCAACAAACTAATAACAAAGCTTAAAAATACAAAAACAATTCAAAAGTAAAAATTAAACAATTTTTTAAATTACATTTATTTCAGAAATATATGGAGATAAAAAGTGGAAAAACCAATGCTTAGCTTGATACTACTGTTATTAACGCCTTCCTGTGAATCATGAAAATATTTTTGCTGCTTGAGTATTGTAAATTATTATATATGTGATACAATTATTTAATAAAATAAATAATTAGTAAGTTATTTAGTAATTACTGTAGCAAGGACTCCACAGTCTAACACAAACACCCTTTTTAACATTCCCAAAGAATACTACATCACATGAATAATCCAAAATAATAATTATTTGTACTTATCAGTTGCAGGGACCATGAAGCTAAAGAAAACAACATGTAGAAAACATGCCTACTTTTGTTCCCTCATTGTGTTTATACTAAAGATATCTTTACCGATTTGTGTAGTGCCAATTTGGCTACAGTGACTTAAACACGTAAATACCAATTAAATTGTGTTACTGAAGCAAAATTTGCACCTTATGAATCACATTGTGGTACCAGAACAAAAAGTGTCGAATGTGTTTTATTTGAAAGAGAAACAGTCAGATTTTAGCAGAAAATGGCACGATTCACATGGTGCAAATTTGGCAGTGGTGTCACTAATATGTAAGCACCATACAAACATATATTACTTTAATATGGAGATCTCAACATTCATTTAAAAATAATGAATACTAAAATTAATAACAAAATATTATGAATTATTTTTAAATCTTTCATTCTTTTTTAAAAGATATACATATATATATATATGTTTAACATTTTCTCATAAATATATTCATGAATTCTAGAAAAAATAATTTTATTTGGGCAAAATGCTATCCTATGTGGTGTCTCTAAAACAAATGTTACATTAATGCCTCAAAAAACCATTTATTGATGCTTGGCTTCTTGACCATTTCATGCTAAGCCTCCTTGTACCAATTGACATCATCAGTCGGATGTTTATCGAGTCCATTGAATTGGAGCAGGTGGTCACCATCCATCCTGGCATGGCAGCAGAGGAAACAGGCCTTGTCAACAGCTATTGGATGCATTCTTGTGCTTCTCCCCATAAGTCATGTCTGGTGGTTAGAGGAAAGCGGGCAACAGCATCAGCTCTCCCCAGGTGCCTCAGGATAGGACCCACAGTGGTTAGGGTTTCTCATGTCTTTCCAAAGCCCCTTCCCCCCTTTTTTTTAAATCAAAAAACCATAAATATCGTACTTTATGGCTAATATCAAGGAGCAGAATTTATCAAATGAAATTCTCAAAAGATTTTAAATTGTTTTAAAATGAAACCAATTTGAATTCATACTTTTTTATTTTATTTTTGCACTAAATAATCAGGAGTGTAGCTACCCCTACATCAATGATACAGCACCCCAAAATGCATAAGCAAAAAACCTTAAAATGTTAAGGTGCTTCCATAAAGAACTCCCAAGGAAGTTTCATACAGGGCTCTTTCAGGAATAGGTACGCCAGTGCAAATAATTGTAAAATTTGCCAAGTTGGAGACAATATAAAGGGATATTTGATATGATTAAAAATCGTGTAAAAAAAGGGGGGGGGAGCAGTACAATGCATCAAATTAGTTCTTTAAAAAAAATGTGATTTTTCTTCTAATTTTTTCTGAGTTTGAAATTTTAAAAATCACCAAGATTGGTAATGGAAAAGAGATAATTCTATACTTTATCAACAGACATGAAAGATTTTATTTAAGAGAATATATTTTAATAATTCATAAAATTTTCGATCATCAAAAATTTATCAGGCGGCTCAAGTGTAGTATAGGGGGGGCACATCGGATTTAGCGATTTTTCTTCGAATTTGGCGATTTTTATCTAAATGTCATGGTGAGATATCGAATTCATTGCAAAATAAATAATTCCGAAAAAAGTACCTCGGCGACCGCTTTTAGTCGCCAAATAAAGAACAACGTCAAGTGCCCCCCTCTATACTACACTTTAACCTTATCAGGCAGTCATTTAGGAATTTAAAATTAAAACACATTACGGTTCAAACCTAGTTTGGGGGGGGGGGGGCACTTGGCGCAGTCCTTTTTTTTGGTGACTAAAACCAGTCGTCAAGGTACTTTTTTTGGAATTATTTATTTCAGAATGAATTCAATTTCTTACCATGACATTTAGAAAAAATTCGCCAAATCCGAAGAAAAATCGCTAAATTCAAAATGGCCCCCCTATACTACACTTGAACCCACATTACTTTAAATTTCACATGTTCAGATTCGTTTACACATAAAATTTAAGATAGTCAACAAAATTTGAAAATTAAAAGATATTTCTTTTTGTATAAAGTATACAGGTCAAGAAAAAGCAACTCAATTTAAATTACTGAAAATGTAATGTGAATAGGTTTAGTAATTTTTTAATACCTATCCTTCTTAAAAGATTACTTCTTCAAACATTAATTTAAAATTTGTATAAATGATTTCGCAAGCTGTTGAAAAGTCCCTTTCCATGTTTCAAATTCGTAAGATCTTTTTCTTTCAAAAAAAAAAATCAAATCAAAACACTTCAAAATGTGTCATTTCTATATCGAAATAAAAAGCTTGGAAATTATGTCGCTTGTTTCCATGGCAACTAAAAATTACGACATATATACATCAATTGCCAACTTCCAAATATAAATGTGAGGTACTTGATTGATTTCACTCCTCTACTAATGATAAGCAAATTCAACTGAAAAAAAAAAATATGCTTGACAATTTTTTTCTAAAGTTATAACAAGATCAAAACCATTATGCTGTGAAATTTATTGGATTTATTTTTCTCTAATACAATCACACAAACATATCCAGATCTTCACTTTGAATCAACAACGGTAGCATTATACGCGCGCGTCAAAATATTCAATCAATAAATCCCGAAGTTAAAAACCTAAAGGCAGATAAGACCCTTTTCTAAAAGTGGCCTTGAATAAAAGGATAATGAGACAAAACTTATTTTACTCGAAATCGTTATCATCATTATTCATTTTGAAATTTTCACCCCCTTTGTTATCTGCAAACGCAATCACTTCCGGGAAAAATTTTGCTTAAATCATTTAGCATGTTTTTTTTTTACTTCGTGCATTTAAAGGATTCCGTCTGTAATCAACGGGGTTTGTCGGGAAGATAGGCAACGAAGAAACTCTTAATATAAAAAGGGTTGCGTAATAGTAAGTAAATTATTCTTGTACCTAGAAAAAATTTCTACATGTAACTGTCGACGTTTTTTGTTTACTTTATACGTTCTTAAAATATGATTTCTTTTTGTCAACGGCGCAGGTAAGGAAAAAAATGTCTTACATAATTTTGCTTTAAATTTTCCTTTTCCGTCGAAGTAATAAATTATTATTAAAGCTATTTTCAAGAAATTATTTCTCTTTTTTAGGCAAAATCATTTGTTTAAAGTACAATAAAAAGATAGTGCCCTTTTTTATGTAGATATTGGAAATGCTCCAAGTTAAAAATGCAAGAAATTTTTTTAAAACTTTATATAATTTGTTACTCAAAAGCGTATAAAGTAAAAAAAAATTATAATTGTTTTTCTTCATACAGTGTATTTTCCTCGTTCTACAATGAGAATTTTCTCCAGTGTCCCATTTAAATGGAATTGTTCAAAAAATTTTTTTTCTCTTAAAACAATAGATATTTTGCATTATTTTATGAACCATATTTTTTTAAAGGTGTAATATTTAGGCCTGTATATAAAATAAGTTCTGCAGTATCAGTTCAAATACGTATAATATACTATCTTTTTTAACTTTAGAACAATGTACTAAATCGTATGCAATAAAGACTCAGTAAAATTGTGTATGTATTTCTTAAAATTTATTATGCTTTAGTATAAAGACTTTTTGATTTGGTGAGGTTTTTGTTACATTTTATGAATTTTTACTATGAATACAACTCCATGTTTCAATACTATTACATTTGTTTCATTTTTTCTGTGTCTGAATGAGCTTCATGAAAAGGGAAACATTACTTTCATTCTGTTTTTATCTTTTTTTAGGGATTTCCTTGCGTCTGTAAACAAAGTTTTTCCAGTTTCAAAGTTTGTCAGAAACATGTCTAAATGGTCACATCCTCAAGAAATTCGCATTCCGAATTCATATGGCTACATTGCTGCCAAAGCTTGGGGAAGTGAACACCATGAACCCATTTTAGCTCTACATGGTTGGCAAGATAATGCTGGAACCTTTGATAAACTGATACCACTTTTGACTCAAGATTTATATATAGTTGCTATAGATGCACCAGGGCATGGACTGTCTTCACATAAACCACCTGGTGCATTCTATCATAATGTAGAAATGTTACTTGAAATCAAACAAATTGTTGACTATTTGAATTGGGATAAATTCAGCATCATTGGGCACAGTTTAGGTGGTCAGATGGGCATATTATATAGTTCTATTTTTCCTGAGAGTGTGAAAAATGTAATTTTATTAGATATTATGAAACCTACTTCTTATAAAATATCAGAGTTGGCTCTTAGTTCTAAGAGGAATATTGAAGCTTTGTATGAATATGAGAAGAAAATGTTGAATAAACCTCCTGTATATACTCGAGAAGAGGCACATAATCGTTTAATGGCTGGATTATTTAATCAAGTTACTCCAGAAGGGGCTGATATTCTTTTAAAAAGAGGTTGCCAACCTTCAAAATGTGGTAAAGGTGTAATATTTTCTAGAGATATTAAAGTTCAAGGGATGATGTCACCGTCATATAGCCATGAAGATTTGAAAGGAATCTTGAAAAATGTTCAATGTAATTTATGTATTATTCTGGGCAACAATACTCCTAATGTTTTTAGGACCCGATCTCCAGAAGTTATTGATGAATTTTTAGATTTGTATAAGACAACTTGTAAATTTTTTAAATTGATAAAAATTGAAGGGAATCATTTTGTTCATCTGAATAATCCTGAATTAGTAGCACCTTTAATTGATGAATTTTTTCAACAACACTGCAACCCTAGTAAATCTAAAATGTAAATTTTTTTTTTTCATCTTCTAGAAACAAGAGCTGTTGGATATTATATTTTTCATTTGGTAGAGGATTATATATATATTTATTAAATACTTATTTAAATCATTTCTATGTATAATAAAACTTTATATGTATGAAAGTGTCTTTTTAAAAAATAAAGAATGCTGAATAACTTTGAATAAACACAAGAAAACATAGCTGTAATATATAGAATTTTTTTTTAAAAGATGTATACTTTTTATCTAACTGTGTTAAGTTGCATAAGCTTTAATCAGATTGAAATTTATTCTATTTATTAATCTATTTCTTTTTACAATGAATATAAAGTAAAGAATTTACAAAATCATAACATTTATATGTTGCAAAACATTAAAAGTTTTAAGCAAATTGTTTATAAGAATAAGACTGCATTACTTAGGACTATTTTGATCAGAGCTAAACATTAGTAGTAGAATTTGGGGTACTTTCAACTACAGCTAAATTTGCCTTGTGCCATTTCTCACCAAAACCTTGACTGATTGGCGTTCTTAAAATAAAACACAATCTTTGTTTCAATATAATGGTGTAAATTTTACATCAGCAGCGCTAATATGCTAGTACTGAATTTTGTTATCAAACCAAAATTTAGTATAAATGCATTACAGCTAATGATTACAATTTCTTTCTGTAAAGTTAAGAGTTCTTTCAGGGAGGCTTGTTTTATCATTTACAAGATAAACAATGTAACTTATTAAATAGAACTTAATTTTGATAATATTAATTGCTGATTAACTGTTAGAAGAGTGTATTGTAATCATGTCTAACTTAAAATCTATATTGAATATTTTTGTGTTACTTACACATATATTATGTGTAAAAAAATATTTCATTTACTGAGCAACTAATTTTTTAACTATACATAATTGTTAAACTCCAATGTGTGTGTGTTCATTATCGACCAATTAAAGTAGATTATTTTTTCCAAAATCTTTTTTGACTATTAGTCATTTGGCTGTGTAATAATTATAAAATAAATCCCTTTATATATATATTTAAAAACTAGAATATTTGTTACACATGCTTATTTAGTCTTGTATATAAATGGAAATGTTTGTAAATTTATTTATAGTAATCTGCATACTGTAATCATACTGCTCCAAAATTTTTAGGGAGCTTTACTGATGTTTTTAAAGAACCATAAGCACACTTCAGTCTCAAAACTGTTTTTTTAAAAAATTTTTGGTTAAGTATTAAAAAATCTTTTTTCATCAATTTAAGAAATTGAAAGCATAATTGATTTTTTTAAAATTCATCCTTGTGGACCGTGATTACAAATATTTTCCTAATAGGAACTTTTTTTTACATGCATTAATTTTATAAAGTTTTTAGCTGTGATATTTTTTTTGTAACCATTTGAGTAGAAAAAAAAATTAAAACCAAGTCTGTTTATTTTAGATGAATTGGCTATTTTGATTGGAAATCAAAGGTGAAAGAAAACACACACACACAGTATGAAAGAATTGTACACTATAAAGATGTTCATGTATTGGTTTTTCTCTATTTAGTGTGTTAATGTATCCAAAACTTACACACATTTACATAACAAATGTCTATCCAAAAGTGATACTTGAAATTAATATTTTCAACTGCATGCTGAAGTTCTTTTTTACTTACCAAGTATTAATAAAATAAATCCATTTTTGAATTCTATAAATTTTCTCTTATTTTATGCCTGCAAAATATTGAAAAATTCAGCTATATTTATGTGATTGACTTTACTACTTATTAATTCTTTCCTTGGGAGTCTAATTTACAGTTCACATGAAAATATTATTTAAGAAAATTGGACCTCATTAAATTTTTTATCCTTCTATTTTGATTATTATACTTTTCCAATTTACCCCTGATATGCCAATTAATTTTCATGAAACAATATTCTCTTTATGAAAATTTATTTCCCTATATATTTTTTAACACTTTTTTTAAAATGTAGATTTATTTGATCTCATTAAAACAAAAAGAAATACATTCATATACAAATTCAGTCTAATTTACCTCTGAAAACATTTTACACTTAATTTTATAAGTACCTTTTTGATAAAAACTTATATATACATATTTAACCACAAAATGCCAAGATCAATTTAGGGTAACTTTTTTAAATAGATGTCTCCTTTTGAAGGCAACATATGTAAGAATTTATAACAGTGGAAAACTTTAAAATTTCCTGTTTTAAAAAGATAATTTTCTCAAACATGTAAAAATACAATATACTCCACTCCCCTAATACAATGCAAATTAAGAAAATTATATCCAAATAATTTCCAGAAAAACCTGTACTATAATAAACCTTTCAACAAGTGTAATATTTTTAAATCTGTTTGAAGCATGAACATATTAATAATTGGCATCTTATTTAAGTATTACTAATACAATTGCATTGATATAAAGTTAATTCTATAGTGTTAAATTTTATTTACAATTTTCTCTGAATCTAAGAAAAAAAAAATCATTGAAAATGGAATTGCTAACAGCATATTTCCCAATGCTGAAAATTTAAATTATATTTATAAAAAAAAAATACATATTTGATTATTAATAAGCTAATACACACAAATAAGAATATAACAATTCTTGGTTAAATGATAAACATTTTTGCATTCGAGTTTTTATGTGACAACTAGGTGTTTTTATGTGTGCTCATTTCTAGTAGAACAGCAAAAATTGCCAGTGATAATGCTGTAGCAATATCTTTATACATAGTTCATAAAACTTTAGATAATCCCTGACATGAACAAAAACTTCAATATCTTATGTACATTAAAAAAAATTATGATACACATGCAAATATCTATCCACCATTATTGCTATGCAACACTTGGGATTTACAATGAAAATAAATTTTTTGTTATCTTGAAAAGAATAGTTTTTTAATCACTGAAATGCTAGGTGCATAACTTTTCTTTGAATTATGCTAACTTTCATGATCAACTGGATTTTATACCTGTACCCAAATTCTCTTTTCATTTATATGTGAAACATAACCATTATTTTAATTTATCGAATACATTTTTTTTTAAATTTGCTAAAGGTTACCCTGAATTTTTAAAATTCCAAAATAAATCATTCAACACAAAGAAATATATTTTGATGACAGATTATCATAAGAGATAATTTAAGCAATATTTTTAAGATACAAGTAAAACCATCAAATAATTATCTTGTAAAATGAACAATGTTGCAAAATTCAATAATAAAATGATCATTATCTATAAAATGCAAACAATGATACATGGATATTTTAAATATCATGAAATACTTCAGCTATTGTGATACAAAAAAGTCTACAGGGCCAGTTATGACAGATTTTATTATAACTATCATACCAAAATAGTAAGCAGTGCTCTTTATAGTTGAAAACAAATTCAGAATACATTCTTTGATCGAAATACTTTGTTTTACCAAATACATTTCTGCCACCAGATATTATTTCAATGGTTAACATTAATAAGGCTTTAAAAATTATAGTATTAAATCACAGTTTAGTATGTCAAGAAAGTTCATTTTTTTTTTCATTTTAATGCTGAGATGCAATAAACACTGAGATGAAAATAATGAATGGAATCATTTAGCTCAGAAAAATTTAGCAAAGGCAAAACGTAACAGTCCGTGAAAAACCGTCTATTCTTTCATAGCTTCTTGAGATGGTTGTTGGCTATGACTAATTGGAGGTGAATCATCCTTCTTTTTGATTCCAGATAAGATATCATCAATACGTAATAGCATAATTGCAGTTTCCACTGCAGTTTTATAGGTTTGAAGCTTCACAGCTAAAGGCTCAAAAATGCCATAATTTTTCATATCGACTAATTGTCCTGTTGTTCCATCAATACCCCAACTGATGTTTCCTGGAGCAGCATGCTTAGCACGCAGAGCAGTGAGTGATCTTATTACATCCCCTCCACAATTTTGGATCAATGTACGAGGAATAATCTCAAGTGCTGCTGCTACAGCTGCATAAGGCTTTTGAGTGATTCCTGTCATGATTTTTGATTTTTCGACTAATCTTTGGCTTACAGCCATTTCTACTGCACCACCACCTGGAACAAGGTAAGGATCTAGCATTACATTACGGGCAACACACATTGCATCCTGAAGGCTGCGTTCAATTCCAGCAAGAATATCTTTGCTGGCACCACGAAGGAGGATTGTACATGCTTTAGGGTTTTCACACTCCACAACAAAACAGAAGTATTCATCACCAATTTTTTCAATCTTGAACAAACCAGCCTTAGTACCAATATCTTCTTCCTTCAATTCATCAACTCTGCTTACAACTGTAGCACCACAAGCACGAGCAATCCTGTTGTTGTCTGTTTTGCGAACCCTTCGAATTGCTGTTATATTAGCTTTAACTAGGTAGTGTTGAGCTAAATCACTCACCCCCTTCTCAGTAAACACAAGATCTGGCTTAAACTTTATGATATCAGCACACAGATCTTGAATATATTTCTCTTCCAATTGTAAAATTTTTGTAAAATCTTCTTCCTTGGAGATTTCAATTTCGGTTTGACTTTCACCTTTCTTGTATTCGAGATTGCAGTCAAGCAGCATAATACGAGGGTTTTTTATGTACCTTCGCATTTTAGCATGAGTTACATCTTTGTTTATCATAACACCATCCAATACTCTGGAATCTTCAATGGTTCCACCAGGGATTTTTTCAACTTTAGCATATCGCTTGATATCAATTTCAGTGCGACCACTTGATTCTAATTCCACTGTCCTAACTGCATCCAATGCAATCTGACAGGCCTTTTCATCCCAGTTACCCATCACCTTCGTCTTCAAACAACCCATTATGATCTTTAGCATATCATCGGTGTTGTCAACATCCACAGGAGCAGAAACTTGGGTATGAAGAATATTGATGGCATCTTCTAAAGCTTGACGATATCCATTAATGATAACAGTTGGATGCACATTATCTTCCAAAAAAGGTAATGATTTAAGTAGCAACTCGCCCGCTAATACAATTACGGACGTCGTACCATCACCAACTTCTTCATCCTGAGTACGGCTGATTTCGATCATTGTTTTAGCAGCAGGATTTTGAGCAGTAATTTCCCTCAAAATGCAGTTTCCATCATTCGTCAAAACGACACCACCCATTGGATCCATAAGCATTTTCAACATTGCTCTGGGACCAAGGCACGTGCGAATGACATCTGAGACCGATTTCGCCGAATGTACATTCTGAATCTGCACTTTACGACCTGATTCTCTAGTAGTATTTTGACTTACTACTAAAATCGGAGTTCCACCCATTGGCATCATGATGAGGCTATTTAATAAATAATTATTACTTACAATTCCACACAAAGGTTCTATTCGGCGAAATGTAACGATCAATGGCGATACTGCAAATTCATTACGCAGTTACAGTGACGGTGAAAAAAAAAAAGGAAAAAAGCCGGCATCTGTTTGCAAATTACACTTTTCTATCTACATTAATCTTTTTAAAAAATTATATTAGTTATAATATTAACATAAATGTGACAGTAGTTGGTTTTGAAGAGTTCACTTTGGAATAAGTGAATCTATTTTCTTTTAAATTATACATGAAGAAAATATTTTGCTGAACTAAAAGGAATACTTTAGCTTTTATATTCTAACTTTATTTTTCTCCAATTTTTGTAGTACATTATTGAATGCTTAAGATACAAAAAAACTAGAGTGTGAAAATAAAAAAAAATATCACTTTGACATGACGTCATTCTACGAAGTTTTGATTTAATGTTTACATTTTTCCTGTTCAATGTGCGTCCTACGGAGGAGATAAAAGGGTTGCATGATGAAATCGGCGTAGTAAGTCCGTGAGGAGTTCACTGTCTGATAGAATTTTGTTTCCTGCTATCAAGATTTTCATTATATCTTCATTCGAAATTTTCCTTTGTTAAAATAAATCTATCATGTTTATTATGAGTAGAAATGTGCAGATGATCGCGAGTCATGCAGTAAAAACTTTAAAGCCTCAAAAAGGATTTAAAATGTTTGTATAATTTTATATAACATTTCCATTTCAGCAATTGCAAATCTTTCCTTTGGAAAATTGCTTTTATGTTTATCTGCCTTAATTTTTTTGCATTTATAAAACATATAAAAGTGGAATCTTTTGAAGGTGAATGTTTGAAATGAGAATAAGAATCTGAAGCACTAGAACCACTTTTTACCGAAGCAGCCGTTTACTTTTTATAGTTAATTGAGGAAAATAAAATAAGTGCTTACACAGAATGTTTGATGATAAATTATTGAATTTTTGTCGTTCTATTGAGTTTCTAAATTCCAAAAAGAATTACTATATCCGAGTTTCTTTAAAAAAAATTGTTCATGTCCTCCATCAGTTGAACCTTTGAATCAGATGAATGAGACACTTTGAAAATGTATAGAAAATGATTTTAAAAAGTAAAATTTTATTAAGGAATTGTGATTGTGGAAAAGGATATTTTATTTTAATTCTTAAATCAACCACGATAGTTTTTTTCCCAATATTGTATGTTTTTCATTCCAAAGTTCTTATTTCATTTGATTCAAAGTGTTTGAAAAAGAGAATACAAATAATTTTTTAAAAACAACAACATTTGAATCATTTATTTTTTGATGAACTTCTAATATGACTGAAATGAGAAAAATTTCAGTTCAGTCATCTTCTGACATCAGGAAATTGAACAAATTAATAATCAGCAACAATAATTAATATTTCTCATATAAATTAGAAACTAATACATGTTTCACTTTCCTTCTTAAAAGTAGAGAAGTTTACATTTCCTTCCCTCTATAAATAAAAGTAAAACCATTTTATATACAGTAAGACCCCGCTTATCGCTGTTTCGATTTGACGCTCTTTTATTTGAATTGTGGGATTCCCCAAAATTGCATGCAGCATTAGGCTTCCCAATATCTGAAGCAGTTTATCTGTGTTTCTTCTTTCTTGCGATGTTATACAAATGTATTTTTATCATTTCAAATATTTGTTGACGTTATTGTAAGTATAAAAAAATTTATGTAATATAATGATTTCTATGATGACAAATATTATGATTTTTAGTTTTTATCATGACTAATAATAAAAAAACACGAAAATAAAGCAACAAGAAAAAGCATTTCACTAAAAACTGGAATGCAATTGAATTTGGTAACTTCAACAATAAGGACCATTATTAAGAATATAGAAAAAGTATTGTCACTGGCAATTGCAGTTACAACAAGCTCTGCAACTAGAATTACCCGTTCTTGAAATAGTACAATAGAGGAAATGGAAAAACGACTTTCTATATGGATTGATGACAAAATTGAATGCAATATGCCATTAAGCCAATATACCTTCTTGATAAAAAGGCAGAAAATTGGAAATACAGAAGAGACAATGATCTGAAATGTAAACATACTGACTTAGAATTTTATTTATTTTTATATGTATATTTGTTTATCATGTTTCTATATTTGTAAGAAATAAATTTTTGTTTTAGTATTATAAAAAACATAATAAATTTAATGGTAAAATACCTGACCAATTTTCTACCCCCATTATTTACATAAGATAACCTCGTTTAACACTGTTTCATATTATGCTCAACTTTGATGGAACGTATACCCTGCGTTAAGCGGAGTCTTACTGTAATTAGAAACTGCAAGCATTAGAAAAATTAGATATATATATTTTGTAAACCTCTTAATTTAAAGTATTTGGTAAAATGGGTGATTATCCTCTCAATGCCTTAATGATTTTTCTCTATTTTTGAGCCTCTTTTCTTGCATTCCATTTCACTTTGTTCTATTTAAGTATTTGGCTTAGGTCATATGTACATTTTTTTGTGTGTGCAAATTTACAAGTTTGTACACATTGTGCCTTATAACAAGAAGAAAAAAAATACCCTGTAACAATTTAGAATTGTTGTTGGTGCCAGTTGGCGAGAATTCTTTGTATGTATAGATTGTTCTGAACCAACTGTTGTAACCTTTTTGTTTACAGTTCGAAAAGTGTAGTGATCCCATGTGGTTGGGATTCTCGTTTCGCTTATTAAAAATTGTTAAATTTACACTCCATTTAGTTATTTTAAGTCAACAATTGTGATTAATGAAAAGATTGCATTTAAATGTTTAATTGATCATAGTGAATAAGGAATGTGTAAAGAGAATTTTATCCAGTTTCATATGAATCATGATTATAGAAACTGGCATAGCTAGTTCTGAATGGGCCCTGTATTAAAATTCCCTGGGAGCTCTTTTTTATGGGTCTCTTAATGTTTTACGATTTTTCGCATAAGCATTTTGGGGCCCCTGAAGCTTGGGGGTTATGTATCATTGATATAGCAGTAACTACGCCCCTGATTATAGATGTTTGAAAGATTCAGGATTGGTTAATCATAATTATAATCAGTTAAATATTGGGTTGTTCGGAAAGTAATTTCGTTTTTTTTTGTGGAAATGAAAGTCAGATTTCGTAAAATAAACAAATACTTTATTGAATTATATATTGGCCGCTCTAGTCCAACACCTTTTGCCATCTTTCTGGTAGTAGCATAATTTCACTCATAAAATTTTTGGTCTTTTACTGGCAAAAAACTGATCGAGGTGGTTTTTGACCTCCTCATTTGAGGTGAAGGTTTTACCGTCTAAAAAATTTTGGAGTGACCGGAAAAAAAAATAATCTGATGGTGCCAGGTCTGTAGAATATGGTGGATGTAGCATTGTATTTCATTCAAGCTGTAAAAGCTTTTGGCGAGTGACCAAACTTGTGTGAGGGCTCGCGTTGTTTTGGTGAAACACTACACCTTTCCTGTTGATTAGTTCTGACCTTTCTGTTGAAGTGTATCATTCAGTTTGTCCAGCTGATGACAGTAGACTTCCGAATTAATCGTTGTGTTATCCGGTAAAAGCTAAAAAAAAAAA
>BMAV01000616.1:208639-224001 GCA_019973955.1 Trichonephila inaurata madagascariensis
ACTTCTCTCTGTGAGAACATGGGGAACCCATACATCGAGCTTCGAGGATAATCCCAGGCCTTTCAAGTGGTCATAAACGGTTGAATTTGATAAATTTAACCTTAATCCGATCTCAAGTGTTGTTATTCGCCGGTTCGCATCAACTAATGCCTTTATCGCGTCTTTATCAGCTTCAACCGGCCTTCACGAACGTGGTGCATCTTCGACATCAAAATTGCCGGATCGAAATTTAGCGAACCAGTTCTGGCACTGGCTTACTGTCAACACACCTTCTCCATACACATCGGTCAATTTTTTTCTGGCTTGAACAGCATTTTTACCCTTTCTGTAGTAAAACAGTAAGATGTGTCGAAAATGCTGCTTATCGCTCTCCATATTTAAAAGGGTACCAACCAAACACTACTGCGTAGAATTAATTGGAATTTTTCACACACAAGCCTTGCTATATGAGCTCTCAAAGCAAATAAAAATTATACGACATAAATGTGAAGTTGGGTGTAAAAAATACAATTAAATCCTCTGTTGGGAAAAAACGAAATTACTTTCCGAACAACCCAATACATTTATTTAACAATTTGCAAGTATAGCATTTGGGTTTTGTATTCTTAGAAATAATTAAATTGTTGATATACTTTTTTCTCTTCTTTTCTGTGCAATTATACATTTAAACTTACAGAAAGGTTTATGCTTAATATTATCTTAGTTCCTAAGACTAAGAGTTTGCTAATATATTACTGTGGCCATTAAACTTAGATCTATATTGTCTTGTTATACTTTATTTATTTTAGCTCTAAATTAGATTTATAGCAATTGAGTATATGATAAATAATTATATATAGTACTTATGTATTAACATCACCACAAGCAAATTTTCAGCACTTGATTGCCCGATTTACCATTAAAATCTGAGTGATTAGTTTTTTTTCAAATAAAACACATAAGAATCTTTTCACTTTGGTATCATGGCACAATTCATTTGGTGCAAATTTTGCTATATTGGCACTAATACATATAAGTATCTTATACATATATATAAGATACATAGTGTCCAAAACAGATGACTAAACTTTTTTTTAATTATAATTTATAAAAATGTTATTAGATGTACAAAATTTACTTTCTTATTATAGCAGTGTAGGAAATATAGTAATGGAAGGATGACATTTTATTTCAGAATTGTGCCAATACATTTTACCAGATTCATTTTAAGCTTTAACTGTACGTTACACATTTATTTGATTCATTAGTCAAGAAAGTTTTTATTAAAGAAACTCTTTAATTGAAACTAAGTTTTAAACAAAACATTATAAATTTTTATTTCCTTTATTATTTCACGTAAATCATATATGTCATTAGACTTTATTATTTCATTTTTGAAACTTATAAATTTCAAAAGAGTTAATTTTAACAGTAAAAATTTTTTTAATTCTGTTTTCACAAAGGCACTTTTTTCTTTCAAATTGCCACAAAGGTTAATTTTTATAATTCTAAAATAAAATGATGCATATTAAAAATACTTAAAACCTAGTGGTTTTGAAAAATAAATGTGTTATCTTTTAATAATCGTAATATTTGACATTCAAGTAGTGAATATTAATTTATGATTGCATACTGCATTTTTGAGGCACTTGTTTACAACTTAATTTCTGATAATGGAATCTTCAAATTTGATTTACGAATAAACAGCTTGGATCACAAGAAAGAAGAAAAGTTAGTAAGAACTTATTTGATCCAACATAGTAATTTCAAGGATGTGAATTAGGGTCAAAATGTAGTATTTTTTTCAATGTACTAAAGTAAAGTGCAATTAGAAATTTTTTTATAAAAATTCGGGAATGTTACAGTATATTACTGGAACTATGGTTTTTTAAATTTCTTCACTTTTTTTTAATAATTTCTTCATTTTCAGTTTTTATTACTTCAAAATTCAGCTCTAAGAAAATACTGTATAAAAAAGTTTGTGTATTTCACGATTTTCAATTTCTTGTGAACTTATAATAGGATTTAAGTATTTAACAAATAGAAAATTTAAATGTATAACTGCTATAAATATCATAACAAGTGAAATAAAAATTTTTCTTATAATGGAGTAATCTTAAATTAGAAATAAATAAATATCAATTTATGTGTAATTATTCATGTTTAGAAAATAGAAGTAAGACTTGATGTCTTGGAGGATGTTTTGAAACATTTCAAAATCTTGAGGATTCAAAGTTTAATTAATAAAAAAAGTATATATGGCTTTATTATATGATTCATTATATAATTTGGTCTATAATATATTTCAACTTGTGAATCAATATAAGAGTATAAAATGTTAAACTAAAGCATTGCTGCTGCTATATTTTTAGAACTGAGACACCCACCTAGAAATGAGAGGAATTATATAAATAAATTTTCAAAACTAAACAGTAATGAAGTATGTATAATATGATTATAAAAATCAATTAATATTTTTCATGATGCTAAAAAGTCTTTGTTGTAACCCTTTCACTGGTGAGGAAAAGGTACATGATTTGCACATCAGTGCCACCGTTTTTCACACAAGCAACACACAATTATACAGTGCATTGGGGGAAGGAAAAGGCATAAATAAATAAATCCTTCACAAACACCATCAAGGTCATTATATTGTATTCAAAAGCTTTCCAAAAAGTTTCACACATAGCAGCACTATGCAAAGGTCCGTAATTTGGAAAGGCGTATATATATGGGGCAGTTAACACAATGGCTGATCAAGGCATATATACAAGCTTGCGGAAGCTAAAGGGTTAATCGCTGTGTAGATGCATATAAGAATTTTTCATTGATTTATATAACTAGTATGACCAATTTTATCAAAAAAGAAAATTACTTATTTTATTGTTTCTTTTTCTTAGAAGTTCTTAATAACATTTTTTTTTATTTGAAAGATATTGTCAGAAATATACTTTAAAACAAGTTTATTTTGCTATCTTTTACAGAGATGGTATAATTTTTGTTTTGTTTCAGGTACCAAAGACGTTTCTCTTATAGAAATTTGTCAACTCACAATTCATTTCCAGTCAAAGAAATAGAAATTCCCATACCATATGGCACAGTGGCCGCTAAGGCATGGGGAAATGAAAAAGCATATCCTGTTTTAGCACTCCATGGTTGGTTAGATAATTGTGGAACATTTGATAAATTAATACCCTTGCTTTCTGATAAATTTTATTATATAGCCATTGATGCTCCTGGTCAAGGCAGATCTTCGCATCAACCACCTGGCTCAATTTACACTGATATAGGCATGATGATGCATTTCAAAAGAGTAGTTGAGTATCTTGGATGGAAAAAATTTAATATATTAGGTCATAGTTTAGGTGGAATTTTTGCCTTGCTGTTTTCATCCATTTTTCCAGATCTAGTTAACAAAGTTGCAGTCATTGATGTAGTAAAGCCACCTTCTGCATCAGTTGATTTAGTACCAGACATAAAAATTAAACATTTAAATCAGCTAATGCAAATTGAAGAGAAGCTTAAGAAAACTCCACCTATATATACTGAAGAATCTGCAATTACCAGATTGATAAAAGGTATGCATGGAGAAATTGATGAAGAAGGAGCAAAAATTTTACTAAAGCGAGGAGCAAAACCTTCCGATTGTGGAAGGGGGTTAGTTTTCACTCGAGATATGAGATTCAAACCAATAGAATTTATTAGTATGAGAAGCCATGATACAATTGAGCATTTTATGTCTGCTTTGCAATGTGAATTACTAGTGATACTTGCAAATAAAACTCATCCATATTACTTTCCAGAAGAACCTGAAACTGTAACAAGATTTCTTGATTTTTATGCTAAAAACATAGAAGGTTTTGTTTTAGAACATGTTGAAGGTAATCATTTTGTACATTTAAATAATCCTGAAAGAGTAGCACCTATAATTAATAAATTTTTAAATACAGAAAAAAACTAACAAAAAATAAAAATAAGATTTTTTTTTTTATCTTACTGAAAGATAATTTGTAGCATTAGGGCTGTTTTCAGCTATTGTTAAAGAATAGGACTCAAATGATGAATATTTTTTCATATATAAAAGTACTCAAACATTAATATTATATTCTGGCTTTACTTTCCTGTAGAGAATCACTTATTTTATCATACTACTCATTTTTATACGAGTTGACACATTTTTTCTTTCATAAAATGTGTTTTGCATTTTTTCTTCTATACTATAATGCTAAATGAGCCATCCCTTTACATGTTAAATGAAAAACTAATTATTTATGTAATATTCTGAAATTTTAAAAACACTATACTATAAACAAATGCATGAGTTACAATGTCACACATTTTTATAAAAATTGAAGCATTTTTTGAGTCTAAAAATGTGCACCGCGATAAGGGCACGCTCTTGTACATATGGCGAAAACAGCCTTAATGCACAAGAAATATCAGCGTTTACCAAAATGTGTTATACTTTATATATTGAGTTTTAATGTATTATTTTGTTATTAGTAATGAATATTTTACATCGATACTACTATAAAAATGGTTACTTACATGGTTATACTACTTTAAGAATATATATATTCCAGTTTTACTTAAGATATCTTTTTATTCTATGTTCATTTTTAAAATCATTTATACCAAATTTGACTAATTATTAAAAAAAAAAACTCTGAAATGTTTTAAATTTAAATATTATCAATTTTGATAATTTATTATTATCAATTGATTAATGCAAGGAGTGCATAAATATCAAAGAACAAATGTCTAAAATTTTACAGCTTGATTGATTTTTATAAAAATTTCATTATTCCTTAATCATACTAAGATGTGCAAATAAAATGCAATATTAAGTACTAAAATAAGTGTAGAAAATTAGATGTTCAATGTTTACAAAAGGTTTCAAATTTTTTTTTTTTTTTATTTTATTTTGCTTGAAAATGAAAAAATCCTGATAATAAATAAAACAGGAAAACAAATTATTAAGTAATGACCAATCATGAGAATTCCACATATAATAATGCATATATGTGAATTTAGTTCTGTCCCTTCTTTGTCACTGAGCTTAATTTTTTTTAAAAAAATATTTTTCTTAAATATATTTGAATAAACACAAATAAGCTTGAAACTTTATGGAAAACAAAAATCATATGTTAAATTTATGCATAGTATTTTTCTTATTCATTCACCAACTGTAGAAAAATTCTATGTAGAATTTTTCTACCTATCTATATATATGCCACATCAATTCATTTAGATTTCTGTAATACCATAAATGTTTATCAGTCCCTTAACAGTAAAAGCGTAATAATCAAATAGTTATTTTCTTTTTAAGAAATGTGTTTATTTCAATAACTAAAATGTTAATTTCTAGTTTTCAAGTGTTCAAACATACTTTTTTCTATCATTATTATATTAAACATCAAACCATAATGGAAATAATAAATTCATTGACATACTACTTAATGTTTAAAAATGAAATAAAAATTCTTAGTAATCTTATGCGAAAAAATTATTATTATTTTTAACAATGAGAAATGTTACGTAAAAATACAATTAAAAACATATTGTTATATTTCTCTTTTATGTAATATTTTTTTTTGGTTATATCTTAAAGCATGCAATAAGTAATGTTTCATGCAGTCATGTAATATTTATAACTGGAAGAAAAAGTATGTAAATTTGCAATAAAGAACAAAATTCAAAACTTACTGAATGTTTTTTTTTATTCTGTTTCACATGATGATTAACAATCTTGACAGTATTTACAAAAACTTACTAAAAGCTTCGAATACACCATTAAAGGTATCTTTCATCTTTTGGTCTAATAGCACTCAGCTCTTCAGTTTTCAAACCACATTCTTCTAATGTATTTAAAAATAGTTGAACCTATACAGTTAAAAAAAAAAAATAATCAAATTATAATAAAATATCCAGAATACCAATCAAAATTATTGATTTTTTTAATCAGATACAATTAAAATCAGCAATTAAACTTTATTAAATAAATGACTTTGCCGATTAATAGAATGCTTACATAAAATTTTTATGATTATTACTACATACTAAAATAAAAATGTTAACATTTTTTACTTTTTTGTTAACAATAATCCTCAATTTCTTTAATACAAATGTTTGAAGAAGTTTTTAACTTTTTTTTACTTTCTAAATCTTAAAACCAAGTAGGAAACCTTAAGTGATATCAATAAAAATGAAATTAAAAATACAAGAATTTCTTACTTTATTAGTTTGTAACTCTTGGGGACTAAACTCTTTGCTTACAAAGTATATTCCACTTTCTAAACATCTTTGAGCCAAAATACAAGCAATATTATATATAGCACTTTTGTCAATTGTGCTGCAAAAGAAATATTTTATATAAAAATCACTTAATAAATATATTTTTTCATAATCAATTAACATAATATTTTATTTATTATACTTAACTGATTGAATTAAAAGAATATATAATTTTTAATTAGTGAAGAATTTCTTATTAAAAGTCAAACCAAACAAAAGTTAAAAATATCTTTTCCTGGGTCTCGAATAATTTTTCTTTTAGTATGAGATACAAAGACTGGAATAGTTACAAAAAATTACTTTAGCATGACTTAATGTATAATGGAAAACATCATGCAAATTAATTTTTAATAATATATGATCATTATGGAAAAATATATTTCAGTTAAGACTTTTTTATATTTAGGAAACACTTTAATATAATAATTATCATGGATTAGTATGTTACAGATTTTGACACTTATTTGCTTTAATATATATTTGAAGAAATTAAAACAAAACTTAATGTTTTGAAAATTAAAACCTTTTGAGATGTTTTCTAATGGCCCATTCTCGTGTTGAAGCTGAAACAATTGTGCGGCCACCATGATGTACAACTTTTGCAGAAGTGTGTTTCAAACTTTTTTCAAAGTGTAACCTAAAAAAATAGCAGTATATAAAATAACTTCCAAGAAAATAAACATGCAGAAATAAAGTTTCCAGTAAATAAAGGACATTTTTTTTTTTTTAGCAATCAGACTTTTAAATAAAAAGAAAAGCATAAGTGAAACTCATTCTGTATATGATATTAATGCATTTAAGACAGTGTGTAGTAAAAAGTAAACAGCCTGAATTCCCACATATTATTTGTGAACATTTAACGAAAAATTGATAAAAAACAATATTTATAACAGAATGTAACATTTTTAAAGTATATATGTTTTAATATTGTAATATCTGGAAATGATGTGAATGTCCACTATTCATTGCTAACAATTGAAACAAAAGATATAAATTCACATCTCTCATCTGCAAAGTGTTAACTAAGTAAATAAACTTATTTTCAATATAATTTAATTCAAAATAAAAGTAAACAAAGTACATTAATTCTACTTGGAGCTTCCTTATATTCACTATGTAAAAAATAGGTATTTCTGCAATATCATAACCACACACGTGCAAATTTCAGCAACTTCTTTTATAGAAGACTGACGATTTACCAAATTACTACATGCACACCCGTTGATATGCCACATTTATAAATTAGTTTTAGATTTACTTTTCACAGTATTTAAAAGAGATTTATACTTTAAAAAGAAATTTGAAACTTCAACACAAGGTATTTAAAATCGGGTCCCAAAACTTTTATTTCAGGACTTACAATCTTTTTCATCTTACATAAAATCAGCTAAATGTAATTCCAAAATGGAATCAGATTGACCAAGAGCCTTGTACCTTTTATTTCTTTATTTTGCTGCCCTCCACATTATTTTAATTTGTGTGAGAATGCCATTTCTCAGGATTTATGTAGCTACATTGGTGAATAATAGTTCCATATTTAAAGTCAATTTTTTCCAAATTTTCCTTTTTTGTATATAGATTGTAAGTCAGAAAATACTGCTCTAAACTTTCTTCATGCAAATCACTGAACTCTCATCAGGAACTGTAACTAAGAATGAATTTTTGTCTCCTTGCAAATTACTGTAAATATCTTTTGCAGCAGCAGAATGTTACCAGTTTTTTTTCTTCTATAAAATGAAATTACTCAATTTAACTACTAAATTTTTTCCCAACTATTATTTCTTTTCACTTCGGCCTTTGCAATGAATAGAAAAGCTCCAGTCAATAATTGTCTGATTAATATATCCCCAACTCATTATAACAGAATTTAATAATGATCACTTCTTCACACCAGTAATATATAAATCTAACAGCTGTGGTTAAAAACAAAGTGACTAGTTTCATATAAATTGACAGTTTTAATTTTAATGTGTTGATTGCAATTTTTAACATTGTATTTTTAAAACATGTTTTTTAAAAAAGTGTACATGTGGATTTGAACATTTTTATATCTGATGCAAATTTACAAACACTAAATGCTTTGGGAAAATTACGAGGCCATTAGCTGAAACGAAACTGGAAGTCATGTATGGTTGCCATGAAGTACATGATTATCAGAATTTGGTGCAATTTTAATAATTTTGTTGTAATAATACACAAATACCAAAAAAAAAAAAAAAAACAACCCAAGAATAAATTGTAGAAAGAATATACATACATACAGAGAAGATTAATTTCAGTATATACTGTGAATGGAAGTTTATGTTTAAATGAATGCATTAAAATATCATAGCACATATTTTTGCATCTAAAGTAATGTTATTTTGGTACTTAAATATTGTTAGCACAGACAAATTTGGACCCCACCAATCATGCCAATTACCACCAAAATTTGACTTACATTTTTTTCATACAAAGCAGGCAAGGATTTGTTTTTTATGTTATGTTATGTTATCAAGGCGTGATTCGCATGTTGCAAATTTGGTTGCTGCGACATTAGTACACAAGTACCATTATTTCTTTATAGTTATTTTGTGACACACACATATGTATTCCAAATTAAATAAATATCTCAAAGTATATTTATCATAGATTTAAAAATATTAAATATTCAATAAGTAAAAAAAAAAAAAAAATTAAAGTGGATAGCAGTATTTTTTGCTCAATTTCCCATAGATAATACAATCAATTAAAGCCACAAAGAAAGAAAAAAAAAGCAAATTCCTCACATCTCTTTCATACAAATACTTTTAAAGCATTTAAAATATGATTACTCCAGCATTAGTTATATTTTTATTATGATATAATTGGGACAGCAGTAAAGAATTTTTGATATGATACATACTTGTTCCAAAACACTCGATCTGGCGCATCAAGGGGGAAACCATTTGGCTTGATTTCCAGAAGCATTTGTTCCAAGTTACGAGGATTTCTATTGATATACTCATTATTAAATTTGTCATTCTCACTAAGGGGATTATCTATTTGAGCAAGATTTTCAGGATTGATAACTAGAAAAATAAAAAATTCTGAATTATAGTCAAGTCAAAATTTCCATTAGAATTCAATAATGGTATAAAACTAAAATGAAACATAAATAAATATAATTATTAAAAATATCAGTTCTACTTATGAGAGTAAAATGCATATTATAGAAAAATAGTTGAAAGAAAATATAACTGACTAGAAACAAAATACTTATTGATAATAAGATCAACAAAACATAATAAAATATAAAGCAATTATAAAAGGAGGGGATTTATGGAAGGGATTTTCATTTTTACAGATGAGCAAAAATTAAGATATATTTTTTTTTTCAGATTTCATTCAAAGAAAATGAAACTTAAGGAATATAATACAATTGATGAAATCTAAAAGTTTTTAATTCTAATTCCCACCTGAATTGCAACAAGTCAGCAGTTTCTTTTTTTCCCAAGATAGTTGAAACTATTTAAAATCATTTTCTCATCTCCCTGATACAATTTTCAAGGTGATATGAAACTTTATTCATGAATGAGTTCTTTTTTGAATAGCATATATTTAAAGTTTTAAGTTTATCACATTTTATTTCAAATTAAAAGAACTAATTCTTATTGCACAGATTTAATATCCCCTTATTGGCAGCTTATTTTGCAATTAATAATTTAAGTCTTGATTTAAGGCAACTTTTTTTAGGAATTTCGAATATCAATCCTTGCAAGTTGATTATTAACTAAATCTAAATCAGGGGAGGCCAACCCGCAGCCTGCCTTGAATAATTTTGCGGCCTGCGAGATTCAATACAACTATACAAATGTGAATGTTTTTTGCAATATTTTTGTTTTTAGTATAGTGTTTTGTAACAAATTCCATAACTGTTTCTATTTTAATCCAATAAATGTTTGTAATGGGTCCAAATCTAATATACAGATATACATTTTTATATGCAGCCCATGGGATTATACTGTTTTCCCAAAGTGGCCTGCAAGGGCATTTGGGTTGGCCACTCCTGATCTAAATGATGCTACTTTATAGTATTTCTTGTCTTATGGCACAAGGACAATTGAAGTCAACATCATTATAAGATAATTAAATTTTGTTTCCAGTTTTCTATAATGTCTTCTGTACTGAACAATGAGATTTATAAAAGAAGTTTCAACAATTCAAATAGGAAAGTTTAAGTTTTGATATTGTCTGTATAATGAAGTAAAAGACTGCTGATAAAATCATCACTATTATTATTATTTTTTAAAATTTAACATTCAGTTTTTTGGAATTTCTTTTGTCTTAATGTTGAGAAAGTTTTAGAAGTAATGTTAACAGTTATGAAGAGTAAAAGTTTGAATTTTCTAGAAGTAGGCCTACCTTAGATGAAAAGCAGGTTTGCTAACACAATTTTTTTGTTAATGAAGCCATGTTTAAGCATACTTTAATATATTCATGTAAATAATTAAGATATGAAATGGGAAGAAATGAAAATTTCAGTGATTTAAAAATTTTTTCATACTTTCTCACATTAATAGGTTTTACAACAACCATGATTTGTAGTAAATAGTAAGTAGTTGTAGTGTGTCTTATTAAAATCGTTTGTTTTCTGATAAACTGTAAATAACCTCTTCAATTAATCTGGTGAAAATGAAATGTTACATAATTGAACTAATGGCAATCTAAAAAAAAATATTACTAGAATTGTTTTATTTGCTTAGTAGGCATTATAAGTGCAAATCTGAATTTAATAAAATAAATGTATTAACCCTTTGACGTGAGGAAAAATAAATTAGCTGAATTTTTAAAAATAAAATTAATAAATGCTATGTATAGAACCTAAGAACAGAGAAAATACCTTAAAAAATTTACAGTGCATTCCCCCCCCCCCGAGGGGGGAGGTGGTTTCATAGAGATACCACCGCACACTTGCGACATAATTCTCGGATGAACAATATATGATTTGGATCAGATTTGTAAGATTATTCTTTATATATTTTGTAATAAATTTATTAAAACATGCAATATTAAGTATTAGAATTACATTTTAAATGTTAAATATTACAAAATATAACTATAAGAGATTGAAATCAACTTCAACAGCCAGATTTTTCATTGTTTTTTATTATTAAAACATGCAATAACACTGATAAAAATTATCTTCAAAAGATAAAAAATTTGTACTAAAGATTTAAAAAGTACAGTTAATGATAAAAAAGCATATGTATATATAAAATTCTGCTGAAATTTGGAGATTTTCAACAAAATGCAGATCAGTTCATGATAAATTCTGCCAACTTTGTAAAGGGACACCTTATTCTGCACTATAACCAAGGACATTATGTATAAAGATTGTATAAAAAGTGATGAAAAATCAACTATATAAATTTTTAGATATGTGTGTTTATATATTTAACATCTATAACATTAATGTTGTAACATTTAAAGATTCAACATCACAATGAAATTCATATACGTTTCATTTGATAACTAAAAATTAGTACATGTTTTGTTTCAGGAAAAAATGAAAATTTCAAATAATAATTATTACAAATTAATGTAACGTCATAAGTAGTTAAAAATAAACACTTTTATGGCAAAATTGTTCTTATTAGAAAGATTTATTACATCTAAATAAAAACTTTGGTACTGACATTTTGGGAAAATGAGCATCTTTTCCAATTATTTTACAATATTGACTATTTTATCATAAAATCTGCAATTGTTTTTTTTTCTTTGAATTTGTAGGTTCTTAATGAATAATTTCAGCTGTTCAAAAGATTTTGGTTCGTGTTATTTTAAAATAAGAGATAAAAAACGTTAAGTATATATTAACTTGAACTATTGTTTGCGGATGGTTCAATTTATATATATGACTGGAAGTAAATTGTAAGTATTATTATTAAATTAAAATATTTCGAAAAGTTTACAAACCCTCTTTTTGTGGTGGAGAAGGTTGTAACTCTTTAGGGTATGGATATTTCCAGTTAAACTGCCTAAAAGTGGTAAAGTACAAACCCCTAAATAAATTACACACATTCATCTTTGTAGGTAAAATTAACCGTAATTGTCGAATAAAAAAAAATTCAACAAGAACACATTAGACTTTAAAATGTAAACAAATACAAAACCGAAACAGTATCACGGTCAAAGTTAACTTTCTCACCAGAAGTTATTTTGAAATAGAGAAGTCAAAGTCATAAACTACATCGATTATCAGCTCCAATAATATCCTTGTGTGTATCTCGATTCTTCAACAAAATATATTCTAAGTTGTTCTCTACGGTGATATTCCTTGTTTATTGGAATTATGGATGTTTTACAACTATGTAAAGACTACTGGCAATGAATGATCTTGGTATTTTAGAATCACTATCACATGACAAGGACTTTACCACTTCAGTAACACACTTTTCCCCATGAGAACTTACAATTGACCATGGGAGGTTATGGCTATGATCTCGTGGCCTCTAATCCTTGTACAACTGAAGATCCACTGAGTAGAGGAGGCCAATGCACAATAAATCTGTCGATGCTCAATGCCCTCCCGCTTAGCGTGGTAGTTTTGGAAACAGGGTGGCAGCTTAAGTGTCGTCCTTGTCACTTGATCGATGCTCAAAATTATGAGGTCCATTACATCATCATAGACGACTTAACCACCCAGTTATGAGACAATGCCTTCCACTGAAGATTTCTCCACAACGACTTTTGATTGATCTTTGATCTCCAATTCTTATAATTTACTGTAGGAGCAAAGATATTTACAGAAATATGAGGTTACTTCAGAAGAAGAGAACTTATAAATCTTTATAAAATAAAGTGTTAGGCTTTTGATATATTTAGACATCTTTTCATTCGTAAAAATCTTCCTTGTGAAGTGGTGTGTTGACCATGATGACTTCTAGGGTAGCATGTTGATTTGATCTGACTTTCTTAGGTTTTGAAATCTGCATTTGTTATAATGCCTTTGACGACCAAGTTGAAAAGGTGAGTGAAAGTTATTTTAATTTTGCACTATAAATCAACACAGAGTTATTGATGACGGAATTTGTATTTTGATCCTCAATCAAGTGACGAGGACGACACCTAAGTTGACACCTCTCTTTAAACTCCAACGCCACTCCAACGGGGGGACTTTGAGATTGACATAATTAACGTACATCTCCTCTATACCATGGGTCTTCAGTGGCATCAGGACTTGAACTTATGAAGCACTGGTTTCACGTCTCAAGTTCGAACAAATTCGTCATCATAGCTACTCTAGGCAACCATAGCTACCCAAATTGAAAGAAGACACCCATTTGGCTCAGTCTTTTTTGTGTTCTTTTATTTATGTCTGGCTAGTTGTGTTGTGATGGCCGTAGTAGCCGAGTGTTCCTGGTTACGAACTCATGGCCGGAGTTGTCGAATAGGGAATTCGAAACCTAGTGCCACTGAAAAGCAACTGCGTTTTGCAAAGGGGCTTATGCTTAATAAATCTGTTGAGTACCTTACATTTATTTTCCGGGTCACCGATATGGCGGTTTGTTTATCTTGGTCAGATCTAACTGCCTTCCGGTAGGGAGATTTGCATGTGTTGCGGCATCTTTTATTACCAGACTGCAAAGGAATTATACCTTTCTTTTATTAGTTGCGCGATTCTAAGAAGAAATAATTACATTGACTTGTTTTATTGCATGGAAAATTTATGGAATTTTTTCACAAAATATTTGTATAATATCTCGGTGTTACTTGGATGTAGAATTTCGCACACACAAATGAAGAATAGCTAAATGTATTAACTCAATTAAAATTAGATTCATCTAAAAAATTATGGAATATTATCTCGAAATATATATCGTAAAATCTGGCGTATAACGCGTACCTATACTTTCAAGCTGAAATTTTTAACTTTTAGGTATATTCGCCATATAAAGCACACCCACTTTTTTTTACTAAGAAACCTTAAATGTACGTGTGCAATGTTTTTATGTTTTAAAGTTATTTATTCGAGGTATTATTCCAAGCTTTAGAAAGAAAAAAAAATTAGTATACTGCTAGAACTGCAACCCTTTAAATTCATAAAGAATGTCATTTCTTTTAAATAAACAGTATTTCGATATATATATACATGTCTAATTTTTTCTACTTTCATCAATTTTTCAATTCCTACTATTATAGTTTACTCCCCCATATATATATCTTGTTCAAATTTTCAATCGGTAATAAAATACTTTCTATCCATCCATTCAAGTTCAAATATATTTTTTAAAACTTGTAGCGGATGACAGTTGATGTTAATACAGTTTTTTTTCAAATATTAATTCATTAATTAAATTTGTCTTATAGACTCTTTGTTATATTTTTAGGTTTGGGGTTGATCCTCTTCTTACTTAATATTGAATATTTGCAAAAAACTCATGTTAATTTTAAAGGTTTATTAAAAAATTAAAATCACAATTAATTACATGAAAATTACAGTTAATTAAATAAAAATCACAATTTTTAAAATCACCATTAAGTTAAAATCGCAATAAACTTAATTTAAATCAAATAATTAGACTAAAATTTAATATCAAATTGTTATATAAAGAGTAACTCATTAAAAAAAAAAACTTACTTAAATATTAATAATAATAAATAAATTATATTTCTCAGTCCAATAAAATTCTGTTTTTTAGCTTCCCAAGAAATATATTTAAAATAATAACAAAATAATACAATATAACAAATTTTTTCTATCTTTAGAATAAAAAAAAAGAAAACATTGAATAACACATTAACTACTAAACTAATTCAAACTTTGAATATTCAGAAAGAATTTTAAAAAATGCCAACGATAACGCAATAACTTCTAAAAATATACTAATAATAACAAAATTATTACAAAATTTTTCACTTGATATACAAAAAAAGGAGAAAAAAATCTGCAAATTTTATATTGATTTCACATTTGATGATTCAGGGGTGAGTGAGTGAGTGAATATTAACTTCGCACTGTTTTAGCTACACGAGGGCTTTTGGCGACGCACTACGTAATTTTGAACCATGGTCAAGTGAAGTGGATGACACCTGAACTGGCACCCCCTCTCCTAACTACCACACCA
>BMAV01000616.1:224365-249797 GCA_019973955.1 Trichonephila inaurata madagascariensis
CCAAGGTTGCTTTCAAGTAGCCGGAAAACTATTCTTCCCCTTATTGCCGTAATAAATCTTTAGAAAGGGTATTTCCTTTTCTGTTAAATTGTGGGACATAGGATAAATAGAAACTATGCCAACCAAGCCCTCCATAAAGTCTCTTCTACTTTGCGAATGTTATCAGAAGAATTAAAATAACCGTTCGGAGAACTGATATTGTGTTTAATTTTTAGAGAAAGGTAAAGAGGACCCAGTCACTTTAGGGGACTGTCCAAACGAAGAGGAAGGGGGGAGGAGTGATATTTGAAACTAGTCTTTCTTCGTTTTGAAGAAAGTCAAAGAAAGTAAAGAAAAATTGTTGTCACAGTTATCTAACTCGATTGAGGAGTCTGTGCATTGAGAAGAAAAGGTTTTTGTAATTGTTTTGAATGTTGATCGAAGGAGTTGGCTTCGTAGGAATATATTCGCTCTATTTTATGTACAAAATCACACACAAAAATCAGAGCAGTGATCTCAGAGTTTAAGCATTATGCAATTCTTTTGAAATTTTAAATAAGAAGTAAGGATTATCCAAAGAGTAAGAACACAACTTTTTTTGTCCAAAAGGTGAAAAAAATTAAGAAGCCCCAATATGTTGTCATTACTCGCAAAAGAAACAATTCAGTATAAATAAGAATAATACAATCCTTTTATATAAAAGCGTTTACCGAGATACATGAAGCTTTTCGGCAAATTAAAAATGTTTGTAGTCATAATATTTTGTCTTTGATACCAGCTTATTGTTTGCGTTTTACTACCAAGTATTCTAAAAATTCAAAAGCATTTCCTTTTTTTTTACTAATGAAAAAAATTTATTATTGTTGAAAAAAATATAATTTTAAATTTCTTATGCGTATTTAAAGAATTTATTTTTAGGAACACATAGGTAAATTGATAAATTAATAATATTCCATTTACAAGTTCCATTAGGAACAAAGTAATAAGATGGACCTCGTAATTTAAATGACGATCAAATGATGAGAACGATAGCC
Organism: Trichonephila inaurata madagascariensis; assembly: GCA_019973955.1. Lineage (NCBI taxonomy): Eukaryota > Metazoa > Arthropoda > Arachnida > Araneae > Nephilidae > Trichonephila > Trichonephila inaurata. The sequence goes on from BMAV01000616.1 coordinate 225,379, forward strand.
GAGCTAGAGACCACACTCTCTCTCTTTTAATTTCCACACCACGACAACGTAAGGAATTTGACTTAATGCGTATCAGCTGTGCAACTCGATGGATTTTTAAATAAAAACATGAAACGACTACAATGTGGCACTATTTAATATGCACCAACGTTTATAGCCTTAGGATATTCACATTTTATAGTATAGTGCGAAACACCTACCTTCCGTTCATCTCATTTATTTGTCGCAGTAAATGTTTTATCATAATTTTCAGCATATATAGGAAGAATTATATCAAAAGAAAATATCATTTTAATTTTTGGAAAATGCTTGTAAATAAAATTTAGAATTATTCTTATTCTTTAAGTATTATGAATTTTAATGTATCAAAACAGAATAGATTAAGAGTATGATGTATGCTGCAAATATATTCTAAAAGAGAAAAACTATTATTAAATCATTAACAGTGCAGTTCCCAAAAAGGAATAGTTGATTTTTGACGATGTCTATTGGAATACATATGTTGCAAATACGTACAACAACTGTTAATCAAAACACAAATTCCACGTAATTTTCTTCTTGATTGAAGCCGTTTGCATGTATCTCAAAGTAGATATTTTCATTTAAAAGAAGATAGAGCTTCAGAAAGAACTAAACTATTTTAGAATAATTCTTTAACGATCTAAGAAAATCTAAATTTTACATTTTGACATAAAGCTCAACATTTTACTTTTTCTTTTATTTTATAATATTGATTATACATAATTATGATTAATTAAAAATTACGTTATTTATTTCTTACTTATAATTTGATTATTCTTTGACACCTGCGTAAGTTAAGTTTGTGTAACAAATTCCAGCATTTAATAGAATGAAAAATGAATTTATAATAATATACATATTTTAATGGATTTAGTGAAAATCAAAATATAAGTAAGTTTTACTGGAATAAAATTAATTAAATTTTGTTAAGTTTTCTGTATCTTTAATTAAAATAAAATAAGCGCTTTTTTTCTTACGCAATGCTTTATATTATCTCAGCACTGTTTTATAAAATAATAAATTTTTTATGCTATTTCACTCGCTTTAAAAATATTGAAGATGAAATCTAGGGGAAGAGCAGGTTAAATTGTGAGGATTCGTCTTTTTTTTTTTTTCTTCTTTTTTTTAAAAAAAAATAAATATTTTTTTCTTAGATTTCTTGAACTGAAATCATTAGTAACTATTACACCGTATTCGAAGAAAACATGTTTCCCTAAGAAAGGGAAATCTTCGTATTTAGGGACTTTCTAAGGCGCGGACATCCCCATTGCACAGCAGGAGACTAACAGCTATCTTGCTTCTATTGTCCGCCCGTGTACCGTAGCATCAATCAGTGACAAAAAAAAGGGGAAGTAAGCGTGGCGAAAAGTGCCGTCCTGTGGAAAATTTTCAACTGAAAACCGCCGTCTCCAAAAGGTTAATTGAGTTAATACATTTAGCTATTCTTCATTTGTGTGTGCGAAATTCTACATCCAAGTAACACCGAGATATTATACAAATATTTTGTGAAAATATCCATAAATTTTCCATGCAATAAAACAAGTCAATGTAATTATTTCTTCTTAGAATCGCAACTAATAAAAGAAAGGTATAATTCCTTTTCAGTCTGGTAATAAAAGATGCCGCAACACATGCAAATCTCCCTACCGGAAGGCAGTTAGATCTGACCAAGATAAACAAACCGCCATATTGGTGACCCGGAAAATAAATGTAAGGTACTCAACAGATTTATTAAATGTACGTGTGCAATGTTCTTATGTTTTAAAGTTATTTATTCGAGGTATTATTCCAAGCTTTAGAAAGAAAAAAAAATTAGTATACTGCTAGAACTGCAACCCTTTAGATTCATAAAGAATGTCATTTCTTTTAAATAAACAGTATTTCGATATATATATACATGTCTAATTTTTTCTACTTTCATCAATTTTTCATTTCCTACTCTATTATAGTTTACTCCCCCATATATATATATATATATATATATATATATATATATATCTTGTTCAAATTTTCAATCGGTAATAAAATACTTTCTATCCATCCCTTCAAGTTCAAATATATTTTTTAAAACTTGTAGCGGATGACAGTTGATGTTAATACAGTTTTTTTTTCAAATATTAATTCATTAATTAAATTTTATTTTTTAATTTAAAATTTGTTCTGCGTTATTTCTGCCGTAGTTAGAACTAACTGCAACAGATGACACCAGTACGTTTTCTAACGAAGTAGGAATTGACTTAAAAAAATAAAATTATTACTTGTTTATATTTAAAGCTCTCGTTTTTATACCCGGCGTATAACGAGCACATGTAAATTTCGATCTTATTTTTTTGTGTTAAAAGTGCGCGTTATACACCAGATTTTACGGTGATTAATGTAACACATACATATTTCTCATACATGTCATCTTAATATTTATTTTAATAACCTCGTTTCCCCCTTTTTCAGTGCATAGTTTCCCAAACTTTTTTGTCTTATAGACTCCTTGTCATATTTTTAGGTTTGGGATTGACCCTCTTCTTTCTTAATATTGAATATTTGCAAATTCCTCAACTTTAAAACATAGAAAATTCATGTTAATTTTAAAGGTTTATTAAAAAATTAAAATCACAATTAATTAAATAAAAATTACAAGTTTTATAAAATCACCATTAAGTTAAAATCACAATTAATTAACTTAATTTAAATCAAATAATTAAACTAAAATTTAAAATCAAATTGTTATATAAAATAACTCAGTAAAAAAAAAAAAACTTACTTAAATATTAATAATAATAAATAAATTATATTTCTCAGTCCAATAAAATTCTGTTTTTTAGCTTCCCAAAAAATATATTTAAAATAGTAACAAAATAATACAATATAACAAAATTTATCTCTCTTTAGAATAAAAAAAAAAAAAAAAAACATTGAATAACACATTAACTACTAAACTAATTCAAACTTTGAATATTCAGAAAGAATTTTAAAAAATGCCAACGATAACGCAATAACTTATAAAAATATACTAATAACAGCAAAATTATTACAAAATTTTTCACTGGATAAACAAAAAAAGGAGAAAAAAATCTGCAAATATATATTTTATATTGATTTCACATTTGATGATTCAGGGGGAAAAAAAACTGAAATTTACTATAAGCAACAAACAAATGAACTGCAATTTTTTAATACTGAGAACACAGTAATGAGAGAGAGAGAGAGATGGTTGTGCAACGTCTCGTTTCAAAAGTGAAAGTTCTCTTACGAATAAAGATTCGTGTCAACAATATTATTTCAAATAAATCCAAAGAAAAGATTTTGCAATTCGTGTACTGTAAAGTAAAACTGTGTTGATACGTATATGAAAAATAATTTCATTGGCAATAAAATAGCTTAGTTTTCATTTAACTCAGTAAGCCTTTCAGTTAAAATCGTTATTCATTTATTTGAATTTATTACATTACATATAGGAATGTCCTTTGTGACATCACTCTAGGAATGGTAGAAAGTTGCAATAAAAGTGTTAACACGTAAACCAGAAATATTTCAATGTCCATAAAAATACCAAAATAAATAAATAAATAAATAAATAAATAAAAAATCCAGATTTATCCTTTATGGAATCCCAATTCCCCCGCCCCCACTTGCATAGACCTCTTGTAAGTCGTCAACGACCCCTGGGGTCCATATGTAGACCACTTTGGGAATCACTGCTCCAGTGGAAAGGATATGAGTTATTTGTATGAAAAATTTAAAATACTGTTACGAATTTTGTGTAAATAGTGTAAATAATTTGTATTTGGGTGTTTAATGCATTTATAGTATTACTCTATGTTATATTTATTTCATGTTAAAATTGTACACAAGCAATGCCACCCCTTACGTTATAATGGCGATTCAATGAGAACTTGGCGAAATCTTGGCCCTCTGGATTCTTCTAGAAAGTAGTAGATCTCTCCATTAACGTCACTCTCGATGACACGAGCGGTTATATTTCTAAAAGTTTCTGCCGCGCCTATAAATAGGAGTGCCAGCCGCAACCAGTCAATCTTCAACAAGAACTTCCTCTTTACAAACTAGATGAACTTTGTTCTCCCATTCAGGACTCCCACTTGTTAGTGCAAAAATACTATTTCAGATAGGGGATGGAGGATCTTTTATAGATCCATATCCCTGTGATGTGAAGAAACGTGAAGAACCAGTCAGTATGATTTTAATCAGAGAAGAGTGAGGATTGTTTTGACTAGCGATTAGCTTGGCTGAGCTTGTGAATAATCTTCTACATACGTGTATTTTTAAACACTGACAATTGTGTTTGAGTGCTTTTGAAGGTGTGAAGACCTTCAAAGATTTATTCTGTGAATATTGCTGCTGAATCTTGTATTTAAAGGATTCGATTTTTGACAATAAATTCGCATCGCTGTTAAAGAACTGTTTATTTTCTTTATGATTGTTTTGCATAAAATCCACGAAACCGGATCTACGTAACAATACTTTATAATTAATATTAGTGATGACTGTAACAACTTATTTTTATATAAGATTTTGACTTGGAAAAATCAGAAATTTGATCTCTAAATCAGTACTTCTCAAACTTTCAGTATTTGCGACCCAATTTTCTATCCTAATTTTCCTCGCGCCCCATCCCTCATACAATAACATTATATTGAATGCAATAATAATTTAATTTAATACTAAAGTTACAATACGACTTTAATTATAAACTGCGCAAATTATCAAGATAAATATTAAATTTTGAACATAATTTTTGTTTATGCCCTAAGACCCGAATTATTTTTATCTTTAAATATTAAATTCTTCTGGTTATTAATACTATATTGATCCCAATGACACTGGGAAAAATAATTAAAAAAATCCTGCTGCCCTCCTGGAACGTAGACGGTACCCGTACGATCGTGTGGGTTGGGCGTTTTCTAAGAAATCGGCATCTGCGAAATTTTACATTTTTTGGCTATAAGTTGATGGAAGAAACACACTTAATTCAACTAAAATTGTTACAAATAAGGAAATTATTGATGTAAAATTAATTATTTTTATTTGGCTCATTATTTATTTCCTGTGGAAATCTTTAAAACATGTTTTGGTTTTTGATAAACATAAATATACATTGCATTTTTCACAACATGTTTTCGGACTGCTTTCGCAGTTTTTAAATCTGCACTTATACGAGCTTTGAAATGTCAACACATCTAAAATGGCTAAACGTGTCAAGCATTTTTATCCTGGAATGGCCAGGATAAAATGCATGATATGTATAGCAGGTGGATCATACCACTTCGATCTTTTTTTGCGAGTGGAATCACACAACACTGTTACCTTCATCATCAGTTAAAATGCTTTTGTTAGTAGGTGGAGAGGCTGCTAAAGCGCTTCAACTATCTCTAACTTAAATTTTAAGTGATCCATTTTAATATTTGGCGGAATTTTATTTGATGTTGCACACATTTTGCTTGCACAAAAATCTAGAATTTGCAACAGCTAAAACAATGAAATGAAGGGGTTTAAGAGACTTTGATGGTAAAGTATGATCCAAAATTGTCTTTCTATTTAAAATTTTTCCATGTTTTTCTTCATCGCTCTCATCTTAACTTGATTCTCTTTTCAGTATACGTGATTCATATGTTTTGTTGGCAGCATTGTCATCATCCGAGAGATCACTAAGTTCTGATCTAAGTTCAGTCTGATTTATTCATCAGTTGCAAAATTTCTTCTTGTATGAGAATTCTTCTCCTTTAGACACATGAAAAAGTTTTTGGTTAAAAGTTAGCACACTATTGCATGAAAAATAATAAAATGTATCAGAAAATTTTATTATTTAAAACATATATATATATATATATAAACCACACCTTACCAACTCCCACCCGAGACCCTTGATGTTTGGAGAGGGGGAGGGGGAGAGATATGGATACAGATCTCTGTGTAAAGGATGAAAAAATGCCATACCCCTCATCAAATATAATAAAAGAGAAAATGAATTGCAAAAAAGAGCCAGAGAAAGAAAAAAGGGACAAGGAAACATGTTTTTAATTACACAGCAATATATTTCGTTTTTATATAAGCTTCTTAAGCTTTAATATTGTCGAAACAGAAAAGAAAACTCACATGACATGAACTTACCGCTATAGCTGCAGTGACTCAAGTAACGCCCAACCCGCACGATTGTGCGGGTAACGAAATCCCGAGTCCTATAAGAAACATTAATAGAGTATAATTAATATTGTTTCTATTTTACAATTATATAAACATTAATACAAAAATTTGTATCGAAGCAATTAGAAATATATTGATAATTACCTTTTTACGACAGATAAAAAGAACGCATGTTTTCGTTGTATTTGAAAACAAAGGTAGATTTGCCAGCTGAAAGTAAAACATGGACTACAACCACCGTCTTTTGATAAAAAGTGATATTTTACACTTTCTGCAAACATGCTCAATTGTTGGATCCGGGATTTTCCTACATACGACTATTCCAGAAGCAAAAACGCATAAGAATATCTAACCGGTATGACTGTGCTGGTTGGATCTTAAAGGGTTATGAGACAATCTCATGGGATCAGTACTTATTATTAAATTTGTGCTTCGTTTATTATTGATCAATTTATTATAAAATACATTGTACGGTACTGATAACTTTATAAATATATTATATCAGTGTAAATGTGTATTTTATAATTTATTATGTCAGAATGTATTTTGTTTTGCTTCCTTTCAGTAAATTAATAATTTTTTTTAAATAATCTTTTATTTTTAATTTTTTAAAACACTCGCACCCCCCGTTGCAGGGTTATCATGCCCCCTTAGGGGGGCGCGCCTCACAGTTGGAGAAACACTGCTCTAAATAAAATATATATCAAGGAAACAAAAAACGCTTTTAGTGTTTCCTAAAAGAAAGTTTCTACCTGCTAGCCAGTCTACCGGCAACTCAAAATTGATCTTAGGCATCAATATGCATTACAATATTCAATTTTCCAAGCATGTGTCCATTATTTTATTATACTATGCTCAATTTTTACTACACAGAAATTCACGTCTTTCATACTGATAACGAAAATATGAAAACCAGAAATGTATGAATTAAAGTCCAAGACATTCGAAATCAAACTTTTGAGCACAGGGTTTAAAGCAAATAAAAATTTGTATAATTTTGAAGAAAACAAATATGACGCGTACCATTAGTTTTGAATTGTGCTTTATTTCTAAGTTTAAATAATAAATTACATGAAAACAAAATGGCTGATCAATGTCTTTATTATAAACATATGTGTCTATATAAATTCTTTTTATTCTGTTTATAAGTCACTAGAATTCTTTAATGGAGCTACCCTTGTATTTAAATATTTTTTTTACACTTACGCAGTGTCTCATTTAATGTAAAATAATTTGAAAGGATTTTTTTTTTTGTTCTAAAAAATATTGGAATATGTTTGAGGATAAAATAAAGTCACATAATTTCAAATAATATTCTTGCATTTCCCAGTTTTATAATTTACAATAATATAATGATTACAATATGTTACATATATTCTTGTAATATTGACGTTTAGTTAATATCATTAGTGTCTCTCTTTTACTGATTTTAATATTAATTTAGCGAACTATTTATTATGTGAGTACAAAATATAAATTTTATGAATAAAAAAAATATATACCTGATGGACCTAATTAAAGATTGCAATTATATGATACATGCAATACGATTCAATTTAAATTGTAGAAAGTAGAGTGAAAATAGTTACCGAAGTATTTTAAATTCTTTGGAACGGTCACGTATAATTAAATGACTGAAATTAATGAAATGGAATGAATGTTTAAAAAAATTAGACCTTCGGGAACATCAGTTTATTATCTTGAAGAGGAACCGAACGACTTATTTAAGGATCTATGAACACGCATTTTAATTATTTGAACCAAAAAATACTGTTATCTAGTAAATAGTGTGAATCATTTTTGACGCAAGCTCTTTAAACCTGTACATCATTATTTATGATTTCTGAGTTAAGGTATCTTAGTTACATTCTGAGGTTATTCGAAACTGGAGTATGTTCAGTCAGTAGAGCTAGGTTGGTATGTGCTGCAATCTAAACATTGAAATCCGGGTCACCTCTTGATGCTTCCTTTAAAAGAACCACTTGTTTTCGGTTTCAAAAACCTATTCTTTTGTTCTCCTCCAGTGGTAAATACCGATTCTTTTCTCCTGATAATCTGTTCCTCGTAATCTGTTTAGCATCTCTGTTTTTAATCTTTAATTTTCATATGGATGTCCCTTTTTTTCTTCCCTCTGCCACTGATGTACAACAGAATGCACACTTTTCAAATCGAAAGTAGATCTTACAGTTTCAGAAACTAAAGCAATTATTTTCCATTTACATTAAAACCGTAGGATTTTATAATTTTAATTTAGATTTTTTAAAAAATATTTTGTGTTGTTATGATTTTTTTCTTCTTTTTTCTCTTTCTGGTTTTAATACTATATGAAGTAATTTTCTTATTTTTTCCCCTCTTTTTCTATCAGTTCTTATAAATAACTGGATAGATAATTGATTTTTGAGATGTCTTAATTTATTTTTTATTTATAAATTAATAGATTATAATGTTTTTTTCATTCTTTATTTTTACTTTATTTTTATTTCAATTTATTTTTACCTCAGAGTTTCGTAGGCAAAAGGTTGACACTTTAAAACATGAATAGCTAGTAGGTATTTCAATTCCTACTGTTAGTTCAATCTCTCCCTATATATAGATCTTATTCAAATTTTCAATCGTTAATAAAATACTTTTTATTCATCCACTGATGTTCAAACACATTTTTAAAACTTGTAGTGGATGACATAATGTCAATGCAGTTTTTTCAAATATTAATTCATTAATTAAATTAAATTAACTAAAAAAATTTTTTTTCTTTGTTGACCCAAGTAGGAATTGACTTCAAATTTTTTGAAGTGATAACTTCTTTAGGCGCGTTTATCTGAAGAGTGAACTCTTGAATGATGCGTTTTAAGAAGTCAAGAATTGCTACGCTCGGAACAATGGATCGGAATTTTCAGTAACAATGCGTATGCAAAGTCCTTCAACAAAAAAGAGTTACAACAATGACAAAATTTGGCATCGAAAATCAGTTTTTAGCGAAACTGGAATTTCGTGATGTTGCTTTATTGACTGCATTAATTAACTTTGTTAAAAAAATAAATGTTTTTAACATGTGATTAACTTGAAATATATTATTAAAATCCCAATCTCTGCAAAGTTTTACATTTTCTTACAAATTTCTGTAGATTTTCTTGAATTTAATGTGTGCAAAACTTCTTAAAAAAATTTATAAAATTTCGTAATTTTGAAAATTTTCTATTTTTCTGTTTTTTTGCACATAAAATATTTTTAAAAAAAGCAACGAAGCAATTTGCTAAAATCACCAAAAGCCAGCAATAATTAATTGTAATAAACCTACGACAGAATTGACGAGTTGTAGGTTTATGAAACATGTGCAGAAAGACAACTTTCTGATACATTACAACTGATAGTTTTCTTTATTTTAAAAAAGCGATTTATATATATAGAGTGAAAAACTTCTAAGAATATAAGAAAATGCCGAAATGTTTTCATCAGATAATACTATTTACACTTTGAATCTTTCTTTATTCAGTGAATGCAAACAAATGTCTAGGTTTTTTCTCCCATACATAATAATAATGTATAAATAATTTTATTTGAGACAATACTAATATTCCCCCGTTTTTTATTCACCTAATTAATCCCTGAAATAGCATTACAAAATTTGAAGTTATCACTTCTACCGTGTGGTCATAAGCCCACACAAACTTCTTTTTTTTATATTACTTGTTAGTTTTTAGCTTGAATGTGTTCTTTGTGTCGCGCGTAAGGTCTCTAATTTAATTTTTCTTTTTCTATGGAGCATCTGAGATTATGATATATATATATTTATACTGTGCCTATATATACTGTGTTGATTTAATAGTATTTCTTATTGTTATAATTATTGTATATCTTTAAACACGTGAAATATATATATGTTAGTTAAATAAATCTTAAATTGAATGATAAATTCATCTTAACTTTCAGTCAAAATTGATCCAGATATTTAAATTTTGTATTTATCATTATTAGAGAGACGCACTTTCTTTCTATTTATTCTCATTATGCGAATACTGGATTCACACACAAATTACAGAAAAATACTGAGATAGCAATACATCAAATTATTTTTCAATCATCAAGTGTTCTTTTAATTTTGCTTTTGGCTCTTTACGTTAATGGTACTTCGTTTAAATGCTATTTATTTTTTTAAATGATTTCTTTTTGTTCAAAATATTCTTGATGATTTCAATATTTTGCCTGAAAGCAAACACATTACAAAAAAGTGCATTTTATGTTTTACAGTAAAAGTAATCAACATAGGTTTTTTATTATTATTAGAATTTCTCAATTGATAAAGTACTTGAGGTGTTTTTTTTTTCAGAAAGAATGTATTAGAAGGTCTGACTTGTAACGGAAATATATAGGTCATGTGTTGAAACATTTTTTTTTACATTAAACAAAATCTGTTTAAAAAAAAAAAATAATATTTTCAAGTAAATGTACATTTTTTTTTCTCCAAGAAGTTTTTGTATCATTTTAAAACAACACTAGAACAGAAGAATTTTTTAAGTGTTGCTAGAACTCTAGAATAATTCTTTATAAATGTAACTTAAATTCTAGAACAATTTTTTAGTCATGGTTTAAATTTTAGAACAATTATACTAGCATGTGTTTCTTTTATCCTTTTTTCATTCTGAACAACACTTTTATTTTAAGATCAAGAAAGTTTTGCAATAATTAAAAAGCTACACAGTTACTTAATAAATATTTTAATATTGTCATATTTATCTAAAAAAAGTATTTCTTAACCAAGAAATCGCAAGAGATCTCTTGTTAAATGATAACAAAACGGAAACTAAAGAATGCTTACATCTAGCTCTAGCTGAGAATAGATATGGAATTTAATCTTTAGACACACAATATGATATTCTCTTTCTTCTCTCCAAATCACATTTTTAAAATTAATAATTCATTAATCACAGGAAGTTTTTATATTTGCTCCGTAATTTAATATTATGAATTATAAATCCACGTATTAAGTTCTTTGTTTTTGAAGTGATATATCGAAACTAATTTCTTCGCAAGCATTTATTCTGTTTAAATTTATTAAATGTGATAAATACATTAAAATTAAAGCAACATCATCGAAAAAACGGAAATTTTTTTTATTAAAGTCAAATAATATTTTAAAATAAATATGTTGCTACTCTATATTGAACAGTACTAATCTTTGTTCATCAATGATTTGTGTTTTTGGTGATGGCAACAGTTAGAAAAAATATCTGCTTTCTGTAGAATGCTAAACAAAGCGAACTCTGATAGTTTTTTGAAATTAAAAAGTGTTAGATTCTAAAATAACGTTGAATATCTGGTGTGAATTGAAATAAGAACTAAAAATATAAAATTTTCAGAGAAAAATTCCTTGCTTTTTTACGTTAATTAGAATTACAATAAATGTAGCAAATACAATATAATAAATGCAGTGATTTTTACTTGACAAGTATGCATTTATTTAGAAATGTGTGTAGAACATATTTCAAGGCTACTAAAATCACATCACATATTATGACGAAAATGGTTTATCCAGTAAAAAATACAGATAAATATATGGTTATATATATCTGTAATTTAATATTTATAGTACAGTTTATGCAATGGCTATGGCACCCATTTATACATATTATGAAGAATACTTTTAGTGCTATTAGAGAGAGAGAGTTTCTTTATATTCTCTTAAATTTTTATTTATTACTTTTTGTAAGGATAATCTTAACTGTGAAAAGGTTGGTAAATCTTCTGTGGGGTAACTGCTATATGCGATAGTGTTAAAGGTACACTTTTTAAAAAAAATCAGTCCCTAAGATTATTCTCTGTGAGCTTCATTTTTTGGAATTCCTTAACAAGTTTTATTTTTTGCAATGTGAAGTGTTCCTTGAGATAACTCGTTTGCGATATTTGCTATATTCGAAAAAGATGACACATCTTAAGCAGTTAATTTCCCTTGATATGTTAATATTAATCTTTCATTCTCTGTAAGGATGTAGACGGAAAGCCTATTTCAAATGTATTTTTAAAGTTATGTCGAAAATATATCCTGTTAAAGAATATTCGTTGATAGCTTTACATTACTCAGATATGAATGAGGAAGAATCTGATTATTCCCGTTATTAGTGCTATGTGATATAAGCAGATTTTCTTCAACACACTACACAAAACATATATTATTTTATTACAACGGACAGTAAAAAGTATTAAAGAGAATTTTTAACGCCACGATGATCGCAAATCTTTGTGTATGCAGACAATAGCATAAACTATTTTAACAATTCATAGATCTTCCATACAATTGTCATACAATCTGAATATACTTAGGGATGTGCGACACTGGGGCGTTTACCATCATCGTTTGTTTTCCACCTATAAAAGAATCAAGTAGCGTAAACTTTCTCTCCGGTTTCTCTTGAGAGATTTTGTTTGGGTGTGTGTCTCGGTTGAAGATGAAAATGGGACGAATGCTCTGTTTAGTCGTTTCGTGTCGTCTTCGAGCCACGGAACCGTGGAACGGTCTATTGTTGTGAAAGGCAAACGTCACAAAGTGTTCTTTTTTCAAGATTTGGGGAGGTTATGTGATAAATTTTCAAGGTTAAAGCTTTTAGCGTAGTTGGATACCTATCGAAATAGGAAAAAAGAGGGTTTATAAAAGGAATTGCTGGTGAAGCAAGCATTTTAGAAATGCAAAGTTTCGCTTAAAATTGTTTGGAAAGTATTGTTTGAAATGTTTCTATTCGCTTATAAAACTTTCTGGAGTTCTAGAAAAAGAGTATACACCTTTCATTCTCGGAATTACTTTATCGTAATATAAAATAGAATTTCTTAAGATTGCATATATCTTTTTATAACTAGAAAGTTTTTGGGTGTGGTTAATTAGAAAGTTGTATTAAAGATATCAATATTTATGAAACAGCTTTTAAGTAACTGTATATGCCCTCATAAAGAACATCAATTTCTAGAATGTAATTCTGTAATATTTGCCACAAAAGATATTGAATGTGCTCGCATGTTTTTAGGTCAAAATATTCATTCTGTTAGATAAAAATGTAATGAAGCGTATTACAGATATACGAAAAGTATGCGTGATGTTAAATAAGCTAGAATTGCACGAAAAGATGAAAATACTGTAAGACTTAAAGCTAAATGCAATTAGTTTTCTCTCTTGAATGCTTGAACTACTTTAAATCTGTATCATATTTTGCTACGAAATGGATTTTTACTATTACACCTTAAAGTGAAAAATCGTATAGTTTTTGAATATTTATTTAATTTAACATGCACGTACGCACACACAGGTACTAATTATAATTCATTTGAATTATTGGATTCAAGTTACTTCTTCGCTGCAATTTATTATATGATCAAGCAAGTGAGAAGGGACAAAACTCAGTGAAAACTCAAAGTGAAGGGACTATTATCTCACTCTTCTAACTTCACTATCTCATTTGGCAACTTAGAACTAACCTGAAAAATATCTTCTTATTCTATACGATGATCTTGAGGGAAATTATAATTTGTGATTCATGCCTAAATTCGGGCATCTTTGGATATCCGTCTTTTGAAATAATTGTGGTTAACTGCTATTGAGATGATCACACACGATATGAATATTGCCTAGTTTGCGTTCTCTCATTTTTGTATCTCCTCTTTAACAGAAAAATCTTCAATGAACTCGAATTTTCAAATTCATAACTCTTTCTGTCGAAATTCGGGTGTGTTTATTAAAAAGTGATATAGTAAGGATCAAATATCATATGTTTTGATAGACCCATTACATATATATCATTCAGAATCTGCAGTAATATAAAACAACAATTTCTATTATCAAGTAACAAAAGCTTTTTTTCGGGTAGGAAAAAATTGATTATAAAGAGAAATTTGTAGTATTAAAATATGCTACTCAGTGTCTGACATGAAACCTCGAAGTTTATATGAATACTAGCCGGTATAGCATTTCTTCTCTCGCAGGTGAATTAAAAATTAAACAATACAGATTGCAGGATAAAGAAGTTTTTCGTAGAGTTAATTTTGCGTGAATTGCAAATTAAACTACAACAACAACAACAAAAAAACTTTTTGCATATCTGAGCTGAACCTCCCCCCCCATATTTGTTAAATTTGAAGTCCGTAGATCTAATAGCTAATAAAAAGAGGGGTCTTTTTATTTATAACGCCTCGTAATTCTATTGCGGATGGATTTTTGAAAACACCTTCCTAAGGTGATCTCTTCGCAGCAAAAGTAACACATTGTTACAAACTTTGTGTAATGAACGCTTAAAATAGTGTAAATAATTTATATCTGGATGTGTAATACGTTAATATTACTTTCTGTTGTACTTATTTTATGTTAAAATTGTAAAATTCGCAAGCAACACCGTTCCTTACATTATAATGGCGATTCAATGGAAACATAGCGAAATGTTGGCGATAGAGCCAAGTTGGCCTCCTTTTTGGTGACTATGTTGGCAACTTGGCAATTGATTGAGCAGTGTAGAAGTTGATATGCTGTAGTACCACCTGGTGGGGAGCTTCAACAAAGAGGATAGCACAAAAACTTTCTCCACAAAAAAAATACATATACATGCCGATTTTCATAGTGATCTGTTGAACTGTGTTGGAGTGAAGCGAGGTCATACATACAAACATCCATTTTTATATAATATATATAGGTAATTTAACACTTTCCTTTGTTTCAGAAATTGTACTAAATTTGAAGTCCTGGACATCAATATCAGCTTAAACAAATATGCGGAAATTACTAGCATTAACATCAAATTTTGCGGTTGAAAATTTAGGGTTATTGAAGCTTTGAGATCTATCTATCTAAGTAGCTTATTAAACTTCATATTTAGAATAATCCGCTTTCTCAAATTTAGATGATTTTCCCGTTTCTCGATTGGTTTGTCCAGCAAAGGATTATCCTCGCTAATCCTCCCTAGTGAAATATTATATGCTAGTTAGTTGTTTCATTTTAATATATCTTAATGGGGGTTTATGAATATATACATTGGAACGAATCAATAACTTTTCGAAGCATACAAACATCCTTTCTTCTAATTTATGCAGTTTAGGAACAGTTTTGAAACTTCGAAACTTCTAGGCATACGGCTCATGATCTATGACAGCTTATAGAATGTTTTATACATTTATAGAATGATTTGTGCATTAAATTTTGTAATATTTGTTTTGTATTTTTTTATATATTACCAAATTAAAACCGTATATTAATTAGGACCCCCTTCCAACAACAACAACCACAAAAAAAAAGTTTCAAAAGGTGAAAGAATTGAATGCTTATGCAATGCCTGTTCCTACTTCAAGAGATATAGCTTCGACCGGTTTTGCTTGCGTGGAAAAATTTAAGCATACATAAAGCTATGATATTACCATATATCTGTTTTCTATGCAGGGGTTGTAACAATACAGTCAGGCGCATCGCAAGTGGATTTTCACAGCTTGTTTGCTCGTAATGATAGAAGAAAATCAATTTGCTATGGATTTTTTTTCGCTACTTACATTACATCTTTCGCTACTTTTAATTGTATCATGTGTATATGTGTTCTTTATCCTGGATATCGCACTTTTTTAGAATTTTGCTTATTATTTCTATCAAAATGAGTATATCTTTGTCCAACATTTCTTATGCAGTACTAATATAATGCAAATATCTCTCTATATATGAAAAAGTTCTTCGTGATGCTGTAATAAATTTTTGACATAGTTAAGGTTAGTTGCAACAGATGGCACCAGGATATTTTTTAAAAAAATTTATTCTTGGTTACAACACTTTAGAGCATTAGTACTCAACCTTTTTTTCAGCCGGACCACATAGATACGATAACTGTTTCATGCAAGCCGCATACATGTGACAACTATTTCTCGCTGGCCGCAATATGAGGATTGATGAGGGGGGGAGGACGCTATAAGAACAAAGACATTTAAAATGTAGAAGATTAAAATATTAATAGTTTTGGATTTCATTTTTAAAAATTTTTAAATTTCAATCCATGTTTTTTTTTAATTTATTTTTTATTTTTTGCCAAACAGTCAAGATCCTAATCGTCTTGAAATAACAAATGTTCTTTAGATATTATTCACTTGAAAGACATGAGGGTTAATTAAAAATTAGTTTCACTTATAAAATAGTCGCGGTTCTACTGTTATTTGTTTACGCTAACAATTACGATTACAAAAGAAAATAAGTTATCCGTCAATTCCTACCAGCACCTCATAGACAGCAAAATAGATACATGGGATTGCTTGATTGATAGAATTTCTCCCTAAATTTTTTATACATTAAAATAATTGAATTTGTTAGTGAAATGTCGCAAGACTACTGGGCCACTCAAAAAGGTCCAGTGGGCTACATACGGCCCGCAGGTTGAGAATCGCTGCTTTAGAACTACATAATGCATGGAAATTATAGTTTTAGAATTTAAACAATGAATATGAAAAGTTGTATTATTTGTACAATGGGGGTTTATTCTCCATTAGGTGGACAGGAGGTATCCCCTATTTTAAATGAATAAAATGATGCGATATAATTCTTTCATAAATGTTCGAAATGATTGATTAAACTTCCCATTTAAATCATTGAAAAACAAATCGTTACTCAAAATAAAATTTTCGTTTCGGATATCTTAATGGGTAACCTATATTTTACTTTTAATAATTATTTAAAAAGGCTTTGATGTGTTTCTTTTAATTTCTTACTATTAAATTATTTTTTCATAATTTGAACGCAACGTTAAACTATAAATGATCTTGTTATTCTGATTACCACATGAAAAAACATGTTTTGATTTGCTGTTCAATATGTATTACTGTTTAGAAAGATCTCATAAATATTTTAGCTCAAGTGGTTTTAAATTTGATTTAACTGGATTGTGTACTGCACTGGTGAGTAATATAAACCACTTTTTTCTTCACGTTGCCCCTCCGATATAGTGGTTAGCGACGCTAACTGCTGTGCCGTAAAGTCTAGGTTCGAACCCCGGTAACAGCATGGATATTTGAAAATATATAATGCCTGTGCGGGATGGGGGTACTTTGAATATTCGTCAAGCCGCTAGTCCTCTCGAGAGGGAAGGGAAAGAGAAGTGGGTGACCACCTGGCTACCCCCAGGTGTGTTCTCCCTCAAAATTAGGATGGAACCGAGCTAAATCGTACTATCACCTGTATTCTACTCAAAGCGTTAATGGCAAGCGTAAAAATTAGCCCCTTGCCACGATGCATTTCTTAGGCATCGATCAGGTCACGATAACACAATATATTTTTTCATACATGCATTAACATCGCAATAGAGGTATACAGAGGAACGGAAAAATAGCAAATCACACAAGTTGAAGAACTTACAATATTTTTCTCACCATACTTCTCTCTCTCCAATTATCCCTTACATTGTGATTTTATTGAATTTAACGTTCTCAAAAAACATCTCCTCCTCCCTCCATTTATCTGTAAGACGTCAAGAGTTGGCAGTACTCGTGGGCTTATGCCTCGGATTTTGAGGGTGGTGAAAGGCTGCACACACAGTAGCCTTGTCGACATGGCCGGCGTGTCATGAGTTCGAGTCTCAGTGCCACTGAAGACTCGCCATGTAGAGAGGTTGCTGTATATTAAATCTTTTGAGCATCAAAGAGTTTTCCCGTTGGCGTGGCGTGGAGGCTCAGAGCGGGGTGACAGCTCAGATGTCGTCTACGTCACTTAACCTGTCATGTATTGCAAGGTTGGGCAATTGTTTTGGCTCGAGGGCCACATTGTGGAAGTGAAAGGTACCGATAGCAGCACCTTTTCAAAGGATTGAGTGAGTGAGTGAATATTAACGTCGCATTATTCAGCTACTCGAAGACTTTTGGTGAAGTACCTCGTAATTTTGAACCATAGTCAAGTGACGAAGACGACACCTGAGCTGACTAACCCCTCTCCTAATTTCCTCACCACATTTACGGGAGGAGTGAGTGAGTGAGTAACGTTGTACTGTTCTACTACACGAGGGCTTTTGGCGATGGACCTTATAATTTATAACTATGGTCAAGTGACGAGGACGATACCTGAGCTGGCATCCTCTCTCCTAACTTCCACACCACACCTACGGGAGGAAGACAGCGGTAGCCGAGTGGTCAAGGTATCGGATCGTGACTGGCCTTATCATGAGTTTGAGCCCAGTACCACTAAAGACCCGTCGTGTAGGGGAGTGGTGCACATTAAATCTGTCGAGAGCTGAAACCTCCTCCCGTTGGTGTGGTGTGGTAGTTAGGAGAGGGGAAGGGTTCAAGCTCAGGTGTCATCCACATCCCTCAACCATGGTTCAAAATTACGTGGACCGTCGCCAAAAGCCCTCGTGTAGCTGAACAGTGCGATGTTAATATTCACTCACTCACCCAACGGGAGGATGTGTGAGCTCTCGACAGATTTAACGTGCATCGTCCCCCTGCACGGCGGGTCTTTAGTGGTACTGGGCTCGAACTCAAGACACGCCTGCCATGATCAGATACCTTGACCACTGGGCTACGCAGCCTTAATATATGAACAAGACTGATCCAGTTAATAAAAAATTACAAACTTTAAGACATTGCACACTATATCTATAAAGAATTCTTTATATTACATCCATTATTTTCAATTTAATTTTAAGAATTCGATAATTTAAAAAAATGATTAATTTTATACAATTAGGTGGTGAGAGTTATATTAGCATCGCATTATAGAGTAACACGAGGGCTATTGGTGAGGGACATTGTAATTCTGGACCTCGGTCAGATGACAAATACGATACCTAGAGCTTGCACCCCCTCACCTAAATACAACACCAATGGGAGGACGTTGAACCAACGAATTTAACGTGCATATGCTCCCTCTAAGTCTTTAGTGGCACCATGGCTCGAATACGCAACATTCTGGCTACGAGTTAGTGACCATAACCATTAGACTACCATGATCACAGAATTAGGTGGTAAGTGTAAAATAATAAACCAATATGAAATAAAAAAATTTCATTAAATTCTTTAAAATTGCATTTAATTCAGTAATAGGAATCAGTAGTAATATATTAATAATTTCAAACATACTAATATTGCCAATCGTAAAAAGTTGACCGCAGTAGCCGAGTGGTCAGGGTCTCGAACTCGTAGCTGGCGTTGCTTCTGTCGACTTAAATACGGCAGATTTAACGTGTATCAGCTCCTTTACATGGGTTTTTTTTCGTGGCACCATGACCGGCTTCCGTGCCTCTATAACGTATGCCACTTCGTGACCATGAAAACTAAACTGCCGCAGTCACTATTCGTATAAAAACTACAAGCATTTTAAATTTAAGCATTGGAAAAACTCTTGTTTTCGAACTCGAACTCTTCTGTACTATAATGGCAGCGGAAGACTAGTCGTCAAGGTCACGGTATCGTTCATGATTTTGAGCCTCGTACACCTGCAGTGTAGAGGGGGCCGATATACGTTAAATCTGTTGAGGCTTAAACGTCCTCCCATAGGTGTGGAAGTTAGGAGAAGGGGGGCTGCCAGCTCAGGTGTCATCATCATCACTTGACAATCGTGAGTGAGTGAATATTAACGTCGCACTGTTCAGCTACTCGAGGGTTTTTGGAGACGGAACTCGTAATTTTGAACCATGGTCAAGGGACGAGGACGATACCTGAGCTGGCACCCCTCTCTCCTAACTACCACACCAATGGAAGAACGATTGAGATCTCGACAGATTTAACGCGCATCGATACCCTACACGGTGAGTCTTCAGTGGTTCGAGGCTTGAACTCATGACACGCTAGCAACGAGTCCGTTACCTTGACCACTAGGCTACCGCGGCCTACCACTCGACCATGGTTCAAAATTACGAAGTCCGTCACCAATAGCCCACGCGCAGCCTTATAGTGTAACGTCAATGTACACTCACTCACTCTTTCTGTACTGCAATATGTACAACAGCCATATTACAGTACAGAGAGGGCCAGTGTAAGCCATACTGTCGTAATACATTACAAGCGACCCGGAAAAGCTACATTAAAACTCATTAGTCACAGATCTCTTTCAAACACAGGATCTTAACACCAATAAGAACTTATTTGTTTAGAAAACCTGCTATCACGCGAAAATCCCCTTATTATGCCCCAGCCTTACTTCCCCATACCTGGAAGCGATAAAGAATTTGTAAAGAAAAAAAAATAAAAAGAAGTCTGACCTTAAACTTCTCAGTGCCTGCATTCACTTAGAGGTCAGATGAACAAATGCTCCACCTTTTTTTGCGTGCTGATGCTCATCTGATAGAAGTCAGTTGGCTACTAGACACCGACCCAACAAGTTGAACGACCTCACGTTGTCACTCTGCAAGAAAAGAAAAAAAACCACACTGTCTTTCGTTTAACGGTGAAATTTTATTTATTTGCTTCGATAAGGTGGCATCAAGGAAACGTTCGCACCTCTTAGGATATCAGTGATTTGTTTACCTGTTGGTTTGTTTACGCTACACCTGTGAGGGATCTTTTTTTTGAAGGGTTGTACCGGAATTGACTGTTTTGATGTGTTATCGTCTTGCAAGGATTACAGGTAAGATTTGTTTTTAGTTTTTTAATTATATAATTAGACTTCCGTGTCTGCGGGATAACATGAATCTTAAAATGATGTAACCGCCATCTTTTTAGTTTTAATAAGCATTCGATGTATAAAGTTTATATACATAGTTTCTTGAAATTATTCAGTTATATACTTATGTAAAATGAGAATATGGTAAACACTCTTGTTTTACATCAATATATGGTTGAATAATTTGAATTTTTGCATCTCTTTTCAAGATAAGATATTTTTGATTTAAATTTTTGCTTAAGGTTTTCTTGGCATAATATTAAAAAAATATCATCCGAATTTGGAATATTTTTTCATATAAAAAAAAAAGAACTAGATCTCTAATAATACATTTTATCTTTGATATCCTACAGAGCAGTTTTCTTTTTTTTTATCATACTTCTCATTTTTTTTATCTGAGTTAATCCTTTATTTTCTGGTATAAAATGTACTTCTACTGTATTGTATAATACTAAATGAGTTATCTTTTTATATCAGTTCAACTCAGAAAAATAAGCATTTATAAAAGTTTAAAAACGCCATATTATCAATAGATGTATGAATTACGTTATGAATGTTACAAATTTTTAAGAAAATTGAGATATTTTCATGTCTGAAAATATGCTATGCGTTTAGTTCACAGGTTTAGGCACAAAACAACCTTAATTACTTTCATAAATGTAAAAATATGTACTGTGCATAAAAAGGAAACACATAATTTTATAATAATTTGCTGCACCTAATTTTTGTCGGCTTTATGTTATACGAAAATATTATTTCTAGCAAATAACCCATGCAATTCGTATTAAAAATTTCATTCAAGTAGAAATAACTATAAACCTACAATATGAACTCCTTTTTTATTCGCAAGAAATAATAATATAGCATAAAAGAGTGTCTCGATTTAATAATTGTGGGCTAGAATTTAATTTTTAGATCATATATTTAGAAATTTGCTTTAAATTTTTATTGGCATTTTTTGGACGGTTAAATTATTTTGCTTTTATAATATGCAGCCAACGTCTAGTAATTAAAAATTTTTTTTTCAAATTAGCTGATTTCAAAGTAATTTTATCAAATACATTTGCTATTTGATATTCAGAATGTACATAAACGAAAGAAAAAAATTATCTAAAAATGTGCATTTATATAGAGTTACAAATTGATAATGTAATTTTAAAATTTGGGATAATCCTTAGTGCTTGCGTATTACGTAGTATCACATTCAATTTTTAAAATTATGTGATCAAAGACGATACAAATGGTTTCAGTATTCAAGATATATTACGAAATATATAATACGAAAATCGCACTATAAAAATATAATGCTACACCTATATTTTAGTAATTGTGTTTTCCGAGTAAAACTTTATACATCAAAATCAAAAAATCCAAATCGAACTTTTCTGAAAAAATTTGTCATTCCAAAAGCAACAGCGAACGTATAAGGGAAAAGGGGGTAGGATCGAGGAACTCGGGCTCGATTTAAAGCATTCAAAAGGGGCCATGAATATAATATTCGAATAATATAAACTCCACCGAAATCTAGAGGTATAAAATTTTAAAGTGTCCAGCAAATCTTATGGGTACGAGTCCTGATTCCCCCAAAACGGTAACGTATTGCACTGCCTGATTCTTAACCTTAACTTGAGCTGCCGCGGCAATCGAGTGGTCAGGGTCTCAAAGTCGTGGTCAGTGTTGTCGATTTATGGATTCAAGTTCTCATTCTACTAAAGACCTACCATTTAGATGGGTGACATGCGTTAAATTCGTCAAGGTTCAAAGCTTTCCCATTGACGTGGTATGGAAGTTAGGAGAGAGAAAGTGCTGCCAAAAGAGATATCGTCCTCATCACTTGATTGTTACTCAAAATTACAAGGTCTTTCACCAAGAGTCCCGAGACCGACGCAGCCTAATGGTTATGATCACGAACTCGTGGCGGCATTGTTGAGTCGCGGGTTTGAGTTTAGGTACCACTGAAGATCAACCATATGGAGGAGCTTATGCACGTTAAAATTGTTTAAAATCTTCACGTTGGCTTGGTGTGGCTGTTAGAAAAGTGGGAGCAGCTTAGGTGTCACCCTCATAAGTTGACCGCGGTTTAAAATTGCGAGATCCTTCACCATTAGTCCGAACCTTGCCTTTGGGGTCACGGTAGCCTAGTGTTCAAGGTATTGGATCATGGCTGGCGTGTTATGAGTTCGAGCCCAGTAGCTCTAAAGACCTGTAGTGTAGGGGAGCGATGCACGTTAAATCTGTTGAGAGCTCAAACGTCCTCTCGTTGGTATGGTGTGGTAGTTAGAAGAGGGGGTGCCACCTCAGGTGTCGTGTTCATCACTTGACCATGGCTCAAAATTACGAGGTCCATCGCCAAAAGCCCTCATGTAGCTGAACAGCGTGACGTTAATATTCACTCACTCACCAAACCTAACCGTATTGTTAACTTTTATAAACTCTCACTCACTCATTGGACAGCTCTTTTCCAGTGAGACGCGCTAATTTTATGAGTTTCATTTTTATGAAACTTTTAATTTATAAAAACATGTTGAACTATCTTTTTCAACTCTTTTTTTATTGTTAAACTGTTTAGCAAGTATGGGACGACATGAAATCTGAAAAATAGAGAAAATTGTGGGATAGATTGTCTTACTGTAACGTCTTCGTCTAGCAGCTGTAATCGGCGTCTTTGTGGAATGAATCACCACACGTGCAAAGACATCTGTGCAGCTTTGAATTATTGCGTAGTACCAGCTTGGATGGCCCGTCGACCCTTGATATCACGAGGGATCCTTTCCCCGCTTCTGGCAGAATGTAACGAGATGCTAAAAAGCCCCGCCTCCTGATTCCCGTACAGAGAGAGGGAGAGATGCTTTGATCTTTCGAAGGGAGCGGTCACCGAAAAGGATTCCTCTCACAAACCCCTATTTTGAACTCTAATAATCTTTTAATAAGTTTAATTACTTCAATGTATAATTCTGTAAGTAATAGTTGTGACGTAAATAAACTAAATATTTAAATTAATTAATACCACGCAACCATTATTTATCTCAAACATCGCATCATTCCCTAAATATATGATTTTTGTTTTAATTTCTATCGCAATGGTATCACTTTAATGACCGGGGTTCAAAATTTCGAGGTTCGTCGCCAACAGCTCTCGTGTAGCTTTATAGTGCGACGTTAATGGAACTTTCACTCATTCATATTCCGTGTAAGATTTTCTGCATCACTTTCTTTGAAAACTTGCTGCTACCTGTTTGCACTTTTAAACTTTAATTGGCTTCAATCATTGTCTGAATTATTTCGATACTTAAATTTAAAGGTCTTTTTTTTAGGAATTCGGTCCTTGCAGAATTTTTTTTTAACCCATCTCTGACCCATTTTTCAATTCCTACTATTAGCTCACTCTCTCTATATATTTATTTCTCTCTATATATAAATGGATGTTTGTATATGAAATCGCTTCAATCCAACACCGTTCAACCAATCACTATGAAAATTGGCATGTATATGTATTTTTTTGTGGGGAAGGTTTTTGTTCTATTTTTTTGGTTGCAGTTCCCCACCAGGTGGCGCTATAGCATATCCACTTCTGCGCTGTTCAATCAATCGCCAAGATGCCAACGTGGTTAACGAAAATGATGCCAACTTGCCTCTATCATCAACATTTCGC
>BMAV01000617.1:0-23457 GCA_019973955.1 Trichonephila inaurata madagascariensis
CACTAACATTCGTTGAGAGAAGTCGTTTTCGCGCGTCAGCGCATTTTCGTCCGCGCCAGGCGGTAAATTTTAAGTACCATAACGAGTTCTATCATTCGCCCGGGCGCCAGGCGGTAAGTCTTTTTAAACACCATAATAAATTCCCTATTTAATCTCAATTGCCTCCCTTAAAGTAATGTGACCCTAACTTCCTATTCTTCCGAAATATGCTTATCTAACTTTCCTATTCTTTTTGCAATATTCCCATGTAAATACTCCCCTATATTTTAATAAATTGTTTAGTTTTCAACTAGTTTCTTCCCGAACTATTTTTGTCTACTTTTTTTCCCAAAATTAACTAACAACCCTAAAAACCCCTAGACACCACGCCATAAAAACCCTGCCATCTGAAGAACCCAATTTTTTTGGAAGATTTCGGTTGGATTCCCACATGAATATCCCATACTAATATTTAAAGGTATCGACACACGGAAACCCATTTTTGAAAAGCATTAAATGGATAATATTTATGATATTTAGTGTCACTTAGATTAGAAAACGTATATAAAACTGTTTTAAGAAAATTATTACAATAAAAAATTATTTAAGTATAATATTTTGTCAAAAAATGGACATAGAATGACCCATTTTCAAAACATTCTCCTTTTATGAAGTATGCTTCTTTTATATAATAATACTTTGCCTATATATAGCTGAGACCTCTGTACAGAGGCTGAACTAGAAGTTTTGAAATATACAGCTTAGAAGTGGATTTATCCATATTTTACTACAACAGAGGGGGGAAACATTTTAAGAAAAAAACGCTGTTAATTATTTCAATTGGTAATAACAATGAAAATAATGTGAATTTTTCAAAATTCCTATTTAAGACTCTCTGAAGAAGTCTTTACTCTGTATAAGCAAAATATTATTATTATAGAAGCATTTTTTATAAAAGGAGAACGTTTTGAAAAAAGATTATTCTAAGTTATTTTTTTGCCAAAATATTGTGCTTAAATAAGTTTTTGTTTGTCATAATGTTTTAAAAACCGTTTTATACATGTATTCTAATCTAAGTGACACTAAATATACTGAAAATTACCCATTTATGTGCTTTTTTCAAAATCACGGTTCCGAACGCAATCGGATACCTTAAAAATAAATACATAAATAGCCAATCCACAGGTTATCAAAACAATGAAAACAGCTGTGTGAATAAAAGTGACTTTTTTGAACTCACTTTGTCAGCTTTAAAATAAAGTTATAGCTACCAGAGTTTTTTATGAATGTATATATTCTGGTAGTATGTGGTAGCCTTATTTAACCGCTTCCCTTACAAATTGTTTTGAAAAAAATGTGCAAAAGAATCATCACATTTTTTATTTTACTATTAAACACAAGGAAATGAAGTAAAACAAAATACGTAGGTTTTAATTTCAATTTTTAATTTTTTACAGGTGTAAAAGCATTTAGTTTTAATGTTAGTTTGCTATCCTGAGTTAGCTTGGACAAATGGAAAAAAAGTTGAATATTAGTCTTTGTTGATAGTTTTTGAAACAAGGGACAACACACACATTCTGTACACTGATATCTGGTCTATTTTCTTATTGGCTTACCTCTGGAATTTCTTTTATGGAAGCACACATAGTACACTATCTCAATACAGCTACAATCGTCTTCAATAAGGCTACATACAGAAGAATTACTTGCACTATTTTCAAAGTCCACCTCTTCATGATCACTATCTGAAAAGTCATCGCTTTCGCTATCTTACATCATCGCCATTATTTTACTCTTTTTAAACACAACTATCCTTTATACATTAATAATCCACAAGCCGACGTAAGCAATAGGAAAAACACGTGACCAGTCCCGCCAAAGAACCGCGAATTGAACAAAACTTGGCAAAACGCAAATCAAAGCTGAATATTTTCTTTCATTTCCTCCAGGCCGAGCAAAACCATGATGAAACAAATCGCAGTGATAATCTCTGCCCTTTTCTCGAGATAATAATTAACTGCAATATATACGAACCCCAGATAACTCGGGATAATCAGGCAAGCGGTTAAGTTCTGTAAGTCTTGGATTTTTTTTCAAAAGCGTAAAATGTCGGACCTCTCAGATTTTCGAAGAGGCCAAATTGTAGGAGCCCGTCTAGCTGGAGCAAGTGTTGCCAAAACCTCCCAACTTTTGGGCATTTCTAAAATACAGTGTGTGTGTGTGCTGATCTGTGTGTGTGCGTGTGAAGTCATGACAGCACATAACCACAGCGCGGCAAGGCCAGCTCGGAAAAGCAATATAGTTGACGGAAAGGGAAATTCAGTGAAAGACACCGACAGGTATTGAAGCGGATTGTAATGTCTAAAGCAAACAACAGTGACCGCAGAGCTCAATCAGCATCTGGATCCTGCAATAGCATCTCCATAAACAGAACATTTATGGCAAAACAGCAATTCCAAAGCCACTTGTCGCAGATGGTAATGCTAAATATTGTTTGCAGTGGTGTCATACACTCAAAACCAGATGTATTGATAATTGGAACAAAGTAATATGGTCTAATGCCGGGGTGGGCAATACGTCGATCGCGATCAACCGGTGGACAACCAAGATATTTTGGGGTGACCGCCTGAAGATTTTAGCAGTTAGTAGTATTGAAATATTCAAGATTGGCTGAAGTACGTGCAGACTATAAGTCTTCTACTGACTATAACAAAGAAAACTAACTTTAGATGAAAACGTCTTATTTTTTACGTATTTTGAATTGTTTGATAACAAATGTATCATTTGATATATTTGTGACTATTATTATTATGTTTGTATTTTGCGTTTTGTTGAACGTGCGTGGTCTTAAAAGTGTTAGTTTTTTTTTTAAATTTTAGTTCTGTAAGTAAGTACATATTCCATATGTATTATTAGTTTATTATAAATATTGTCGAGCTTTTCCAACTTCACCACACCTACGCACACAAGAATTTTTCAAGGGGAAAGGCTTGGTCGAGGGTCGAAAGTCTACCATTCTCGTATTATACCCCAATACGCAATCAAGCAAATATTTTTTAATTTTGTATATTGTCGGGAACAAAAAACAATGAAAAATAAATTATGAAATAAATAACCAGCATTAAATAATAAAAAAAATATTAATAACAAATAATTAAATTTTACGTACTATATACATGAGATTATTATCAATCGGATAAAAATTAGGGGCTATGTGAGAAGGATCGGAGCAGTTGACCCCTGCCTCCTTGTGTGCTCCAATGACATTGGGTGGACCACAACAGCTTGAAAAAATTAGTAGCCCGCACCCTGGAAAAGTCTGCCCACCCCTGGTCTAATGAATCGGTACTAAGTAATACGGTCTAAATCTGTCGTGGCTCAAAGTCCTCCCGTCGGCTTGATGTGGTAGTTTGGAGAGGGAGATATCAGCTCAGGTGTCGTTCTCGTCAATTGACCGAGGATCACAATTACGAGGTCCGTCACCAATAGTCATAGTGTTGCTTTATAATGTGACGTTAATAAACACACTCATTCACTCGACAAAATAATTTCTGAACTCTTACTAATATACTACGAACGGGAGAAAGTGTGTCTGAATAATAAAATATTCTAAGTTTGCGTAAGTTTTGTAAAGGTTCCAAAAAAAAAGTTTTTTTTAATTTTAACTACATTAATCATATCTATTTTAAATGCTATTAAATTTGGAATTTTGTTCTGTTTTTAGAAGTTTTGAAAAAATATAAGTTTTTTTAAAAAACATACAATTTTGTTTTTAAAAAAATTTTTATTCGTTTAAAAGCACCTTTTGAAAACCCGTATGTATAACCTAATTCAATGTAAAACTAAATCACACTCTCGTAAAACTTATCTGGCTATCCACATATTAAATTGGAAAAGATTCAAATTTTATTCGTCTTTAAATCATTAATTGCGCTATTCAGCTCTTTCTCAACAAATATATTTTAATACCTTTCATATATCCTTCGGCGAAATAACTAAGCAGATACTCGATTCTTAAAATTTTGTGTTTTCATTGCATAATAGAATTAATGATCTAAAAACGAAGTTTACATAATGTATAATGTATTCTAATTGCATGAATCCATCTTTTTTAATCATTACGATATTTATACCCCGAAGTCATATTACGAAATCGATGAGATGAAAGAGATTTTGTAAGCTTAAATTTCATTTATATGCTTAGCTTTTGAATTAAAGCAAATTCTCGGAGCAAATATCGATATAATTATAAAAGCAAGAACTTAATTAAATTTTGAAATTGTGTCCTTAAAAACAATGTATTCCTCGTTAAAATTAGTTTATTAATATGGTTTAATGTTTTTGAAAGGGATAGCAAATAAATTTAATAATAATTAAATATCATTTTAAAGGTAAAGTAATGGTTTGTAAATTAAGAAAAACCCCATGGGATTCAATCTCGACATTTTAATAAAATATGTTTTTATATCAAAAAGTCAGAAGACTCTTAAATTTTTTATTGGATAATGATTAATGTAATTCTAGTAATTTCTGTTAAGAACAATATAATTAAAACTTTAGTTAGATGAGTGTGATATAGTTTTTTAAAATTTTATTATAAAAGATTTAAGTTGGAAAATAGTGGCTTACAAAATTTCAAGTCTATAAGTCTGATGTTTGATATATTTTTTACTGGGGGTCGCTTTTCCCCCTTTTATATATACGGCAAACCCTCAAAAACGAACTATATTGGAATTTTTTCTTATAGCGAACTTTTCCTGAAATTTTAAAACATTTAGATTTTCTTTTTTAAAATAACCTTTTATAGCGGTGCCTATATAATGAATTTTTTTTCCTTTTGTGATAAAATTTTTTTCCCCCTTTTTTAAAGTTTTTTTAAAAAAACTTCAAGTTTTTTCTCTTTAACACATTTTATGGTGGTCATAAATCTTAACTGGTTTTATTAGACCCTACTCCGCCAGAGCAAGAGTACTGGATTTTACCAAAAAAGAAAACCCTTTAAACCCCATTGTCCAGTTCCTAGAAACATCTTCGATATCCTCTTTTCCCCCAAAAGGGGGAGTTGTCCCGTGTTTAATTATAAAAAAGAAATGTTTAAATTACTTGTACCCTTTTTTAAATTTTATAAAATTTTTTTTCATTTATTTTGTAAAAAATTTTCTTAATGTTGAAGATACAATTTTTTTTGACATTCTTTTTTTGTTTTTGCAGTTTTTCTTTTTTTTTTTTTGATGGGTAGATATATAAAATAAACAATTTTTAATTTTTTAAAAAAAAAGGTGTGTGAATAATTACTTTTTTAATATATAGTGTTTATGAATTTAAAAATTTGTTTTATGTGGTTTATAAAGTATATTGAAAGATGAACCCTATATAATAAATTTTCCATATAACAATTTTTTTTGGGGTTTTTTTTTTTAATCATTTAATTTTTAAAAAAATAAAAAAAAATATAAAAAATTCAAAAGCAAAAATGGAAAAAATATTTGCCTAACCCTCCAAAATAAAGGGATTAAAGTAAATGGGAAAGGAAAACAATTCCCTAGAGAATCACTATATAAAAGAAAGGGAATTTTTTAAAACCTTTAAGCAGAAATTTTGAAATAAAGGAAAAAAAAAAAAAAACTTAGAAAAAAAATGAAATTAAACCTTATAATGGGGTATGTAAACTCTAGTACTAATAATAACAGATAAACTGAAATGAATGACCATTGAAAAAATCGTGCAATGTTACATATTGAAACTAACAATAATCCGACATTAAGATTACAACTTACCAAAATTCTTACAGATCTCGAAGACAGAATACATGTCTACTGCATGAACACTTTCTACATAATGTTGAAAACTATTTGTTATAAGTATGACTTTATAATTCTCAATTTAACTAAGGCACCGTATATATATATATATATGTAATAATTCCCTCTAGCATCTTTTTAATTAACTCTTTTTAATAATATTTAAATCAGCCCCAATTTTAATCGGAGTCAACTAGTATTATTATCTCAGAAATTTTTTTCCCAACCATTTTAACCAATCAGAGTTCTTGTGACAAAGGAGTCACGTGGTCATCACTGCTGGTATAAAAAGCTAGTTTTTCTGTGCTTGCTGTCTCTTTGTCTGTTTGCTTTCACCAAGTAATCGTCACCACTTGCTTTTATTATGTTGCTTGAGTCTGCTTTCGTGTTATTACCAAATAGCTGTGAAATACAAATGTGATTGTCCATCTACGTTAAGTGTGTGTAAATAAACAAGTGGAACATTAATTCTGAAGATGTTTTCCGACAAACCAACAATAATGCCCCCCCCCCCAAAAACACCAAACACAAAACCAACACACCAAACCCCCAAACGCCACACACACACACACACACACACACACACACACACACACACACACACACACACACCACACACACACACACACACACACACACACACACACACACACACACACACACACACACACACACACACACACACACACACACACACACACACACACACACACACACACATTATAAACCTCTATCCAACTTGAGTGGTAATCATACATTAAAAAATAGTTATTTCTTTTATTTTTCTGGAGTCTGTAATGTCTAAATAGTTTATCTAACCTTAGACAAAGGCAATTACAAATGCAAAATAAAACAATAAAAATCTGAGCGAAACAAAAACTTGAGCTCCAGCGCCCTCTATGTGCTTAAAAATTCATAAAACTCAGACCATGGATTCAGTTTTTCCTCCATGAAAATAGTGCGGATTATGATATTAGAAGCAGCAGATGCCATATTTCTCATTTTATCACCCCATCTCTCTGATCACGTAGTCGATAATAGCTCTGAATATGCGCATCAATTTTCAGGTCATGTTGAAGACTTCTTCGAGGAAAAAAAAAGAATTTTATCCTCTTTCTCAGAAGGAAGGGAAAATATATTTAGGACTTGAATTGTTGAGATTATTAGTTGAAAAAGTCTGAATCTAGCAAAGTTTCTGCGTGTATTACTAACACAATATTTATATTTTATCAAAAACACGTTAATTTGTAAGTTAATCATTGTTAAATCTATTTCATTTTATGTTTTTGCTCTGATTAAAATTTCCGACTTCGTTCGGAACCGTAGTTTTGCAAAACGTATAAATGGATAATATTTATGATATTTAGTGTCTCTTAGATTAGAAAATGTATATAAAATTGTTTTAAGAATAGTATTACAATTAAAAAATTATTTAAGTACAATATTTTGAGACAAAAAATGAACATAGAATGATTAATTTTCAAAATATTCCCCTTTTGTGAAAAATGTTTCTATTATAATATTATTTTGCCTGTCTATAGCTCAGACCTCTGTACAGAGGCTCAACTAGAATTTTTGAAATATATAACTTAGAAATGTGTTTATCCATGTTTTACGACTACAGAGGAGAGAAATTTTAAGAAAAAACGCCGATAATTATTTCAATGGGTGGTAACTCTGAAAATAATGTGAAGTTTTCAAAACTCCTAGTTCAGACTCTCTGGAGAAGTCTTTACTTTATATAAGCACACACACACACACAAAATATTATTATTTTAGGAGCGTTCTTTATAAAAGGAGAACATTTTGAAAAAAAGTTACTCTAAGTTAATTTTTTGCCAAAGTATTGTATTTAAATAATGTTTTTCAAAATTCCCTTTAAAAACCCTTTTTTATAATGTATTCAATCAAAAAGTGACACTAAATATCAAAAAATTATCCATTTACCCCTTTTTTAAAATCACTTCCCCGAAATGGAACCAAAAGTAACTATAACTGAACTTTTTGAAAATTTGTACAGTTTGAAAAAAAACAAAAAATTTTTTTCGCTGAAATTTTTAAATTTAAAACCAAATTCATTTTTTCTTTTTTACTTTTTAAAAAAAGCAAATGTATGAAACATTATGAAATTTATAAAGGAATAATTATAAATTATATCATTTATTAGATTCCTTTCCGTTCAAATTGACATTAAAAAATCAAACACATGTATGAATAATGTTCAACCATAGATTAACTCATCCTTGTCAGTACAAGACACTACGCAAATATCTTAAATGCTATTGAAAAAATTTATCGTTATAAAATACACGCCAAACACGACATTTGACGAACTCCAGTCACGTCATGGATTAGAATATTATTCATTTCACATCACACGTTTCCGGCCTGAAATGTTTTTCTTGGCGCTCTACACCTAGGGGTAATTCTCTAAATGGAATATTTCGCACTGTTGCCAGCCAGTCGAGCGATATATCAGTGGCATACGAAAGATACTGTTGCGTTTCTAAGTTGACACATGCGAAATGGCTTCTTTTCAATAATTGGGGACGGACGATTCACTCCACTTGGGGAGTTTGGGGGGGTACGGTGGCGTTGAAATAGGTGTTGTTGGGTAATGTGACGTTGTGTATAGGTTTGTGTTGTACAAACAGGTGAAGGGAAGCTACACGCCCATGTTCTTGAATATTCATGTGATGTGATGTAATGTATGGTTAGAAAAGGTTAATGGATTAATGGATAGGTTGCCTTCTGAATTGCTGTTGCCTTCATCGTTAAGGCAGACGACAAACGAAGATGAAGTGACTGTATTTTACTAACTTTAAGCAATCAGTCACAATAGAATTATTTTTGTCGCATGTTCTCTCATAATGTTACGATTCCTTTATTCGATACACATTAAAGAAAATAGTAAACTGAATTTTATTGTATCGAAAAATTATGTTCCGGATTTGAGATTTATATCTGTTTTGTTCTACATTTTGTATCCTTTTTTTTATTTTCCTCTACTGATTTTACTTTACTATAAGTCCATATTTATTTCATGTAGCGAATGAATGGAGTTGAAGTGAAATGAATTTTTAATCATATTATTTGAGTCAGTTCTCGATAATGTCAAAGGGCCAAACACAGAATTTTCAGCTCAAATCTATCTATTAGATTATATCAAATGCAATGGACAATCTCCATCAGTGCATTTTTAAAATCTTTTTTTTTTATGTTTTTTATACATTTATGTATTATATATCATGTAAAAGCAAAGCCCTGGCTCTTTCTTATTTGATATGTCTTAGCTAAAATATATATTTTAATTTTTCTATAATTTTAAATGCAGCAGCTGCCCGAAACATCAATGCCGCTTTGAAGACGGCTCAGTAAACGAACGCACCATTCGATATTGGTACGCATTCGAATCTGGTGACGAGAGTGTCACAAATGAAGACTGGGACAAGGTGGAACAGTTGGGGACATGAAATCCTACGAACAACAGTTGAACAAAATTCTGGTAATACTGATAGAGACTTCGCAGAAAAAGATTGGAAGAAATTTCTACAATAATTTCCCGTATCCTAAAAGTGATGGCAAAGTTAAAAAAAATGGATAAATGGTTTCCTCATGAATTGAATGAGAATAAAAAAAAAACAAAAACGTTTTTAAAAACATCTTCTACCTTACTTCGCTACCAAAATAGAGATGACGATTCTTTCGGAACAAGATCGATTTTTAAATCGATTCGAATCGCACCTGATGAATCGAGTCTCAAAATAATCGAAGTCTAAAAGATCGATTTCTAACAAATCGATTTTCTTTCAAGTCTGCATTTACAATGTAAATATAAATCCATTTTGTGAAAAACAAGAAAGATACCATAATAAACGATCTTTTATCTGTAAAATCAGGGAATTTTTTAGTTCAGGGAATTCGACAATTGCAATTATTTTTATTAACATATCAAAGTATCAGGTATAAAAGAAGACATTTATTTTCTAAATGTATTTGTTACATTTA
Organism: Trichonephila inaurata madagascariensis; assembly: GCA_019973955.1. Classification (NCBI taxonomy): domain Eukaryota; kingdom Metazoa; phylum Arthropoda; class Arachnida; order Araneae; family Nephilidae; genus Trichonephila; species Trichonephila inaurata. The sequence goes on from BMAV01000617.1 coordinate 9,789, forward strand.
AAAGTTTCGAAAATAGATAATATAGCTTATAGTTCCCAATGCTTAATATCTAAGCTTTTTAAAAATAACTGTCAATCATGTCTACTGGATCTAAGTGGTTCATCTCATCTCTTGTGATGTTGCCGGCAATCGAAAAAAGGCTCTCACTAGGAACAAATGATGATCCCACGGTACTCATATACATCATGTCTATTGAGTGAACATGAGGATAAATAGAGTTTTTTTGTTCTTGCCATTAAAATACAGGGTCATAGTTCATATGCACAACTTCCTGCGATAAACACTGTTTAAATTCTTCGTTTTTACCAAATATGCCGTAAATCCTTCGGTTTTACAAATTTTATGATTTTTACCAAAACAGAAAAAATCGAATGTCGATTTTCTAGGATTAAATATCGATTCAATGAATCAATTCAGGGATACATATCGATTTAAAAATGATTTTTGCCCCGAAATCAATTTTTGATTAATCGAACTCAGATCGCCATCCCTAAACCAAAACAATCAATTTCTCAATTGAATTATGACGTCTGACGAAAAGTGGATTTTGTATGACAACCGGCGATTTCAGAACAGTGGTTGGATGCCGAAAAAACTACGCAACACTTTCCGAAATCCAGCTCCATCCAGAGAAGGTTATGCTAACTGTTTGGTGTCCTCAGCCGGTTTGGCGGTCCACACCTGGTTTGATCCGTCACAGCTTTCTAAAACCAGCCGAAACCATCGCAGCGGGTAAGTGTTGTAATGAAATTGATGAAATTCACCAGCACGCATTGGTCAATAGGAAAGGAACAACTCTTCTCCTTGCTAATGCTACATTGCATGTTTCAATGATCCTTCATCAAAAGTTGAACGCATTGGGCTACGAAACTCTAGACAATCCACCATATTCACCTGACTTCACAACTCCGGATTATCATTTTTTCATACATCTGGATAATTTCCTGCAGGAGAAATGCTTCAGAAATCCAAGGGATGCTGAAACGGCATTCAGTGAGTTTATCATCTCCTATAACTGTTGAATTTTATGATACCGGCATAAAAAGAACTTGTTTCCCGTTGGTAAAAGTGTGTTAAACCTAAGGGTTCTTATTTTGAATAATAAAGTTTGTTCTCTCACTCTCTATAAAAATATACTTATTTAAAGTAGACCATAAAAATCACGACATTTCATTTTTAAAATATTATACATATATAATGTTTTAAGTAAACAAATCAAGCTTTTGTAAAAACAGTTTTATTCAGCTAGGAATCGACACGTCTGTCGCTGAGAAAAAAAGGACACCAAGTGAAGATTATAATGAGGTTGATTCATGTGACGTCATAGTCACATGATAGTGAAAGCCACGTGATTCTAGCCAATCAATTCAAAAACTCATATGACGTCATAGTGACACGATAAAAACTATCTTGTGCTTCCAACTAATTAGTTCACGCGCTCCGGTGTTGCCAAGTTTTGCTCTTTGCAGAAACTTTCTCTTAAAAAGTACATATGTATACAAAATGCATTTTTTTTAAATTTAAAGAAATCTTTTTGAAGAAATTTTTTTCCTTAACATTTAAACATCTTTAACCAAATATGAAATTTGAAATTTTATCTGAGTTTTACAAATAGAACAAGTACAATTAGTTTAATGTTTGTTTTGAATTCAATGGAAAACATGTGTTTGTTTTTATCATGTGACTTCATGAATTAAGCCCATTGGGTTGACTACTTACGCTCAGAACTGTTAAATAACTGTTTTTAGTTTATGGCAGAGTTTCTCAAACTGTGGGGCGCGCCCCTTTTGGGGGCCGTGACAACTCTACGAGGGGGCGCGAGCATATTGAAAAATCGAAAACAAAATTTTATTTAATTAAATTTGTTTGTTTACCTTCAGTAACATTCTGACACAATATAAAAAATAAAATACACATTTACACCGATGTATTACACTTATAAATATATCTGTGCTAACACAATGTACTTTATAATTAATTTAACAGTACAAAGTTAGGAACAAGTTTAATAATTACCAGTGACCCCATAAACTTGTCATATATAAAATTATATACAAAAATTATCACTTATCTTGATATAATTTTTTTTGTACTGTTTATAATTCATTCCTTAACTGCCGATTAAAAGTTACGCGATTCACTTCCCAATGCCAACCGTTTTCCACGTAGGCGCGCGTATTCGATGTATTGGAAGAAGGGGGAGGGTAAGGAATAAAGAAGCAAAAAACCTGAAATAAGTAAATCCTTCGCAAACACTGTCAAGTTCCTTTCATTGCATTCCAAAGCCTTCAGAATAATTTCATGAATAGCAGTGCACAGAAAAGATCGTACTTCGGAAAGACTCTTATATACGTCCGGGGAAATGAACGCTTTGGCTGAGCGAGAAATTTATATACGCCAGTGGCACTTAAGAGGTTAAAGTCGTATTGTAGCTTTAGTGTCAATGTATAGTATTATTGAGTATAGTATGAGGGGAAATTATGATTGAATATTGGGTCGCGAATATTGAAACTTTAAGAATCACTGGTTTATGTGTTCTTCTTGAAAAGTTAAGAATGACATATGGAAACTATACAAAATAATGATCTAGGGTTAAAAGTGCTTTGTTTGGAATATCTGTTCTGAGAAATAATTGGGTGTTTAATTTAAGACTTGAAGATGTTACGGAAAATAAAAGTTAAGTGGTAAATAGGGGATTTTGTGTGTCTAAGATCTAATTTAATTATCCTTACATCTATATATAAGAGAAAATTGACACACTCATTCACTCATCGCAAGATTTCTTGAACTATTAGACCTACATAATTGAAATTTGGCAGGCGAGTTCCTTTCGTTGAGTATAGATCCGTTAAAAAAAGGTTTTGTGAACAACGACTTCCAAGTCCCGTTTTTAACTATTCACTCACAGACTTGTAATTTTGTAAATTTTTTTATTCCGTAGAGATTCTCTAAAAAGGTGTTTTACGGAAATAAACACCTTTGTGCTGCTTTATAGTGCTAAGTCAATAACTATTCACATACACAGAGGAGACAAATACAGGGTGGTTCCGAATTCATGGTACAAACTTTAAGGGTAGGTAAAAGATATTGTGTGTAACATTCATTTATTGTACATGAATATGTCGGCGCAAGTGAAGCAGTGAGGCACAAACACAAATTATATAAAAAAAATTAAGTCAATTCCTACTTAGATTAACAAAGAAAAATTTTATTTTAACTACTTTTTATTAAATAGTTACAATTAATATAAATATGTATATACATAGGACAGAATCACAACATTAAGTGGTCATTAATTTTTATTCATTAACATTAAAGTATCGTATTGTCATCCAAAACAATCGTTTATATAAATTTAAATCGAACTGAATACTTTAACACGTGAGAAAAAAACCTGTTCAAGTTTTGACACAAGTCGCCAAAAGGGTCGCTAAGTTGCCAAAAAATGATGCCAATGGGGGTTTATTTGTAATTCTTTAAATAATTAGTTTTAATCAATTAATTTTTATTAATTATTATTATATTATTGTATTGTCATCCAAAATAATCCTGTATATAAAATTTCAGCTCAATTGAGCGCTTTAAAATGTATTTTTTTAACGATTGAAAATTCCACCAAGATAAATAAATAAATATATAATTAAATAAATATATAGAGATTGTGAGCTAATAGTAGGAATTGAAAATGAAGAATTTTCTTTGTTTATCTTACATTTTTTCAACTAATAATTCAATAATGAAAAAATGTTTTTTTTTTGTATCATTTTGTTTGCAATTTCATGTAGATTTTGGATCAGTTTACGAATATTAAATATGTTTACAAATTCGGAAGTTATTCATAAGAAACCACTACTAAAGAAACACAAGTAGTCTGTAGGATTGAGATGAATTACAATTAACCAATATGAAATAAAATCTTGTGTTGGCGAATCAACTTTCCTGGATTTTTCAGGGAAATTTAATGCAATATTTTGTTTCTCGGTAAATCGTTTTGGGTCATTAGCTCCAAATACAGTTTAAATTCTAAATGATATAAAAAAAAATTTTAAGTCAATTCCTACTTAGATCAACAAAGAAAAATTTTATTTTAGCTACTTTTTATTTAATAGTTACAATTAATATAAATATGTATTTACATAGGACAGAATCATAACATTAAGTGGTCATTAGTTTCTTTAATTATCATTAAAGTATCGTATTGTGTCCTTTTAATTTCAGTCCATCTGAATGCTTTAACACGTGAGAAAAAAACCTTTTCAAGTTTTGACACAAGTCGCCAAAATGGTCGCTAAGTCGCCAACGTGGCTGTATTTGTAATTCTTGGAATAGTTAGTTTTAATCAATTAATTTTTATTAATTATAATTCAATTATTGTATTGTCATCCAAAATAATTCTGTATATAAGATTTCAGCTCAATTCAGCGCTTTAAAATGTATTTTATTAACGATTAAAAATTCCACCAAGATAAATAAATATACAAATATATAATTAAATAAATATATAGACAGTGCGAGCTAATAGTAGGAATTGAAAAAAATAAGATACGAAAGGAAAGACAGAACGTTTTTTGAAAGCATCGTTGACATTAACTGTTCATAACTGTTTGACACATGAGCTATGAAGTCCAGCTGCAGTGCACATTGCTACACCACCCACTGGTAGTCGGAGAAAATAGACTGCCGGATTCATAGCTTGTATTCGCTGAAAATGGAAGAGGTGTAAGATATTTTCGTTTATAAGGTATCCGACTACGTTCGGAACCGTGATTTTGCAAAAGCATATAAATAGACAACATTTATGATATTAAGTGTCACTTAGATTAGAAAATGTATATAAAGTTGTTTTAAGAATAGTATTACAATAAAAAATTATTTAAGTACACTATTTTGATAAAAAAAAATGAACATAGAATGACCCGTTTTCAAAATATTCTCCTTTTGTTAAAAATGCTACTATTGTAATAATATTTTGCCTGTATATAGCTCAGACATCTGTACAGAGGCTCAACTAGAAAGTTTGAAATATATAGCTTAGAAGTGAATTTATCCATGTTTTACGACAATAGAGGGGAGAAATTTTCGAATAAAAAACGCCGATAATTATTGCAATGGGTTGTAACTCTGAAAATAATGTGAATTTTTCAAAACACACACACACACAATTGTTCAGACTCTCTGGAGAAGTCTTTAATTTATATAAGCACAAAATATTATTATTTTTAAACATTTTTATAAAGAACCTTTTGAAAAAGATTATTCCCAAGTTAAGTTTTTGCCAAAATATTGTACTTAAATAATTTTTTTGTCAAAAAAGTCTTTAAAACAATTTTACCATGTATTCTAATCTAAGTGACTCTAAATATCGTGAAATTATCCATTTATGTGCTTTTTTTAAAATCATGGTTCCGAACGTAGACGGATATTTTAACACTATACAGTCTGATGACCCACACTTACGTGAATGAGCAACAGTTTTTACACTTGACTCGTCTATCATCTACAATGTTCAAGATGCTTTCTTCCATGCTTGGACGGCGTACAGCTCTTCGTCGACCAGCATAATGTCTGGTAACTTGGAACGAACATGTTTCACCGAGTTTACGATGTAACCACTGAAAAATTCTGTGATCCGGCATTCGTCGAACAAGAAACTGCTTGTGATACATTCGTAGCGCAGCTCTGCCGTTACCATTTGCACGACAGTACATGCAATTCATAGTCTGCATTTTCGGCATAGTTTAAGTCTCCCATAATAGATGTCAGCACAATTGCGAATGACACTTTTCCTTACTGAGATGCATCATGTTGAAAGGCGGCTAGGAATCTACTGCCCCTAGCGGCAACGCAGCCAACCCATAACTTTTCTTTTATTCTCCCTGTTTGCGCCTCACCGCGTCACTTACACCCATACATTCCTATACTATAAATAATTGTTACAATGTCCTGTATCTACCCTTAAAGTTTGTAGCATGAATTTTTGACCACCCTTTATATATTAGGTCCTCCCTCTCGTTAATTTTGAGTAGCCGTGGTAGCCGAGTGGTATAGGATCGTGGCTGGCTTTGTCACGCGTTCGAGCCCAGTACCACTAAAGACCCGCCGTGTAGGGCAGCGATGCACGCTAAATCTGTCGAGAGGTGAAACGTTCTCCCGTTGGTGTCAAGTGGTAGTTAGAAGAGGGGGGTGCCAGCTCAGGTGTCGTTCACGTCACTTGACCTTGGTTCAAAATTACGTGGTCCGTCACCAAAAGCCCTCGTGTAGCTGAACAGTGCGATGTTAATATCCACTCACTCACTCGTTAATTTTGAAGATATAAATCCTATTTAAAATACATTTATTCACGCCATCTTTCTTAAAACTTAAAATAAGGTGCGATTTTATATTGAGTTATAATAATACACACACACAGTTATTGTGTATTGTGAAAATAAAGTCATTAAAACCTTATATTATCGCTAACTAGATGATACAGAATCCCGAGACTAAGTTAATTATTCAAAAGTAGTATAGATCTCATAGAAATCACGAGTTTCTCTCGAAATAGCAGAAATCGTTTCTATTCATACGATTTGAACCCGTCTTTTTTATTAGGTAGAGTTTTCGGAGAAGAATGCATTTCTCTGTTTTTGGGTGCATGACATTTGCATACTGAAACAAGAGTCTTTCCCATGGATCTCACTCAGACAAAGAATGTTTAAACAACACCGGACAAAAAAGAAGGAAATGAGATGCTCAGAGAGAGAATGGAGAAGTGCTTAGGAGAGTTAGATCTGGAAATAGCTTTTGAGAGTCGGAAAGAATTTGGCGTACTTCATTTCTCAAATTCGTACTTCGTTCCCCAAATTCTTTTGAGAAAGAGAGAGAGAGAGCGAGATGATGGTTGAAAGGAATGAAATGGATTAAAATAAAATAAGCATAAACAATTTGAAATTTACTGCTTAGTAGTAGAGATATTTAAAGTTGTATTATCGGTTTGAATAATTCGTGCTATTAAATAAAAGTAAGAAAATTAAAAAAATCTAATGAGATAATAAACATATTATTATAACAGAAGTAATATAAAAAAATTAAGTCAATTTCTACTAAAAAACAACAAAGAAAAATTTTATTTTATAGTTAATTTTTATCAAATAATTATAAATAATATATAAATATGTGTATACATATGACAGAATCACAATATTAAGTGGTAATTAATTTCGATTAATTATCATTAAAGTCTCGTATTGGCATCCAAAACAATCGCTTATATAAAATTTCAGAGTTCAACTGAATGCTTTAAAATGTAAGAAAGGAAAATCTCTTAAAGTTTTGACCCAAGTTGCTAAAAAGGAAGCCAATATGAATGTATCTGTAATTCTTTAAATAATTAGTTTCTGTCTATTAATTTTAATTAATTAGAATTAAGTTTTCATATTGCCACCCAAAATAATCGTGTATAGAAAATTTCAGCTCAAATGAGCACTTTAAAATGTGAGGAAAAAACCTTTTAAAGTTTTGACACGTCGCCAAAACGGTTGCTAAGACGCCAAAAATGATGCCAACGTAGCTATATTTGTAATTCTATAAATTATTAGTTTTAATGAGTTAAATTTTTTATTAATTATAACAAAATTACCGTATTGTCATCCAAAATAAAAGCGTATAAAAAAATTTCATCTTAATTGAGCGCTTTAAAATGTATTTTAATAAAGATTGAAAGTTTAAACAAGATAAATATATAGAGAGAGTGAGCTAATAGTATAGATGAAAAACTCATAAACATATTCATGTTAGGGTATAAAAATGAGCACTGAAATCAATAAGAAAAAAAAAAGCTGTGTTAAAAATCGTACTAAAATTATTATGTTTGACGACAGCTTAAATTTATTGTAAAATACTGTAATACTCTCTTAAGGTGTATACTCTCTTACTACATTCGGAATCGTGATTATGAAAAGGCATGCAAATGAATAATTTTTGTTGTTGTTAAGTGTCAGTTGAGTCAGAATACACAAATAAAATTGTTTTAAGAATATTATTTCCGAAAAAAAAATGTTTAAAAATAATTTTTTTGGCAAAATATGAAGAAAGAATGACAACTTTTGAAAACATTTTTTTTTTAATGAAAAATACTTCGATAATAATATTTTGTCTATATATAGCCAAGACTTCTATACAGAACCTGACCTAAGATTTTTGAGAAGTTTACATTATTGTCAGAATTACCATCAATTGAAATAATCGGTTCGTTTCGTTTTATGGATTATATTTTGTTTTCAATGGACTATATTCATGATTTATACAATCATGTGTTCCTCTTTGAATTCAAAACAAACTGATATTAGACGTGTACTTGTTATACTTGTAAAATTTAGATGCAGTTAGATTCCAGTTAGTAAATTGGGTAAAAATGTTCAAATATTGAAATCAATCAAAAAGTTTTCATCTAATTTTTTTAAAAAAAAAAAAAAATTATCATATTATATGTGTATTTTTAAACTGTGTGCATTCTGTTTACCTATATACTTTATTATTATTGATAAATATGCACTATTTTAAAAAAAATTTCCACCAAAAGGAAAGGTTGGCAACAGGGAAACGCATGATTTCACTCGTATTTATTGTGACTCTGACGTCACATGAATTTTTGAACTGATTGGTTGGAAATACGTGATTGTTATTATCATATGATTATGACGTCACATGAATTTAGCTCATTGAAAAAAGCTTATATCAAAGCCGTTTTGACATTTAGAGCTGAACGAAACTTTTCTTTCTATTTCAAATATACGAGAGAAAGTAAAAAAATTAAAGGGACTTTTGAAATTTCTCTTTCTTAGGTTTGGCAGCAGAGCTAGTATACAGCTCTTGAATAAGGGGTAGTAAGTAGGCACTACTTCTACACAACGTATCACTCGTTGTAGTCGTTGGGGTGTAGCAGACTGTTCATCACGGCAGTTTCATTGTCGATTTTCTCCAAGGAGGATAGAAGGGCAATGATTCGTTTTATGTTTGTGGAAGTTGTGAAACCTGCGGAAATTACTCGTCATATACGAGCGCAGTATGGTGACAACTGTTTATTTCGAAGCAAGATCTACGCTTCTTAATAGAGCAGAACTTGTTTGTGACACGACGAAAGATCGGGCAGCTCATCGACGTCAACCACTGAGGAGAATGTGGAAGTCATTGAGGTTATGGAGGTGAATATCCTAAGAACAGAACCCGCGATAATCGCGTTCGTAGCCGAGTAACATGACCACTAGACAAAAGTAATCACCCCTGTCTGGAGGCTGTTACTGGCTTGTGAAGATGCCTCTACAGTACTCCTCCACCAGTGAGTTGGTGGTTAGGCGAACGAACGATATATTTGTTATGGTGAGCGTGTGAGTTGTTGCTGTTCATTGGTGGTGTTGCGTCAAGTGAGACTGACGACTTTGGTTGCTGCTTTAAGGGAGTCTGACAACTTTTGGTTGCTCTTGGTGTGGGTAGATGGCGCCACGACAGATCAGAAGGTAGCGTTTTTCTTAATTAAGCCAAAGTCATTAATGTAGTGGCGCAAATTCCGAGGACAGAACCTGAGACGTTCGCGTTCGTAGCCGAGTAACATGACTGCAAGACAAAAGTGATCACCTCTGTCTCGAGGCTGTTACTGGCTTATGAAGATGCCGCTACAAGGATAGAGTGATGGAAGGAATGCCTAGTATCCAGCGCACACAGGTACCCCTTCTTCCTCAAACACAGAGCAAATCACTACCCTCCTTTCCTGCTTGATACAAATCAAAAATGAAGCTGACATGTTGAATGGTGTGCTACACTCTAGTGACTACGAGGGGGGAAAGAGTTGCATGTTGTATAATAGTGTTGCCGACTATCTCTCTTTCAGTGCTGGATGAGCCAAACTGGACTGCTGCCAAACCTCAGGAAGAGAATTGAAAAACAACCCTTTACTTTTTGACATTTCCTTGTATTTATTTAATCTAGTTAATTATTTTATTCAATCACAGTTTATAAATGGGAATTTCTAAGCGAATTCCTTTCCTTATATTCAAAACAAAGTGAACTGAAATCCAGATGAAAATTCCAGAGTTTATAAATAACAAACTCCAATTCAAGGAAAACTTAAAGTATGCTTGATCTATTAATAATTTTGAATACCTTATACATTTAACTGTAAACAAATCATAGCTCGTACACCTTTCCTTTATCAACACTGATTGAATTTAGTTTCCTAACTCTTTGCGTAGGAAGCGCAAATTTAATACAAAAGTAATTCCATCCTTCGAATCAACATCTTTTAACTAAATATTCAATTGTCTGATTTTAAAATGAGGAATTGTAGAAATCACTTGAATATTTATTCTCTCTGCTCCCTTTGATGACAAGTCTAGGGCATGCTTCTGGGGAGTTAACCTCTTAATCATTTCTCAGCGATTTCTAACTCGGCACTTGAAAGCTTAAATGAATGTATAGGTAAATGTTTGCGAAGGTATGAATAAGAATGAAGGTGGGAAGCAGATAATGATTGAAAGAATTTGAGTGGGACGAAGAAACAGTTAACTGTGAAGTAATTAGGATGGTGAATACTGCTGTATAAAGTAATTTAAGCGCACGTTCTTTAAGGTTGAAAGGTTTTTGATATTGTACATTATTAGAGGTGGAAAGTGTTTATTTATTTCGTGTTTACTATTCATTAAAGAGAGGAGATCTTGTAGAAGAAATTTGTGTGGGAAGTGGAGTGAATCCAGTCGTAACTATGAGTTTAAGAAGTATGAGTATGCATTAGTTTACAAAGCGTAGGAGGCGTTTTATTGTTATTTAATTAAAAAGTGATATATATATATATATATATATATATATATATATATATATATATATATATATATATATATATATATATATATATATATATTGTCAGGTTTGAAAAGTTTAGGTTCAAAATTAAGTAATAAATAAAGATAGAGCGAAATCTTTACCATCGCGTAAGGATTTGTGGGTAAATAAGCCTATTTAAAGGTGGAGCGAGCGCTGACGAAGAAGAACGCATACGCGAAAAGGCTTAGATGATGACTTCTGGTCGAATTGGTTGTTAATGTTCTATTCGGTTGCGCGCCAAAGGGCCGCCATGTTGGATTTTATGTGATTGAAGCGAAATAAAGAAGTTATTATAGAGATGATGCCTTCCTCCTTTTACCAGCAGGCCTGGGGCCTGTCATATATATATATATATATATATATATTTGTGAAGTATTGTAGTAGCGTTGGCCGGTGTTGTTTGTTGTTATATCTGATTTAACTAAGACATCTTCCGAATAACTTTACTTCCTTTATTATGAATCACACATCAGCAGATTAAAACCCAATTGCAGTACATTTTCAAATTGAGTAAGCAGTGGCATGTTGGAGGACACAAAGACAAAGAGATGCAGTTATTTACATTCTTACATGATGAAGGTAAGCAGACAAAAAGAGAGAGATTACACAAGATTTTTGCTTTTATACCAGCAGTGCAAGCGCGTGATTATTACGTAATATTAGTTCTGATTGGATAGAATGGGCGGGACAGGGATTTCGGACTAGCCGATTACGATTAAGATTACACTGTTATTTTTAAATCAAAGAATTAAAGTTATTTTAAATATTAGTACAAAGAGTTAAAATAAAAAAGATACTAGAGGGAATTATATATATATATAATAAAATTAAATTGTTAAATTTATGATTTAAAGTACAGTAGTAATAATCCATTAGACAGTGTGAAAGGTTGACATCTTTGAAAAATCAAATGTTTAAGGTGTTAAGAGGAGATGGGATACATAATGGACTAAAATATTTTTATTGATAATGTACTATAAGAAAGATTTCTTATAATTAAAATTATTATTTTTAAAAAACAAAAGGGGATACCTCATGTCCAGGGGACCAAGCCTCATTTTACAAATTATACAACTGTTCATACTCATCGCTCAAATTGTGCAACTATAATTTGCAAGTTTTAAGCATAGAGCATATTTTGAGTAATTATTATTTTATCTTCTGCCATAATTAATATTTTATCTTTCAATGTAATTATTGTTTCATCTAAAAATAGGGTAAATAATTTATATCTGGATGTTTAATATGTTATTATTACTTTCTGTTGTATTTATTTTATGATACAAATTTTAATATTGGCAAGCAACGCCGTCCCTTACATTACAATGACGTTACAAAGAGAACTTGGCAAAATATTGGCGATGCAGTGACTTTCATTTTTGGTGACTTGGTGGTCGTACGGATTAGCTTCTCGAAATTACTGAAGAAATCTATTACGGAAGTTGATCTCTATAACGGAAGTGGATTTTTCTAGTGAGTGAATATTAACGTCGCACTGTTCAGCTACACGAGGGCTTTTGGCGACGAACCTTGTAATTTTGAACCATGGTCAATTGACGTGGACGACACCTGAGCTGGCACCCTCTCTCCTAACTACCACACCACACCAACGGGAGGACGTTTCAGCTCTCGATAGATTTAACGTGCATCGCTGCCCTACACGGTGGGTCTTTATTGGTACTGGGCTCGAACTCGTGACAAGGCCAGCCACGATCCGATACCTTGACCACTCGGCAACCGCGGCCTGTGAATTTTTCGAGGAAGCGCTGGAAGGTAGGAAGGGATCCCTTGGCATTCCTCTTCAGTAAAATTAAACTTTTTACGTTATATTTTTACTAACTATATATATATATGTGTAAATAAATGTATTACAGCCTCACGACAAACTTTTTTACATAGAGTGAGAAAGAAAAGACTGTGTTTTTTAAATTACGTGTTTTGCAACCTAAGCTGATTAGTGGCTTATACACGTAAGAGAAAGTATAAGGTAATAAGAAATGTAAATATAGTTAAATTATTTGTGGAAATAGAAAAAACATCTTCTGTATTGGTATTTACGAATAATATTTGGCTGTATTTTTTGAAGCATAGGATGTCACAGTAAGCTAGCTACGAAAAAGTTACGAAGTATTACAGAATGCGTTTGAAATAAAAGTCTCAATGCTTCATATAATAGCTTTTTAGAAGAGAATGATTCAAAAGAAGTACAATGTGTCTGAGCTTAAAGTATCCAAAAGTTATAGCTTATTAATACGGAACTACCCATCAACATGTAATAAACTATTCGTCCGTGGATTGGAAATCCCACCGAGAGTTTTTGGGTCTCGTCCGATCAGCAACACGTGCGTGCATTGTTCAGCAATCACATACGATAAACTTGTTACACTGATTTCATTAGTAAAGATGTGGAAGCCACAGCAAAAGGTGCAGTGCGTACTTTGGTTAACGGAACTTAAATCAGTCACGCGTCTACAGCTACGTATTCGAACAGAATGGAATGTCAATCATCAATCATCAAAATGTATGTACTAATGGAAAAGAACTTTAAAGGAGACGAGAACTTTGGTATCTCAAAATAGCAAGTATCCTTAAGGCTGTCTTCGCCGTATGCATAAGAGTGTGAACTTAACGCGGAGCACATTTTCGGATAGAAAAATGCCTTAATTTTTATAAAAATTTGTGACATTATAACTCATGGATTTGTTTAAAATGTAGTGTTTTTAAAATTTGAAAATATTTCATAAATAATTCGTTTTTTTTTAACTGTAAAAGCTATTCAGTCGGATGGAAAAAACGAAATTTTTTTCAAAAAAAA
>BMAV01000618.1:0-106506 GCA_019973955.1 Trichonephila inaurata madagascariensis
CAAAATCCTCTTGGGGGGGCCTATCAGTTAATTTGCGGGGTTAAAAACCCTCCCATTCGTGTGGGGGAAGTTTGGGAAAGGAGTTTTTTTCCCCTCTCATTGACCATGGTTTCCCCAAAAATTGAGGTCGTCACCAAAAGCCCTCATCTAATTGGGGATGTTAATATTTTCTCACTTTTTGGAATTTTGGGGGTCGGGTACCCCGGGGTTAGGTTGGGACCATGGCGGCTGTCATGATTCGCCCCCGCCCCTAAAACCCCCGTGGGGCGCGATCACTTTAAAATCTGTCGGGGTAAACTCCTCCCTTGGTGTGGTGGGATTTGGAAAGGGGGTTTTTCCCCGTCATTGACCATGGTTCAAAATTACGGGCCCGTCGCCAAAGCCCTCGGAGAAAAAAGGCAGTTAATTTTCCCCCTCACTCCTGGGGAATTTTGAAGAATAGGGTGCCAGCTCAAATGTCATCCTCGTCACGCGGCCTCAGTTCCAAATTATAAGGTTCGTCACCAATAGACTTCACAAAGTTTTGTAATGTGGTATTAGATAATCGATCTACCTATTGAGCTAATTGGCGTATCAATAAAAATATTCCATCTTGAAAGTGTTGCAATATTTCCGATTATTATATTTGTCTTATGCTACTGTTCAAATTTTGAACATTATAGAATAGTATTTTATTTCTGTAGAAAATCGTAGCTTTTTAAAAAATTCGTAAATTTCAGCTTTTAAATAGCTTTAATTTTATTTCCAAAACGATTACAGACAGTTATACATATCGAAAAAGAACGAAAAGTAGGTAAAATAATAACAGTTGGATAATAATACGTATTCGAGTTCTTTCAACTACCAAAAATAACATAGAAAAGAATATTTTCCCTCGGAAGTATTATTCAAACTTTTCCATGTGAAGGACCAAAAACGAAAGAGTAAAAATATAGTTTTTCGACAGGTTTTTGAAAATTTGTAGTACCAGTTCTTTTCTGATTTTAAAAGAATTAAAAAATATGCTTTTAACTTAAAATCTTTATTTCATGTAAAGTTTCTGAATACTTGAGAGATATAAAATTAAAATAATTATTAATAAATTACATAATAAAAATTTTGGAAAACCTATTACATTTATGTATATATTCAATGTTGTAGTGTATATTTAGACAAAAATTTATTCAGTTACACTCTAAGAATATTTTTATGGTGTAGTTATTTTTTAATTTGTGATCGAATATTTTAAAAATAATTTTGAAAAAAGATGTTGAAAATCATATCGTACATCTCTTCAAACAATTATAATTTTTTTTATTCTTATAATGAGTTGTATTGCTAGTAATTTTTTAAGATCTATAGATTTTAAACTTGTAATTGTAAGATTTTTGCATCAAACAAAAACATCTAATTGGTTTTATCAGGGAAAAAAGAATATTGTTTTTCCTCAAACCTTTCGAAAACTAAAAATAAAAAACGCTACTGGAAAATCTCAATAGATTGAACTTTTGCTCCAAATCGTTTTGAATAACCACAAAACCTCATGAATCAAAACCAATTTGGATTAAAATTCAATTGAAAAATATTTTCTTAAATACTCTATATAAAAAGTTCTTTTAAAAAGAAAGAAATTATAGCATCCCGGTTTCTTAAATTGTTCATTGTTGTGTATGAACGTTCACATTTTCCATTAAGTATTTTTAAAGCAAAATAACCTTCAAATTCTTAATTAACTGAAGATAAATTTAGAATCCCTTACTTTTGCATTTAGTTTAAAAAATAAAATGATTAAAAAAAAAGGGAGCAGTCATTATTCGTCGAAACCATATATAGCTGCATTTTAATTAATTTAAATGTTTCCCGGGGAGTTTTTAATTTTTAAAGGGGAAAAAAATTAAAATTTTAAAAACCCCGTTTCATCAATTTTGTTTTTTCGAAAAAAGTCGTGGACAGTGAGCGTGCTTTTCCTTTTCCCGATTCCCAATTTGATTGCTGTTCAAAAGTATAAGATTTATTCACAGCAGATAAACGAATTTGTATGTCTCGCTGAAATATGTATAACAGGATAACATTCAATAAATACAAAGCTTTTTTTTATTATATATTTATAACAAGTAATATTAAAAAAAAAAAGTCAATTCCTACTTAGATCAACAAAGAAAAATTTCATTTTAGCTACTTTTTTTTTAAAAGTTTTTAAAATTTTAAATATGAAAATACATAGGGGCAGAACCACAACATTAAGTGGTAATTTAATTTTCATTAATTATCATTAAAAATATCGTGTTATAAAATTTCAGTTTTTCTGAATGCTTTTTAAAAAATAAGAAAAAAACTTTTTAAAGTTTTGACTTTAAATCACACTAAAAAAAAAGAAACCAACGCGGTTTTATCTGTAATTTTTAAATAATTAGTTTCAGCCAATTTAATTTTTAATTATTGTTAAATTATCGTGTCACCCAAAACAATAGTGCATAGAAAAAATTTTAGCTTAAAAAAGAGCGCTTTAAAATGTGAGAAAAAACCTTTTTTTAAGTTTTGACACAAAATCGCCAAAAAGGGGGCCAAGTCACCAAAAAGGGTGCCAACGTGGCTATATTTGTAATTTTTTTAAAAAATTAGTTTTTTAAACAATTAATTTGTATTAATTTTTAAATTTAAAATTTCTGTATTGTCATCCAAAAAAAATCATGTATGTAAAAATTTTAGCCAATTGAACGCTTTAAAATGTATTTTATTAATGATTGAAAATTTACCAAGATAAATATATGGAGAGTGAGAGCTTTGTAATAGGAAAATTTAAAAAAAAGTAATGTAAAAAAAAAATTTTTAAATCAATTCCTACTTTTTGATCCCAAAAAAGATAAATTTTATTTTAGCTACTTTTTTTTTAAATAGTTACAATTAATATAAATATTTATATTCATATGACAGAATCACAACATTATAAAAGGTAATTAATTTTTATTAATTGTCCTTAAAAATATTTATTGTCATCCAAAAAAAATCGTGTATATAAAATTTCAGCTCAAAAAGAGTGTTTTTTAAAAAATTTAGGAAAAAACCCTTTTTAAAATTTTGACGCAAATCACCCAAAAAAGATGCCAACGTGGTTTTATTTGTAATTTTTTTAAAAAATTAGTTTTAATAAATTAATTTTTTTTTTATTTTATAATTAAATTATTGAAATTTTCATCCAAAATAATCATGATATAAAATTTCAGCTCAATTTAGCTCCTTTTTTTTAAAATTTTTTATTTTATTAAAAAAATTAAAAAATTTTCAAAAAGATAAAAAAATAAATATATGGAGAGGGGAAAGCTTTAAAAGTAGGGAAATTTAATAAGCATTATTTATCATATTGCTTTAGACGAATATTTTTTTTAATATATTTTTGTAATTTAGGGAATTGCATAAACTCTTCAGATACTTTAAAATAAGTTATCATAAATTGAAAATTATTTTACTGCTACAATTCCCAACATAAATGTAAGTCAAGAATTAAAATCAAGTAAGGCATTACAGATCACGAAGGACGAAAATATGATGTATAAAGATAAGGCAGAGCATTTTATATGCTCTACTCTATTTTATATTCTGCAGCATCTTCACCGTATATAAATATTAATTGTCGTAAATGAAGAATTCCAGACTAAAGGAAGGAACAAAATTTTAAATTTATTAGTCTATGTTGTAAGAAATGAAATAGAGAATCAAAAACGGATGCTAAGCAGTTCAGAATGTAAATTCAGGCTTAGGGCTAAAGAGTGGGGTCAAACTAGTTTTGGGCTTATCTTAAGTAATTCATTCTAAACTTTAATTTTCATTCATTTATTGTAATTCTCATTCAAAAATTCCATTTCCTCCCTGAGAAAGAATTAGAATTTTAATTAAAACAATATACAACGATTATAAATATTAATATTTGCTATGTGTGAATTCGTTATACAGAATGTAGATGAGTATTGTTGGGCTACTCTCATATTGTTAAGACTGTTTTCACCATATGTACGAGAGCGTGAACTTGATATGGAGCATATTTTCAGACTGAAAAAATGCCTCAATTTTTATAAAAATGTGACATTGTAATACATTTTTTTTATAATACATTGTTTTTAAAATTTCAAAAATATTTCATAAATAATTAGTTTTTTCTTTTAACATGTGAAAGGATACACACGGTATAGGGGAAAAAATGCAAAACACATTTTATAAAAGAAAAAATGTGTCAACTCGGATAAAGATGAGTAGTATGATAAAATAAGTGGTTCTCTACATGATAGTGTAGCCAGAATATAATATTAATGTTTGAGTACTTTTATATCTGAAAAAATATTCTGAATTCGACCCCTATTCTTTAACATTAGCCGAAGATAGCCTTAATAAATAGGACCAAAATCGGAAAATTTTTTCGGGTACAAAAGTGTTCCATAATTAATATTACATTCTAATTTTGATATCCTATACATAAAGTATCATATTTTATTATACTTCTCCTTTTACTCTGAGCTGACCTTTTTCCACTTATAATTTTTCATATTTCGTCTTCATTTTCAATGTTAAATGCATTTTCACTTTATATGTTAAGGGGAGGGGAAACTTTTACTAATGTGGGTGTAAACTGTTTTCCCATTTCTTTTTTTTTCTTTCTTAAATCAAGTATATGAACTGCAACGATGGAATTATCCATGAAAAGCTGAAATACTTTTCTATTTAAAACTGTATTTCAAAATTATATAGTTCATTACTATTGGCTCAGCAGCTTAAACGTTGTAACCTTAAAAATTTTGGCATAACAAAGACAAAACGTTAATTTTTTTTTTTTCATTTGATTTTTGTTTTTATCTCTCTCCAAGGATTAATCCTGTGGTCAAGGTAATGGATTAGTAGATGGCAGAGGAGGCCGATGCACGTTTAATCTGTCGAAGCTCAAACATCCTCCCGTTGGTGTGGATTGATTTTATTGATTGAATATTAACGTCGCACTGTTCAGCAACACGAGGGCTTTTGGCGACGGATTACGTAATTTTGAAACATGGTCAAGTGACGTGGACGACACCTGAGCTGGCACTCTCCAACTACCACATCACACCAACGGGAGGAAAGTTTCAGCTCTCGACAGATTTAACGTGCATCGCTGCCCTACACGGCGGGTCTTTAGTGGTACTGGACTCGAACTCGCGACAAGGCAAGCCACGGTCCGATACCTATACCACTCGGCTTCCGCGGCCACCCCGTTGGTGTGGAAGTTAGGAGATAGGGATACCAGCTCAGGTATCGTCCTCGTCAACTGAGCATGGTTCAAAATTATGAGTCCCTTGTTAAAATCCCTCCAGTAGCTGAATAGTACAAAGTTAGTATTCACTCGCTCACCCAAGAATTAATCCATTTTCAATTCAATCTATGAACACACATAAATCAGTTTTTCAGCCTTTTATTTATTTTACAAATGCCACACACTGCAATATCACCTACACCATTAGTGAATTGCTCTCCAGTATTTTTCGACTGTTGAATTAAGACTAATTAAAGCAGGGCATATGACCAAATGTTCAGCGGTCATAGGTTGACCAGAGTCGCACAGAGTACAGTCCGGCGAGTCAGCGATACCAATTCGGTAGAGATGAGATCACAGACACTCTCATGCCCTGTCAAAAGTCTAAAATGAGCTACAGCAGTTCAGGTTTTATTTCTTTATTTTTAATTCAGCTCTGCAACAATACAAGTAAATATTCACACGATTTATTTATTTATTTTTTGTTGTTGTTGTTGTTGTTGATATCGACATTTGAATACATAACACGACAGAATAATGGTAATAATAGCGACAGATCACGCACAATTACTTGCATATTTCATGTGTACAATTAAAAAAGATTTCGTTTAAAATCTTCCAAAAGCTTATCCAGTGGCACACACAAGGGGGGAGGTCCTAGGGGTCCGGAATCCCCCTCTCCCCCAATGCTCTTGATTTTTTTTTCGATTGATTATAATTCTAAGTATATAGTACGTAAAATTTAATTAATGATTAATTTTGTTAATTAATGCTAATTATTAATTCAATAATTATTTTTTTAGTGTTTTTGTTCCCGAAAATCGACAAAATCAAAAGGAACATGATACAAGAATGGTGGGCTTTCGACCCCGAACCCCCCCGGGATTGAAAAAATTTCTGTGTGCGCTACTCCCAAAGAATTTTCTTGTACTTTGAATTTTGAATGCAGAAATTTGTACTTATATTGTTTGGTAAAGCTTTTTCTGATCACATTTGTGACCACGGTAGCTTAGTGGTCATGGTCATGGACTTGTTGCCTGCGTGTCCTGAGTTCGAGCCCTAGTGCCACCGAAGGCCCACCCTGTAGAGAAGCTGATGCTTGTTAAATCTGTGTCGATGCTCAAAGGTCCACCCATTGATTTGGAGAAGAGACTGACGACCTCGTTACTTGACTGGGAGATCCATCACCAACAGCATTCGTGCTGCTTCATAATGTGGTGTTAATAAATACTCAATTTGAAACAGAATCGTTTTTAGAGTACAGCTTGTTGAGTTTGAAATTACATAGACGTACATTTCTCCTATATTTTTTATGTAAAGCGGTATAAACTATTATCTCATCAGCACTGGCTTAAGGCCGTATCACACGTACATTTTTCCATGCAACTTTTTCGTCCAATTTTTGGCCTAATCTGAGGGGGTAGGATTGCCGTAAACAAAACCACATGCTCTGACGTCAACCGCGCTCTATCCCCATTAAAAACTTATCCCGATTTTCTGCTCGGAAAAACGAACACCCAAAATTATTTCTTTTATTTCCGGTTTTTTGTTGATGGGCGAAAACAGAAGAGAACCATCCTTTTTAAAAATATTATAGGGTATCTGATGTGTTAGAAAAAACCGAAGTCGCCATTTTGTTTATGGGGAAGAGCCGAAGAAACCCTTGGCTAGAATTTAAAGAAATTTTTATTTGGAACAATTTTTGAGCTCACTAGAAAAATTTTAAAAAACCTTGCTATAGCAACTGAGAAAAAATCAATGGACGAAAATTGCGAAACGTGTACGTGTGGTAGGCCCTTTTAGATACCCCAAACCCTGTATCGAAATTTTTTGGACGCTATTTTTCGGGGTCCCTTAACATGTTACGTAAGTCCAGTGGCTAATGGTAGCGTATCGCGCTTTCATGCCACAGGTCCGGGGTTCAGACCCCGACATGGGCAAGGCCGACTCAGGCTTTCATCCTTTCAATGGATTGATAAATCAGTACCAAGGTGCTTGGAAATTAAACACTTGGGGTTTTGCGTCAGGCTGACCAAAACACCCCTGACCGAAGCATCTGCTTATGCTCCTCGGTGCCCAAGGTCTTGAAAACTGAGATGGGCACAATAGGATTTGATTCTCATGGGCTCTTGGGCCACTGAGTTTAATTTAACATGTTACGATTTTTTTTTTTTTTTGCTTAGATGTGTTGATGGTCCTGTATCATTGATATGGCGGTAACTACGCCCCTGCACATCATTTAGCCCGTGATTCAAAACTAAGAGATACGTCACCAATAGCCCTCGTGCAGCGTCGAAATGGGAAGATAGGATAGAGTTAGTTATTTATAAACTTTACAGAATTTCGATCCTCCGTATTTTTTGTATAATGTGTACATTAAATGATTATATAATGGGAATTTTACAAAAACATTGTTTCGTAAATTAACGAAATAGCTTAGGAAAAATAATGTGTTAATTTTAATAATATTGATGTGGTTAATGAAATTACATAGGTGTTTAATTAACTAAATTATATGCTATTATATGCGTTTTGCATTAACTATCGAAAATAAACGTTTTCAGACACAAAAATAAATTCCGGAGCATTCCCCAGAAACGTATTTTAAGTAACCAAAATGCTGCCGCAAATCAAGAATTGTAAATTCTTAAGTTTTAAAAACTAATAATTTTACCCAAACTTGACAGTTACTGTGATGTTCAGATAAATTCAAATCTCTCTCTCATAGCTTATATGCACTTGATAGAAAACTTTGTTTTAAAAGGAACTTATTTTGTTTGTTTCATTTTGTGCGATTTTATTTTATACTTTCATTTTCGCAACTTTTAGTTGAACCTGTGAACCTTTCCACCCACCATAAATGAGTTTCCTTATTTAGTGAACCCATTTACATTTCTCCCATTTCGTGAGCCCATTAAGATTTCTTCCACCGGGGAAGTTTCTCCAATTAGTGAAACCATGAATAAAATTTATTTTTGTAAATACGTGTCAAAAATGAAAGTGAACTGATAATTTCGATTAATGGTGACCCCTTAGACCAGTGGTTCCCAAAGTGGCCCTTACGGACCCCCAGGGGTCCCCGGTATTGTTGAGGGGTTCCATGTAGAATTAAAATTAATTCGGGGGTGGATCTCTGAACAACGTCAAGGTTTAATGGATAACGCGAAAGTTTTAATGTAAAATTTTGAAAAATTTATCTTTTTTTTTTTTATGGAAATTTAAATAGTTAACAATAATTTACTGGGATATTCCCGACTAGGTGTTTAACCTTTTTGCGCGCGGACACATTCAGATCCCAAACAAGAAAAACCGTAGCGAAAAGGAATTTTTTAAAGGGGGGGGGCCCGGGGGCGAAAATCCCCTAATCTTGTATCATACTCCTTTTGATTTTGTCGATTTTTGGGGAAAAAAACAATAAAAACTAATTATTGAATAAATAATTAGCATTAATTAATAAAATTAATCATTAATAACAAATAATTAGTTAAATTTTACGTACTATATACTTAGAATTATAATGAATCGGAAAAAAAATCAATGGCTTTGGAGGGTCCGGACCTCAGGACCCCTCCCTTGTGTGCGCCACTGATCCATACTAATACAGGAACATTTTATTGAAATATCCACAAATGAGGGAATTAAAAAAAAAATGTTTGGACAAGGATACCACAAATTTTGTGGTTACAAAAACAGATCCCAAGTTTAGATCCAGCATTATGGGTTAGCGTACAGAGGTTGCTGACTACTTTACCGTCTTTCTATTTCAGTGCCGTTGTAAACCTCGTCACACACACAAAAAGAAACCGACCAGAAATCATTGCTCGTGGGGATTTGCGGATGCTGCTCACAAACATTGAGCTGGACATAAATTCACTTATAACATCTCATAAAGTTCATCTAAAAGTCATTAATTTTTTAAATTTTATTTTAAATAAGTCATAATTTCATTTTAAATAAAAGTTATAATTTCAATAAGTAATTCTTTAACGAAATGTTTTTTTAAATTGTAATTTTATACTATGCATTTATGTATTTTTTTCACTTGGTGGTGGTGGGGGGAGTGCTCTATGGGCAAATTTTAACTATAAAAAGGGATCCAATAGTTAAAAATGTTTGGGAACCACTGTCTTATACAGAGGCGTCTTAAGGCATGAGCAAACTGGGCCTGGACCCCGAGTCAGCCTCAATAAGACTAAGATTTGAGTAATTGTAATGGTCGAATGTTATTCCCGGACATGTTCTCCGAAAGAGTAGGGTGGCTGCGGTAGCCTGGTGGTCAAGGTATCGGATCGTGGCTATCTTGTCTCGAGTTTGAGCCCAGTACCACTGTAAACCCGCCGTGTAGGAGAGCGATACACGTTAAATCTGTCGAGAGTTCAAACGTCCTCCCGTTGGTGAGGTGAGGTAGTTAGAAGGGGTGCCAGTTCGGGTTTGTCCACGTCACTTGACCACGGTTCAAAATTACCAGGTCCGTGGCCAAAAGCCCTCGTGTAGCTGAACAGTGCGTCGTTAATATTCACTCACTCGAAAAAGTGGGGATTTCGAACTACAAGTCAACTGACAACAGTGGCAAAATTGTATTATTAGGTGATGGCCTCACCATAAACTAGCATTACCCATTTAATTGAACTGCGGTAGTTAGTCGATGATTTTTGCCTAAGTTTGTGAGACTTGAGTCATGCACCTTTATTTGTTTCAGATAACTATTTGTACGAGTATTTTACAATGGATTCTACAACTGTGCCTACTTTTAAGGGCTACAAATAGGGCCTACTTTAGCATCTGGGCCAAGGGCCACATAAATTTGTAGGATGTCTCTGGGCCCAGAGCCTCAAGAATTCTTAAGACGTCCCTGCCCTTAGATGCTGCCGAATGTGTGATTGGAGTTAATAGCAGATGGGATTAATGTCGTGAATTCAGTGGCGTAGCTTATCCTGAGTGGGTCCAGTATCGAAGTTTCCTTGGAGGGCCCTCTTTTGAGCTTCTTAATACTTTGCGAATTTTTGCTTACATGTGTTGGGGCCCCTGTAGCTTGGGGGCCCCGTATCACTGATACAGTGGTAGCTACACCTCTGCGTGAATTGCAAGTCCCCTTCAATGTTTAAAATATTGCGAACAACTAATACCTAGTGAAAATTTGTCGAATGTAAAGTTTATTTTGCTTTGATTTTAATTTACGTCGCGTTCTGAATATTGCCCTATCGTAATCAATAAAATGTGATTACTTACAATTCTCTCTTTTAATTTCACGCAGTAGCGCACACAGGAATTTTTCAAGGGGGGGATCCGGGGTTGAATGTTCACCATTCTTGTATAGTGCTATTTTTGATTTTGTCGATTTTCAGGAACAAAACACAGTAAAAAACTAATTCTTGAATAAATAATTAGCATTAATTAAAAAAAATTAATCATTAATAACAAATATTTAATTAAATTTTACGTATTATATACTTAGAATTAAAACCCAAATTCAAAAAAAAATCAAGGGGTTTTGGGGGGTTCCAGCCCCCCAACTTGTGCGCCACTGATTTCACGTATTATATTTCTTTTAAATTATTAAAGATCCCTGGTTATTTCGTAACCTTACGGAAAAGATTAATACAAACGATATACTTGTATTTCGCAAAAAGGATATCCTGTTAGCGAAATATATCACAAAACATAAACATGCGTGATTATTTTCCTGAAAAAAATTTTAACCCCTTAATGCAGGGGTTCTTAACCTTCCCTATCTGGGCACATCTTACGAAGAAGAAATTGCTTGCAGCCGCAGTTAAAAAATAGTATAACGATTCTAAATATAATTTTATCTTATCGCAATCATAAGCATTATAAACAATATCCTACACTAAAAAGGTGACAAAAAATTCAAAATAGTTACATTTAATATATATATATACAATTTTTGGCATTGCATGTCCACTAATTTTTCGAAGAAAGGCGTACAAAATGTTATTCCCAATCTTATAGCATTTTCAAGATTGCTATGATTGTCGATTTAATTGTGTTCATTGTTGAAAACAACGATTCACATAAAAATGTGGAACCGAAACAGGATTATAATTTGTAAGCACTTTTTCTCAAAAGGGGATTTTTTTTTATCTTCGGCTAGATTTCAAACATTTTTGTTAAGTACGCACGATTTTAATACAATATTAGTCTAAATATTTAAAATATTATCTTCTCCTCTAAATGAACAACAGATTAAACGCGAGGATCTTCAACGACAAAACAACAAAGAGAAAATAGTGTTATCAGTACTATAGTTGTAATAAAACAGTATTGCCTGTGCAATAATTTTACGCTTCATATTTTACTTCTAAAAGTGATATGAATCGTGGCGGGTCGTGGGTTGGCCAAGGTTTATTTTGATATAGTTCATAGCGGGCAGTCACGGGCACACAAAAAAGAGGGGCCAATTCCCCCGCACGGTTAAAACCCATATTAATGCTTTTGCCGTTTTGACGGGGGTTGAAATTACCGGTTTTACACTTTTACAAAGTAAATCACTTGTGTGCAAATTTGCGGAAGTGATTGTAACCAAATGGGATTGTGATGGGTGGCAAATTTGTTTGCAAACAAGTGGTAGCTAGTAAATTTGTACATACCCGTATCTCACGAAGGCAATCGCTTGTGCAAAGAATTGTAACCAAATGGGACTGTGATGGATTGCAAATTTCCTTGCAAACAAGTGATAGCAAGCAAATTTGCACAAGCCCGAGATACAAGATAACCCGGGCTATCTTGTGTCTCGCGATATTTTATTTCTAATGCACGTCTGAAATCCACTCTAGTAAAAATAGATTGGCTAAAAATATATATATAATTAAACTTATTTACTTACTTTAATAATTTAATTTATAAAATATATTATTTTAATTTAATTTATAAAAACAATAATTGTTAGCCATTCTTATGGTTGTAAGTGTGGCAATTTGATTTAATGTGATTTTAATACTTTGAAATTCAAAACAAACATGTATTCAAATCGCTTACACTTTGTTTGCATAAGGATTTTTCTTTTTTTGTAACTTTTACCCCCCTCCCGACCACAACTGAAATTGTAACAAAAAACACACATTTCCTTAAAAATTTATTTTTTGTTCAAAAAAAAAAAAACTTATTTTTTTATTGTTTCGGAAAAAAAAATCGTGCATGTCCGGTTAAAACCTTTTGGGAAGAGTGCCACTATTCGATAAAAAAAATTATGCGTGCCACTTCCAACTTTTCCAGCGACAAGTATAGAAAAGTGAAAAAATATTACTTATAGACTTATTGTGGGATTTTACGTGAAAAGTATATTTTTTAATGCAACTCTATGTTGTCTAAATTTAAAAATATATGATAAATAAGACGGAAGTACAAGTTAGGTTTTATTGTCAATAAATTTTTTTACCAGTGCAATCGGTTAAATTAGGTATAAAAAAAAAAGAAAAACTTGAATCATTTAGTTCAAAATAATTATTAAATGTGCTTAGTATTTACTTAATGTGAATTTGGAATTACTATTTTTTTTTACCCAAAGGATTCTTTCAGTCCAACAAAATTAAAAGGTTATTATCGGTGCATAGGAGCTAGTTTTGAGTGATATTTTATTTTATTACGTTCAAAGAGAGAGCTGAAAATATTTATTCACAAACATATTTTGATCCAAATTTTGAGGATTTTTGTCTGAGACAAACCTACTTCAACATAGTGTAAAAAAAAAATGGTTATTTATTTTTATCTTTTCAATTTTTTAAAAAAATTTTCAGTGAGTCTTCGCGTACCACTATTACAACTCCACCGTGGCACGTTTCCCGGGGGTTCCCCCCGGGGTTTAAAAAGCGTGAAAAATCACCTTCAACTAAAAGGGGGGGTTTTGTTTTTTTTTTACTTCTTAACCAAGTCAAATTGCACCGAATATACAGTATATAACAACAAGAAATGCGAGAGATAATCTTTACAACTTCCATTTCTAAGAATTGGGGCTCGGCCTGCATTCCTGAGTTTCCGCTCTTCTGGAAAGATCCTAAAACTGTTCAAGCCCTCCAGCGCATTGCACGTGGGGTGGGCTATTCAAACAGGAGAGCCCCTACCCCACCCCTTGTTATTCTTTAATGTTTGCGAATGACAGCTTTCGGATCCCCTACTTAACGGGCGTTTTTAAAGGAAAATAATAGAAAAAAATTTTTTACTGTTCCCTTTTTTTAAATCAAGTTACAGTAATTTAAAATTTAAATTATTTTTAAATCTGAAATTTCTACCACAGATTTTACTATTCATTCTACCCGATAATTGTTTTTAATTTTTGAGTGTACTGAAAATTGTATTTAAATACTGGGGTAAATATTTTAGATTCTAGAACTACACAATTGAGAGTAAAACAACAAATTCGGATTTTAATTAAAAATCAGGCAAGTATATACTTTAAGCAGTGGCGCACACAAGGGGGGTCCGGACCTCCCCAAAACCCTTTTTTTTTCCCATTGATTATAATTTTAAGTATAATCGTAAAAATTTAATTTAAATATTTTTTTAATGATTAATTTTTTTTAATTTAATTTTTTACTCAATAATTAGTTTTTTTCTGTTTTGTTCCCGAAAATCGACAAAATCAAAAGAAGCATGATCAAGAATGGTGAACTTTCCCCCCTTGATAAATTCCTGTTGCGCTGTTTTTAAAATAGGGGTTTCGACCTTTCACACTCGAGGGAAAATTTAAATTTTAAAGTCCACGGGCCACACGAATTAAAAAATATTGCAGTAGGGAAAATTTTTGTATAAAAGGGTTTGTATTACAATTGATTCTAAAGGAAGAGGTGGTGTTTACAGATTTGTACATATATTTTCTATATCGAATGCAAAAAATTCAAATGAAATTCGAATTGAAATACTTCGCAAACCTGTTCAAGATAAGAATCGACTTTTTTTTTCCCGAAAATTTCTGAGATTTTATGCATAGTTGATTTTTTAAATTTAAAATTATTTAAATTACAGTGAAATTCTTGAAAAATTCCTATTTTTCTGAGAGTTTTATCTCGAACATATCAGTGAAATGTTTTAAATTTTAAGAATAATAGAAAAAATGGCATTTTTTACGACAAACATCGACAAAAACATTTTTTTTAAAAAAATTTTTAAACAATGGGGTTTTTAAAACCCCGGGGGCACTTCCCCCCGGGGAAAAACCAAAAAAACACATTTTTGAAAAATTTTGTTTAAAAATTTAACCAAAGTGTATTTTTTTAAAAAAAAAATGGTAGGGGTTGGGATTTTTTTTTTTAAAAAATTTTCAGAAAATCATTTAAAATTTTTTTAGGGGTTAAAATTTTCCTCTATAATACCCTCTTAAAAAATTAATTTAAATTTTTTAAATTATAATTAAATAAAAAAATTAGAAAATTTTAAATTTTAATTTTTAAAAAAAAGGGTTTTTTAGTTTAAAATGAGGTCTTGTTGAAAAATTTTTTCCCAAAAAATTTGTACAAAAATCAAACATTTATAATATATATATTTTTTTTTATTTTTTTTCAAAAATTTTTTGGGGGTTTTTTAAATTCTAAAAAAAAGAAAAACAAATTAAGTCCCTTTAGGAGGGGCTAGCATTTTTTGCCCTCAGGACAAAATGAAAATACCCCCCCAAAGCAAAATATAATTAAAAGATAAATTGTTCACATAGATACACACCAAAAAACGTAAAAAATTTTTTCCCCAAAACAAAAATAATTTTGGGTTTTTTTTTTTTTTTTGGTTTTAAACTCTTTAAATTTTGGGGGGAAAAATCAATTTTTTAAAAGGTATATCAAAAACTTAAAATTTTAACTTTTTTTTATAAAAAAATATTCGGGGTTGTTTACTAAACTATTTTAAAACTAACAAAAAAAAATTAATTTTTTGTTGGAAAATTTTTTTTAAAAACCTTGAAAAAAAATTTAAAAATTTAAATCATATACCTTTTAACCACCTAATTTTTTTTATTAAACTTTTTTTATTTTTTAAAAAGGTAAAAAATTTTTTTTTTTTAAAAAAAAATTTTTTTTATTTAAAAAATTTTAATTAAATTTTTTTAAAAAAAAATTTTTTTGAAAACCCCAAAATTTTTTTTTTAAAGCTAAAAAAAATACAAAAATAATTTGAATGGGACAGAACTACTTATTACAAACAGGGAAAATGTAAGAAGAAATCCCAATTTCTTGGAAAAAAATCTACTGATGGCGGGGAACACAAAAACGTTTATTTTAACTTATCGTAACTCATTCAAGACTAAAAAAAAAAATTTTCCCTTTGGGTTTCTGTCTACTAAAACTTTATAAAACCCGCCCCGGGCGACATCGTATGTGTGAAAAGGGAAATTTTGTTGTGACCCCCTCTTGAAATTTGGGGGAAAATTCTAATGAAACATTTCAAATTTCATTTTGTAACATTACTCCCGAACCCCTTTAATATAAAGAAAAATGACATTAAACAAAAGGTCAAAATAAGGAAATAAGATACTTAAATGAAATACCAAATTCCCTTTAAAAAATTTCGGAAATATAACAAATTTTTTGTAACGGAAAAAAATATTTTCCAAATTCGATCGAAATGCCACCCCGGGCAGGGGTCCGGTTTATCCAGCCCTAGTGCCACCATTTTATTTTCTTAATTGGCTTGAGACGACGATTTTCATCTATCACTATGTTGGACTAAAATAATATTTGCTTCTCCTCATTGAAAAGGTATAGCACAGCAGCATAAAAATTATTCAATTTATCTCAGTCACATCTTCATAACTTATCTGTGCATAATTAATCACTTTTTTCAATTATTCCATGCAGTAGAAATAAAGTATCAGGCTACGCGCAGTTGGCAAACAAAACAAAGCACGACATTTCTTTCAGATTTCTCTATTTCCAGTAGACCACAGCTGACACTTTCTGTATGGATTCTTTCTTCACAGAAATCCTTTCAGTTAAACTTACAGAATACACCATAAACGTAGTCTGGCGTCTAGCAAATATCACATGCTTTGGAGGATTCAAGGAGTTTGCAGAAAGGAGCCGTCCATTCTTAGAATTCAGTTCTCCCGGGGAGGGTGGGAGGGTTGCTCTATTTTCTCATAATAGAAGGGAAGGGGGCAAAAATCCCCCTTTGTGGAAAAAAGAAAAAACGGCCAGAGAGGCATGCGATGTCTGCGAGAGCCGGAGCAGTTTTGAGTATTTTAAGTTTTTTAATACCTCATTTGGAGTTTTTACTAAAGTTTTGGACTGTTTTTGCAAGATTGCATATAGGGCACAAGCTGGAAGACCTTTCTCAAAATGAATAATGCTCAAAGGTAACATTCCATTAATAAAAATTTTTTTTTCAGTATAGTATGGTCTTATAGCAGGGGTCAGCAAACTTTGCCACGTGGTATAATTTTAAATGCATTCTACAACTCTGCACAAATTAGTTAATTCTTGAGTGATGTTGATAATTTTGAACTAGAGATTTTTGAACTAACACCTTCGGAATTATGGAAAGAAAAATTTACGGAATTCTATACAAACCTTTTTTTCAACTCAGCTTTTAAAATCGTGTCAAATTAAGTCACAGATTATTATACCCCTGATATTGCGATATAAAATAGAGTGGTGAAGGAACAAAGGGTTTTGAAGTGAAATACTTTTTTTTTATTTAACTATATTGAAAGAATACTTATATTTTATGCGTGTTGGTTATTTCTCATTTTAATAAACTAAGTTTAAAAGATACGTAATACAAAATATATGTACAATGTTTAATTTTTTTATTTATGTCGAAAGAATATATTTTTTATGTTAATAAATAATTTTAAATGTTAAATTAATACAAAAAATTAAACTGTATTTTGATTTATTTTTAACCCGGGTTGGAAGAAAAATTTTTAAATTTTTTACTTTTTTTAATCTTGGTAAATTTTTTAAAAACCCCCTTTTAAAAGGTTCCAGGGTGTTTTTTTTTGGGAAAATTTTATTTTATTTTATTTTTAAAATTTTATTTTGGAAAAAATTGTATTTTACCAAACACACCCCCCGGTTTTGGGGGGGAAAAAAAATTTTTTTTTTTAAAAATTTTTAAAAATTTGGGTTTGGGAAAGGAAGGTTAAAGGTTTTTTTGGGAAAAAACCTTTAAAGAAAATTTCGGTAAAAAAATTTTCCACTGTTTAAAGGGGGCCCTTAAAAGCCTTTGGGGAAAATTAAAAAATTTTTAAAAAATTTTTAAAAAATTTAATGCTTTTAAAATGAAAAAAAAAGCGATAAAAAATAAAATCTTAAAAATCCACAAACCGGGGCCCCCCTTTAAACCCTTTTTAAAAAAAGGGAAAAATTAATCACTCTTTAATAATTTTAAAAAATTTTAAAATTTAAATTTTTAATTAATTTAAAATTTTTTTTTTGAAGGAATTTCCCCAATATTGGAATGGGGTTCCCAAAATTAAAATTTGGGTTTTTTAGTATAGTTTTTTGGGGGAAATTTTTGGGTTTGGGGTTGGATCCGGTATTTTTTTGTAAAAATTCTTTTTTAATTTTTTTTTTTATTAATTTTTAAAATTTTTTAGGGTAATTTTTTCTTAAAAAAACCAAAAAAAATTTTTTTTTTTTTTAAAAAAAAAAAAAATTTTGGGTTTTTTTTTTGGGGGTTTTGGAAAACCCCTAGGAAAAATTGTTTATTTGTTGCAGTAACTTTTTTTTTTCAGGTAAGGTGATTTTTTGGAATTAAAAAAAATTGTTTTGTTAATTAAAATAAATTATGTTGCAGAAATGCACAGTGGGAAAAAAATAAGAAGAGTGTTTAAAAATAGTTTTTAAAACAACTGTCTATGTTACTGGGCTGAAATAAAATTTGAAAGAGCATATTTATACTAGTTATCTATTTAGGGAAAACATCATAAATTTTTTTGAAATTAATAAGTTTCATTATAAGGCTTTTGTGTAAAATTTTTTTTATTTTCTCTAATTTGTCCATATTAATTCATTATTTACGTTAGTAGCTGTTAAAATTAATATAAACCACCCAAAATTTTTTATTTTTAACCATAGTATTAGATTGCAAGCAAATATAAAAATGTTTTTATACTTCATTATAAAAATTTATTTAATTTAATATTCTTAGTTTGTAATTATTTAACTAAAAATAATTTTATACCTATTGCTATATGCTACAGTCTGGTGGGGCCGTGGTAGCCTGTGGTCGAAAACGGATCGTGGCTGACGTGTCGAGTTCAAAATCAGTACCATTAAGACTCGCCGTGTATTGGCGCAAAAGCATTAAATCTGTCAGGTAAACGTCCTCCCATTGGGTGTAGTTTCGGGGGGGGCCAGCTCAGGTGTTTTTCGCGGGGGGCCCCCTAAACCACACCCCAACGGAGACGTTTTAGCTCTCGACGGTTTGCCCCTGGCGGGTCTTTGGTCCCTTTCTGACCCTTTTAGCCCCAACTCGAAAGTGCGATTTAAAATTACTCTCTCCCTACAATCGGATCCTTTTTAAGGGGTTTTTAATTGAATATGGGAATTTAATCTGGCGTAAATTTTTTTTATTTTTCTTTAAATAATTTTTTTTTTGAAACATTTTAGGAAAGTTTTTTTGTACAAAAACAAAAAAAAAAGTTAGCGAAAAATATTAAAAAACCTTTTTATTTTAATATGATAGTTCAAAATTGATTTTAAACCCATAAATTTTTAATTAATTTTTTGAATTAAATTTAAATAATAAAAATTTTTTTCCCTTTTTTATTTTACTTTTTGGGGAAAATTCTAAATCCTTTTCCCAAATTTTCCCTTTTTAAATGCTTTATTGAAAATTTTTTCCCTTTATTTACCCGTTTTTGGGGGCCCCCTTTTTTTGAAAACATTTTCGGCCCTTTGAAAAAACCGCAAAATTTCCTCTCTGCGGGTTTAACGAAACCCTACTCTTTGTATGTCAATTTGACCCTTCGGTCCGACGAATAAGCAAAAGTAAAATTTAAAATTTACTAAATGGTTTTGGGAAAGGTTTTAATTAATTAATTTGAATTTAATAATTTTTTTTTGTTTCCCTTAAACAAATTTTTAATATTTTATAAGTTCATTAAATATATAAATAAAGTTACTAGCCGAAATTTAAATCGAGTTTAGTAAATTAAAGCTGTTCTCAGTTTCCATTGTGTATAATAATGCAGCCACCATCTTTATTTTTTTTGTAATATTTGTATGATCCTTTTATCTTTCGTGTTTAAATCTAGCTTCTTTAGCAAAGATTATTAAATATATATAATATACAGTGGAAAACAGTTTTTTTTAAGAGGGTGGAATTGGGAAAGAGATGGTTTGGGTTGGGTCCCAAGCTAACTAACGCCTTTTTATAAGTAATCAAATTGATAATTAATTTAAAATTTAGGTATTGAATTTGAGTATGAATTAAGCCTCATTCATAAAACTATAAAAAAATTTTATGCGAGATTAAAAAAAAATAATAAAAAGTTTTTGAGTAACTGGACAAAGGTATAATTAAATATGGTGAATATTAATATTTCATGTTATAATGATAAGCAAACAAATGTTACATTTAGATTTTTTTTTAAGAAAAATTTATGAAAAATCTAACGTTAAAGATTGCCCATAACAAAATTTTTTTTTAGCCAAAATTTGTTGGATTTTTTAAAATTTTACTACTTACACTTTTAAACAACCCCCAGGGGCAATGCCCATGAACCCAAAGGGCCCTACTGTTTTTTTTAAAAAATTCTTTTTTTTTTAATATTGCATTTTGGGGGTTGTCAAAGCAAGAAGGCTTTAAAATTCGGTTTTCTAGTTGATAAAAACAAATTTTTTTGCCCCCAAAAATTTGGGGCCCTTAAAAAGCCGATTGGGGCCCGGGTTAATAAACGAACCGGGCAAAGGTTCAGGGCCTTTCTCTACTTTTGCCGTCAAACATTTTTTTTTATTTTGTGGGATTGTCGGGAACAAAAAAATAAAAAATAAATTATTTGAATAATTTTTAATTTAAAAACAAATATTAATTAAACAGCTTTAGAACACACATGGATAATCAATCGAAAAAAAATCGGGGCCCTTGGGGTCGGCAACCCCCTTGTGTGCCCACTGTATATCGGGAACCCTTCACAAAATTTTAAAAAAAGGGACAAATTTCGTGGTTTAAAAAAATTTCCCGTCCATAAAAATTTAAACTGTTTCGATGTTCAACGACCTTCTTTAAGCAGTTAATTATTTAGGAAAAAAATTAATTAGTATGAATTCTTCTCGAGCTTTTTTCGCCAATAGTAGGAATGACATTTCAAGAAAGACTATAAAATATTCCAAAATGGTAGCATGAAAAATAATAATGTACCTATGTGAAAAAGATTTTTCAGCAATTGAAAGTTCCTTTTTCCCCGAATGCTAAAAGTTCTAGGAAATTCGTTTTCTCAATATCAAGGGCACCGCTTGAATATCAATTGACAACCTTTTATGCGAACTAATTCTCAGAACATCTTCACATGGAAGACTGCTGATTGGTTTAAAGAGAGAATTAAAAAATCGTTCTGAGAGATTATTTTAACGACCATTTCTATTTCCTTATCTAAGTCAGGCTGAATAACTTGAAATAAAAAGGGGAAGGGGATTTAATTTATAAGAGGATACAGCAATAGCTCGACTTTCGCGAATTTTAAATCTAGTCTATTCGGTGTTTTTTTCCATCACTGAAACTCAGCAGAATTAGGGCCAAGTCTGATGAAATTGTTAATTTGACTGAAGAAGTTGGCGATCTTGCCAGGCTAATAAATTTAGAAGTGGATAGTGATGACATTCAATAACTGCTGGATTCCAATAGATGAAACGATGGATGAGCTCATAGAAATGTATGAGCAAGAGCAGTGGCGCACACAAGGGGGTGTCCTGGGGGTCCGGACCCCCCAAAAGCCCTTGATTTTTTCCCGATTGATTATAATATTAAATATATAATAAAAATTTAATTAAATATTTGTTTTTAATGATTAACTTTATTAATTAATACTGATTATTTATTCAATTATTAGTTTTTTACTGTTTTTTGTTCCCCAAAACCTTCATAATCAAAAGGAGCATGATACAAGAATGGTGGACATTCGACCTGGACCTTGGAAAATTTCTGTGTGGCCCCCAACTGAGGCAAGAGAACAAGACACAGATAGAGTAGAACTTGAGTCATTAGACGCAGTTCAATCAGAAGATCGAATGATAGTAAGTAATTTGGCAGAGGACCTCGGTTTAATTGAAAAAGGGTCACAACTTTTAGAAAATACTTACTCCAACGAAGAGAGTATTTTTTCAACAAAACAAGGAATAAAATATATTATTAGCATGCTATGAAGAAATTTTGCGGAAGGGAAAAAAGAAAATCGTAAGTTTGGTTTTATTAAACCTTCTGCAGCAAAATAACTTAAGTTTGCGATTTTGTGTATTTGTGTTATCTAAATTTTATTAAACTTTGTTTTGTTCTAAATTATTGCCTTTTGTCTCCGGTTCCAACTGAAAATAATTTATAAGTGAAATTATACCCGACTTACGCGAATTCATCTACTCAGCCCCCGCCCCCCATTGCTTAAGTTCGGAGCATTCCTGTACTTGCAATTTTTTTAGTGAAAATTAATATTTTTTAAATTGAATTACTTTTGTGTGCTTAGTTGGTGGATTGCGGTTGTTAGTAATGACACCTAATCTGAAAAGTCTAAATCAAGGCCCACGAAATTCATCATGGCAAAGAGCTAAGTGACGCCTGTCATTAGCCGTAGCTTTGAGCACCATGCAGATGACAGAACGATTTAGCTCGGTTCCATCCCAATTTTGTGGGAGAACATCCTGGGGGGTAGTCAGGGGCCTCCAACCTCTCTTCCCCTGTCCCCAGCCTCACGAGAGGACTTGCGGCTCGACGGCTATTTAAAGTACTCCCATGCCGCGAAGACACTATACATTTACAAATATCCATGTCTTCTCCGGGATTCGAACCCTGGCCCAACGGCGCAGCAGTCAGCGGCGCTAGCCACTATACGTATGGGCGACTGTTGATTCGTAACTGGCAATATTCAAATCAAATCACGATAACCATGGGAGATTCATTATTTTCATACATTTGAATAGCATGAGAACTATATGCAATGGACATCGTTGTTTCGATCAAGGACCAAGTGACGAGAAAAACACTTGAGCTTACATCCCACTCTTCAAACTTCCACACTATGCCTGTAGTATCCTGGTGGTTATCGTCCCAAACTCGTGGCTGGAGAGTCACTGAAGACCCGCCGTGTAGAGGGGACGAATGCACTTAAAATATGCCGAGATTCAATGTTCCCTTGTAGCATGGTAGTTAGGAGAGTGGGTACCAGCTCAGGTGTCCTCGTCACTTAACTGAGGCTCAAAATTACGAGGTATTACGCCAATAACCCTCGTATAGCTTTATAAAGCGACGTTTTTCACTCTTACTCACTCCACACCACGCCATTGCAAGAACTTTCAATCTCGAAAGATTTAACGTGCATCTGCACAGCCAATTTTTATTGGCACCAGGACTCGAACTCACGACTCGGCAGAGGCACTGGTCATGAGCTCCTAACCTTGATCAATCGGCATCTGCGATCCCATTGAAAATTAGGAGTTTTGTTAGAGATACGATTTTTGTGAAACTAATAAGCAACCGTCTCTTAAATAAATAGTTCTTTTTCCTCAATAACAAAGCAAGCTATAAAAATAGAATAAAAATTCTGCTTGACCAATATAATGATATTTCGATCCATTTTAAAGATATCCTGGACCAGAGGCATCATTAAAATGGATCGAAGACCTAAATTGTTCCAACCTTGTAATTTTAAGCCTAAGAAAATAGGCTTAAAATTACAAGGTTGCCAACAGTTCTCGTGTTACTTCTAATTGAAACGCTGAAAAAGGTTTAATCCAGTCGTCCTCAACCCCCGGACTGGTACTGGTTTGTGGATCGAATGGCCCCTAGCAGCCCAGGGAACATTAAATTAGGGCCGGCTCTAGCAGTTCGCCTCCCCGGACAAAAATGGAAAATGGCGCCCCTGTCTCCAAACCAAAAAATTATAATTGAAAAAGATTAACTGTTCACATAGATACACACCTTTACACTTGAATAATTCTTGCAAACAAAAAGGCAGCTAAACAAATTTAAATATTTAAAGTTTTAAAAATATAAAAATCATTCGAAATAAGAACGTAGTTACATGTTATTTCAAACGAGTGAAATTTAAGAGAAGGAATCGCCCATTTCAGCGGGCCAATTTCTTAGAAAAAGATTCTACTGATGGTGGGGTCACAAGCGTTTATTTTAGCGTATATAGCAACTACACTCGAGACTTAATTAAAACATCTCCTGTGGCTTTCTATATACCAAAAACTCCTGTCCCCTTATGGATAGCTGACACCGGACATTGTATATGTGAAAGGAATGTCCGTCGTGACCCCACTCCGGGATGGCGAGGAGGCCGCGGTAGCTGAGTGGTATAAGTATCGGATCGTGGCTGCCTTTGTCACGAGTTCGAGCTCAGTACCACTTAAGACCCGCCGTGTAGGGCAGCGACGCACGCTAAATTTGTCGAGAGCTGAAACGTCCTCCCGTTGGTGTGGTGCCATTTCAGGTGTCGTCCACGTCACTTGACTATGGTTCAAAATTACGTGGCCCGTCGCCAAAGCCCTCGTGCAGCTGAACAGTGCGACGTTGATATTCACTCACTCCGGGATGGCGAGAAAGTTACTA
This sequence comes from Trichonephila inaurata madagascariensis, assembly GCA_019973955.1. NCBI lineage: Eukaryota > Metazoa > Arthropoda > Arachnida > Araneae > Nephilidae > Trichonephila > Trichonephila inaurata. Next base: position 23,966 of record BMAV01000618.1, read on the forward strand.
GTGAAAGATGTGTAATATCAAATTTCATGATTTAACAAATACTCCCGCCTCGAACCTTTCAAGTTTCAACAAGAAACAAAGCTGGCATTAAACGTACGGAGTACAAAATAAGAAAAAAGATACGTTAAATGAAATACCAAACTTCCACCCAATATTTCGGAAAATACATGAAATGTAAGAAAAAAATATATTTCTCAAATATGATCCAAATGTCGCCCTTAAAATTTGCCGTCCCGGGCAGGGGTCCAGTTTGTCCGGCCCTAGAGACGCCCCTGAATAAATTAATTCCATTTTATGGAATATGGTGTATTTCTCTCCGGTTTTTGCGACTTTTTATGAAATCAATAGATATTCATATTTTGGTTTAATAGTATTCTAGTCTGAAGACATATTTAAATAAAATAAAATTAAAATTATTAAATCAAAACAATTTAAAATATAAACAATCAACGTCCTCCGTCCTCTCAGTGGCCAGCAGCCAAAATAAGGGTAAAATAAGCGATAAAAAGGTTGGGGAGCACTGGTTTAAGGCCGTCTTCGGTTAAAGTTAAAGAATAGGAGCCAAATTCGGAATATTTTTTCAGATAAAGTACCTAAACATTAATGCTATTTCTGGCTTCACTATCCTGTAGAGAATCACTTATTTTATCATACTACACATTTTTATCGAGTTGATACATTTTTTCTATTATAAAATATGTTTCGCATTTTTTCTCCTATACCCTAATGCTAAATGAATTATCCCTTTACATGTTAAAAGGAAAAACTGATAATTTATGAAATATTTTGAAATTTTAAAAACACTATTGTAAAAACAAATGCATGAGTTACAATGTCACAAGTTTTTATAAAGAGGCATTTTGTTCTGTCCGAAAATGTGTTCCGTGTGAAGTTCAAACTGTCTTACATATGGCGAAAACAGCCTTAATCAGTAGTGCAACAGGAATTTTTCAAGGGGGTCGAATTTTACCATTCTTGTATCATTTTCCTTTTGATTTGTCTTTCGGGAACAAAAACGGGTAAAACCAATTATTGAATAAATAATTAGCTTTAAATAAAAATTAATCATTAAAAAAAATACTTAATTAAATTTTACGTACTATTCTTAGTCTTTCAATCGGGAAAAAATCAAGGGGGCTTTGGGGGCGGACACCCCCTTGGGAACTGGCCTTAATCCATTTCGTTTTAACCCCTTTCTTTCCAGCTGAAGAAACCATTGGCCAAAAATTCATTCTCGAAGACCTCATTTAATTCCACAATTACCCACCGAAACTATTTTCTGTGTCTCCAATACCTAAAGAAGAGGCGGAAGACAAAAAAAAAAAAAGAAAAACCTTGTGATCCCAGACAACTTTTTTCGATTCCCGCTCGATATCTTGAAATGCCGCTTTTGCTACTAAAAAGAAAAGTGCGAAACCGTCGTTGACGACACGTGAAACACTGACTTTTCCAGCTCCTGGAAAGAAAGAAAGAAAAAAACCTTTGTTTTTGAAGCGGCAAGAGTAAAAGTTGTGTGTATTGACACTTTTTACTTTCTATATCTGAGATAAAAGTAGGGGATCGCTTTTCGTCCTGCTTGACCGATTCCCAATAAAGGCTTCAAATAGCAACCAAGCGAAATGTTATTCTCCTCCCTTTTATTTATTTTTTTTTATTTTGTCTCCCCCTCCCCCTCTTCTTTCTACCTGTTCAGTTTGTGGGGAACTGGGGTGGATTCCAGAAAAGTGAGTTTGGAGTTTCTACCTCCTGGGCAGTTTTTTTTTTCTTTTCTTTTGAAAGTAAGAATGAATTTTTTTGGTGCGGTATTTTCTAGGATGTGTACTAGAAGGCAAGGCGTTCGAGGGCACAAGGAATTTTTCAACGGAGGGGGATCCGGACGAAAGTCCACCCTTTTATAAAGCTCCCTTTTTATTTTTGATTTTCGGGGAAAAAAAAAAATAAAACTAATTTAAAAAAATTGATAAATTAATTAGAAAAACTTTTCAAATGTTATTTTTAAAAAGCCATAAATAAAAATTTTCATGATATAGTGCACTTGTTTGAAGGTAAAAATTTTTAAAAATTCAAAATTATTGAGTTACAGCTACATTAAAATAATTATCGGCGTTTTTTTCCCAAAATTTTCTACAAAACATTAAGTAAAACATGGATAAACCACTTCTAAGTTGTATATTTCCAAAAAGTTCTCTAGTTGAGTCTGCGGCACCCAAAGTGCAACGGGGCATGGAAATATTGTTATGGCCGGCATTTTACAAAGAATATTTGAAAATGGGTCATTCTATGTTTGTTTTTGTCGGAAACTGTTGCGCTTAAATAATTATTTATTATGACAAAATTTTATATAGTTTTCTAGTAGGCGGTATAATTATATACAAATATTATCCATTTGCTTTTACTTTTTGCAAAATCCACGGTTTCAGGCATGCAGTGGGTCACCTTGAGTGTAAGGTAATCATTAATAACAAATATTTAATCAAATTTTACGTGCTATATACCCATTACCAATCAATCGGAAAAAAATCAAAGGGCTTTGGGGGGTAAGGTATGGACCCCCCTCCTCCCCTTATTAATACCTACTAAGAAGGTGTCAGTGTAGATATGTAACAACTAAAGTTGGGTCTTCGGAACACGAAAGATTTATCAGATATTTCCTCCAGTCCTTTGCATCTTTGATGCAGATTTTACCTGTAAAATATTTTAAAATTTATTAGAACAAATTTATGCATAAAAAAGTTGGCTGTAGGAGCGAAATAATTTTACTTTAGTTACTTTTTATTAAATAGTTACAATTAATGTAAATATGTATATACATGTGACAGAATCACAATATTAATTGACAAAATGGAAAATTGCAAGAAAAATCGCTTTCTATTTTCTACAAAGAAAATTTTTATTTTAGCGACTCTGTTAAATAATTACAATTAATATAAATATGTATACATATGATAATATTAAGTGACAAAATAAAAAGCGATTTTTCTTACAAATTCCCATTTTTTCCCCTTCTATATATGGTGTTGACCTTTTTTTCTTTGTTTAATATTTATTTGTTAATAAAATTTAATTATTCTGATAATTAGTACAGTAAAAAAGAAATCATTCTCGGAAATTAGGGCATCCCACATGGGATTCGAAACCACGACCTTTGGATTAGAAGTCTACAGGGACACAACGAACGATTTTCCCTTTCTATATATGTTGTTGGACTATTGTGAACACTATTTATATTCATTTTTTATTTTATTTAATGAATTATTATTTGAAAAACTGTAGTAGCTTATCAAGGTATATACTGCAAATTTGAGAAAAAGTATCTTATTTGAACTGGAATGGATGAATAGAGTATTTTATAGACATGATTAAGTTTAGGGCAAGATATATATATCTTTGGATAATTTCTACTCAAAGCTATTTTCTATTGGTTTTGCTCCAGTGTTATTTACAAAAAAAGGAAGGTTGGCTGGCCAAAACATGTTCAACCCACTTTTTATACTCACGAATTATTTATATAATAGCTGTCCTAAGTCATTAATGTTTATAACACTGCATCCATTTTATATTTATAATCTCGATTTCTCGCATATTCTTTATTTAGCAGTCTTCCTATATAATGAACTTAATTCTTGTATTTGTTCGGATGTTATCTCTTTTTGCTTATGAAATTTAAGCCTATATATATACTGGGAGAGGTGTGGAACTATGTAATAAATTAGGAAGTGAATAATGACTAATGTTGGGCTTCAAGTCAGTTTTTGAAATATGTGTGGTGTTTTTGCTCAAAAGTTTTCCACTTAGAAGTTTTAAGCTGAGAAAAGAACACTTCATTTTACAAAATTGTAGCGAAATTTTGCCCTTAAGTTTATTTTTGTGTGTGTGTCTTAAGTGCTTAAAAAGAAAAAAAAACTTTTTTATAATTTTTTCAATATATATATTTTTTAGTACAAGTATTTTAACTATTGATTACTAAATTCCAATTTAAAATATTTTATTACAACAATTAAGCAAATAGAATGAAATGCGTTTGAAATAATTAAGGTTAAGTTTGTGAGAGAGATCTTCGTGAATGCGTACTTTGCGTAATTATGGATTGAATACTAGAATGAGAAATGGGAAAATGGAACGTTATTAAAAATCTATGAGAACCATGCAACTTTCTTATTAAATTATGAGATATTGTGTGTGACGAGGACTGATAAGCCAAAAGATGAATCTTCAACTCCAATGCAAAATTTGGGAATATAAATTTCCTTAAAAAATGTATAACTCTTTATTCGAAACAATTACCTGTTTCATCAACAAAATGTCATTAAAGAATGCAAAATAACTTTATTAGAGAGGAAAATATTTCCTGTATTTTTACTTTGATAACATCCATAGCTACCTAAAATAAAGAAAATTATTTTTAATAAAATTAAATAAATTTTTTTGGATATATAAATGTGAAAAATTTTTGAAAAATATATGAAAAATAATTCTTGAAATTTTAGTGAAATCCAGAAGGCCCATAATTCTAATAAAATACAGCCAATAAGCTATGTTTTTTTAACTTTCACGTAACAGGAGAAAATAAAGGAAAAATAAAATTGCTTAGAAAAAACAAATTACATGTAAAATAAAAATATATCTAATGATAATAATACACAGGAAATTATTATTTTTGAAAATAATACGGGAAAATACAATTCTATTTTATTTTTATTTTGTAAATAACTCATTCCTTTCAATACAATAATAAATATTTGGTTAAATTTAAGAAAAACATCAACCTATCCTTATACTATATTAGCATTGAGTTATCTTTTACTTTTAATCATTAATTTATGTAATTCAAAATTCTACAAAAAGCAGATCAAACATTTAGATGAAATGAAGTAATTTCTTTCATATTGTTTTTTTAACAAACATTTAATTAATTCCATTTCGAACTCTTTGATGTATATTTGTCAGCTTCGACAATCAGTTTGCAAGGACCTTGTGTTTATAAAAGACGCTAAACAATAGAAGGAATTTAAGTTTTCAAGGCTTTTGAACAGTTCACGCTCCCTTTTAACGAACTGATTAGTTTTTAAACAAACAAACCAATCTCTTTGTGATTGGAGCAAATCGTGTTTAGAAGTTAGATAAAAGAAACAGAGAGCGTCTCCATTGTGTTCTTTTGGATCAATCTATTGTATTAAAAATAAAAATGTGATATCATTTAAATTTACGGTAGAATGACTTTTCTTTAGCATATTTTAATGCTTATTAATAGAGTGAAAACATTTATTATTCTTTGTTTAAAATATTTTTTGATTAATAACAAGCAATTTCCGTCGCATTGTCTCTTAAGTTTAGAAAAATATGTGGATTACTTAAAACCCAAGATGTGCTTAGAAATGTATAATAGTATTTGGTTTATACCTTTTATTTTTAATAACATGTATTTTTTGCTTTCAAAACGGAAATTTTTGAATCATTAAAAGCAATCTCGAATAATTTATATTTAAAATGGAGTACTTTTTCTGAAAGTCCTTGACTGTTCGACAAGTGTTGTGCTCTTTGTAGTAAATAAATTGCAAGAAGCCCATCGCATATTGGGAAAAAGTATTGCAGGATACAATATAATGAGAAATTCAAGATCTGAGAATTCAAAACGTTAATTTTTTCTTTCTTTCTTATCTTTTTTTTTTAAAAAAGTCTATAAAAAAATCATACTAATCCATTAGTAATTTTTTATTTTACTTTAAGGAAAGATCGTTAAATGTAAATACTGAAATGTAATGAAATTTAAAAAGAATTCTGAGCTCAGAATTTTAAAAAAAGGGGAAAGAAAAGGAAAAAAAGTAATATAATTTTTACCTTAGATTTTCGTTCAGGAATTAAAAAAAAATTACATAGGGAATTGAAATGAAATTTTCAAATGATTAAACTTGAGTATATAAAAACAATTTAAAACTTTAGCAAACAATGCCAAAAACATATTACAGATAAATTTTTTTAAAAAATATAGACAAATGTTTACAAATATACTTGAACAATAGCTAACATTTCCTTAACTATCTCGCTACAGCGCGAACTGCAACATTTTAAGGTATTTTTAAGAGCATTAAAAACAATAAGTGGTCAATAAAATTAAAACAATTAACTAAATTTTTTTTCAAAAATAAAAGTATTAACTGCAAATTATGTGTAAATTGCATGCAAATTTAAAATAACTTTTTTTTTAACATGGTTTAATTCTTAATTTAATTTGAGAAAAGTGAAAAATAAATATTTCTGACCAATTTTAGAAACGAAAATTAAAAAAAATTTCACTATAGTATTAAGAATCAAAGAAATAAGTTTGGAAGCGAAATACCAATTCATTACTAAAATTATTTAAAAAAAAAAACATGTTTAGGGAATTACTGAAATATATATATATATCAAAGTTTTCGATAATCTAGCGTTGATAATCCAAAAGGCGTCCTTTTTATCTATTTCGAATATAAAACCTTATCCACAAGCGAGAGCGACGCCAAAAAGTTTCTTCAAAGTGATCAAATTGTTTCTCATATAAATTAATCCGAGAGGCCAGTAGGTGATCAAAAATGCCAGTACATCATTCTGTTGCAGCAGCGCATTATCTTCCCTCCCTCTTCCTGCGGCCTCAGAGAATTTCCCAGCAGGCCCTCAGGGGATATTCGGAGGGGTGGGCCGACACTCCATTCACTCACCTGCACACAGCATACCTCCTCCCCAAGCACACATCCACTCACTTTTTCCTTCTCCGTGATTTGATGACCTTGTACTGTCTTGGTGGGACGGTCCCGTAGCCGTGGCAACCGCGGGAAGCAACCATTGCCGACTGCGGAGGGGTGTTCGCCTTTCTACCTGTTGGAATCGCCGATTGAACCAGCCACGTCATACATGCTAGCAACCATCATCAGCTTGAGTTTCAACGCCAATCCAGTGAGTCGCTTAGCGAAGTTGCCGAGTTCTTTGACTTCTCACCATCCAGAAAACACTGAGCACAGTGAGAACGTTTTCCCACTTCGCACTGGAATACCATGAGGTGATTCAACCCTTTTTGTTCTGGAACGTTAAGGATTTGCGGACTGCTTCTTCGCTGGTCATTTTCGTCGCCATTTTTTTTTTGGAAAGCCCTACTCTTCGGACAGTGGTGTTGTCGGGCCCTAGCGTGCGTGTCCGAAGTGCTGTGATCTGGCGGGGTGTTTTGGACAGGAGAGAAGCTGGTTGCACAGCAAACAGGGAGGACTGGTTCTGGACCCAACAGTGGCCATGGAAGCAGATCAGACAGGTTTTTCGGGTTCACCGCCGGGTAGCGTAGCAGGTGTATCGGCGGCAGCCTCTACCTGTAGCGACGATACCAACAACGGGGAATCGACGCCCCCGAACCCAGGAGGAGTCAACAGGTGAGCTAGCTTTCCCGATGTGGGACGATTTTTTTTTTTGATTATTTCTTTATTTACTTTCGATTGTTGGGTCCTCACCCGCGTGATCATTGATTTGCGTCGACACTGGACCCTCTTCCTTGTCCAGAATCTTCTTGCTTGTCATTCACCAGTTTGGATGCCTATGCTGCGCTATCATATGTGTGTATTTTAAAACGTCGGTTTCATACTGTTTTGGATTTAAAAGCTTTAAATATTGCTTGTTATAATATGTAACGATTTGTGTCATCTACCGCTACTGTAGTAAGTAGATATTTTAGTTGGTATCCTTCTCTCAAAAATATCATTAAATGCATTGATCGTAGATTTTTTTTTAAAAAGAAGTTAACATATCTGTCAGTTTTATCCCATGTTTGACTTTTAATCGATTATGTTTCTTGGATCAACTGTCACACTGTGTTTGTTAAAAGTGACAGGTGATGAGAAATTACGTTTTTCAAATGTACCTGATTACGTAATTCTAAACATTAATATTTTTTTCTTTCAATATCTGAGTAGTGAGTTATAAGCGTTTCTTATAATTTACCAATATTTGATTTTAATCCCGAAACTCACCAGAGCAGTTGGTTTGACTCATTTTTTAATGAAATTTATCATGTGTGATCAATTGAAATTGGCTAACAAAAAACTCGCCAAACTCGTCTTTATATCAAAGGGTCTCAAAAATTATTCCTACATCAGTGTCAGGTAAACAAGTATTTGGATTGTTTTGCCCATCAGCTTTATGTAGCTTACTGGATAGTCCTGCAACAGGCAATAGTCGTTACGAACATCTTCTAAACTGATTTGTGAAACTGGAAAAGTAAACAGTAAACATTGAATCAAAAGCTGATTTTCCTTCATAACATCTAATTTCATAGCATAACACGAATTTTCAAAAATTTAAATTTCTTAATTATTACACATTTAAATTTTCTTATATTCAAAGTGTGAATTTTTAGATCTGTATACTATTTTTTGTAAACGCTATGAATGCTTTAATACAAGTGCAAATATTTATGAAGTGTTCATCAGATTTGTTGAATTAATAAAATTTTTTTATCTATCAAAGTTATTGGATTTATGATCAATTGAATTTTATTTCATTGGAACATGTTTTTTCACTAAAACTATCTCAAGTTTTTTTTAAGCTAAACAACTTGGATAGTGTTAAAAAGGATATTTGTTTCACGTTCAACATATAATTTGGTCAAAAAAGCTTTGAACAACCACGCATGTTTTGAATACTGGACGAAAGACAACTTATAACCTAGCATATTATTATTAGTTAACAAAAATTTACTTAAATGCACAATCACATGGCATTTTATTTGCCTATAAATCATCGAAGAATCGTTAATTTAAAAATTGTTTCGCTTTAATAGTGTTTAACGTGTTTTTTTTCTTCACATTTTGTCAGTTAAAAACAACGTTGATTTTCTGATGAAAAGTTTATAAGCATTATAAATGGAAATTTTAGGTAGCGAACTACTGAAATGCATTCGATAAAATATCCCAAGTAATTAAGTATTGAAATATTTCATACGTATACAGAATCCAAGTACCAAATTCCTACTTCCCGATTTAGGTTAAAAATGACTGAATTATAATCGTAATTCATCAGAAATACACAGAACAAACACGTACAGACAATTTTATTTTTTTCCCGTGTTATTCAGAAAAAAAAATTTGCAACGATTATTTTGGTAAAATATTCAAACTGCAACTGATTCTGCGATATGAAACCTTTTACCCTTCCCGATTCAAAATGTGTTCTAATAAATTATGTACTCGGTAGATTTTTTTTTCCCTTTTGCTCGTTGTAGTAGTGCTGTTTTTCAATGGATTTACCGCTGAAACAAGGGAGAAAAACTCGGCGTTAACCGAAGTATGAATAAAATGATTAATCACTGTAGATACGAAAAATGATGAATTAATATGGATTTCGCAATCAAATTCGCATACAATCTTTTGTGTATCTGCTCCAAGTTATATAAACATTGAATGCCTTTTTATATATTCGCGTTTTTCGATTTAATCATCATGTGTTACATGTTTACTATAATTTAATCGAGGAAAGAAATATTCAAAATTTAATCATTGTTGTGCGAAAATATGAATTCGGTTATTTGTGTTCTTTTTTTTTTTGGAAATTGCAATAAATATTAATTTGTTTTCGTGAGATGAAAACTGTTCGAAATGATGGAACATTTACAAACAAGTTGAGTAGATTTTTTAAAAATTATCTTAAAATAGTTTCGAAACAAATTTATATTTGTATGTATCTGACATATCTGAAAATTCCTCGAAATTTTTTTAATTGATTCTCGGTATCTAAAATAGGGTAAAAATTGCGAAGTTATATATAGGAAACTTGAAAGATTCTAAATTGGAATGTATTGTTTAATCACGAAATACCTAACGCTAAAACCCTCCTTCTCAAACTTAATACAAGTACGATTTAGCACTTTTAAGGTACACAATTTTAATTCATAAATTACAAGTTGGTAATAGTAGAGTTTTAATAGTTAGAGGCATGAATGTCCAAATTCGAGTTGGTTTAAAGTTTATAAAGTTTAAAACGAAATAATATTAAAAATTTGCAGTTTTTACAGAAGGAACAACATGAAAACAGTTTTGATACCATACCTACACATGTGTTTCTGCTTTATCACGACAGTTCAGTACACAATACAGTAGACATTGACTCCTTTCGAATTTCTTTTCATATTCTTTTGTTAGTTCGATAGTTCCAGTTAAGCCTAATCTGTTAAGCTCGAATTTCCAACTATACTTCAGAGGAGACTTAATATATAGCATTTATTTCACTGCAGTTTAAAGTTCAATATGCAAAATTTGTGTGAAGTCATAGTCGCATAACAGTCACGTGATTCCAGCCAGTCATTTCATGAGCTTCATTGTTGCCAGCTTTTGATTTTTACAGAAACTTTCTTTTTAAAAAAATACATATTTGATAAGAATAATAACGCACATAGATTGTCAAGAGTGTTGACCATGGTTTATGGAATTTTTTCAGAATTAATTTACATCTTTTGTCAGTGATCATCAAATCTATTCATGTATGACAATAAGAAAGAATCAATCATTTCAATAAATTTTACAAAGAACGATTGACAGTTAAGCCATTACAAAGCTGTTCTGGTTTATACTACTTGTCACCAATTTGAATGACGCGACTGAAAAGTTGAATAGAAAGTCTTGTGTGAAAAGGATAATTAACTTCTCTGAGGAATTTCAAATGGCCCTAGCAAAAAAACCCACCACTTCTTTTCGTAATTTGTAAGATGTTATAAAGTATTCTGTATTATTCTCTTATTAAGGACTTTTTTTTTTCTGATTGATACTTTCCATCTGAAATAGAACTGAGAAATTCTCGCCATTTATGAATTTTACATGTTCTATTGAACCTAAAAGGCGCGAGTTCTTTTTTCGAAGAGTGTTTGACAATAGAGTGGTGATAGTTCTACCATTCATTCTAAATCCGGTAACCTGAAAAATTTCTGGTATGTTTGGCATTTGGAATTTTGTCAAGAACTAGATGCACATTTGCACGAAGTTTTGTTACTTTCAAACATTATTCACTTGACGCGTTTTGTATATGAATTTTGAATCTGATTCAACGAGTCATTAGCAGTTTAATTTTTGAAAAGATAAACCCATTCAAACTAATTTTAGCTAAATTCATACTTTTTATTGCTATTTAAATTATTTTTAGAATACTACTGAATATCAATTTTAATAAGTAAAAAAAATGCATATTTCAGTTACTTTTTTATTTTCTAAAAAAAAAAGGAAAAAGATGGTCATTTTGCACTTATGTTTTTAATAGTTGAATTTTTCATTTCGACTTGAAGTAATGAATCAAAACAACAAATTAAAAAAAATAAAATTGCAGATTTTTTTTCAATTTTATTAAAAATATTGTACAGATTACAATGACTGCATTGATTTTACAATAAATGTCAGCAAATTTAATTCTCTTTTGAACACAAAATTGATGTTTAGATCAGAACTCCCAACAATGGATTGATTTATAAATTCTAAACACACAAATTAACTTAAAAGAAACCAAAAGAAGCTCGCACTTTATTTCTAATTATTTCACATGGCAGTGACATACACACCAATGAAGTTCAGCAAAAAGTAAAAGAAAACATCTTTCAATTATATGTCCACGACACGCCTGGATAACCTTCACCCCATGTCATCTTTTGACAAGTAAGGAAAAGGTGTAATAAACAGAGAAACTATATGCATCATGGTTTTAGTACAAGTCACACTAGGAAGACCAAGAATTTCGAGAATGCTATCAATTTTGTTCTATGAAGCAAAAGTGATTGTTGATTTCTAAAGTACGAAAGATCTTTTTAGGGGTTTTTTTTAGTTCATACTTGCCAGGATGAAGGTTTAAATGCTTTAGTGATTGTAGCATCTTTTGAATGGAAGTGGTATTTCCTGTCCATCAAACAACTTAGTTTTATTCATTTTTTTTTAGCTGTGTTTGATTGTTTGAAATCCCCAATCGTTACTGAAAAGTGTGAATAAGGTTGATTTTATTTTAATCAGAGCTCATTTGGAGACAGGTTTGGAGACCACTGTCTTTAGACTGGCAACTTACTTGCAAGCTTTTTTATTGTTGCTGTTAATTTGGGCTTTAACTGTTTGATTACAAAATGACTAGTAGAGTTTGCACACCACATAGTTTTTTTTTTCTATCTCAGTAAAAATTTTTATTACTTGTTACGGAAAGCTATGAAATCTTTTATAAAGTTTGCATTTTCCTGAGATAAGTGGAATTTATTTTTAAAATTTTTGTGTATTCCGCTCTATTTATTAAAACGTGTACTGAACGTCTCTGTATAAACAGCTTGTTTCACAACGTAAGATTTGGCTAGAATTTCCAAGCTATTGAATTTAAGTAATTTACTTATTTTTTTTTTGTTTTATTTAATTATATAAAGCATGCTCGAGATATCTGTGCTCTTGAATTAGGTTAATGCATATAATTTTATTATATCTAACTATCATTGAATTGAAATGTAATCAAGAAAATTTGATATATTTTTTACAGTAGTGTACTTATAATATTTACATAATTAGTTGATTAATCGTTTTTCTAAATAAACATTAACATCCTGTCATTTATTTTCTTGTAGAACACTTTTTTACTTTCAGAACGAATAGGCTTTATATTTAGTCATTGTTCTGACGTGGAAGATTTTGGCATAATAAACTAAAATTATCTTCACGTAATGTTAAATTTTAGGACTCAATTCGAAATAGTTTTTCCTTGTTTGAATAGAGAAATGCGTTAATATTAATACCCTATATTCCAGCTATTTTAAAGAGAATAACATATTTTATTTGAATCTGTTTTTTTTTTTTTCCTCCTGTAAAATGTGCTTCACATTTCGTTTCCCATACTGCAATGCTGAAAGGATTTTTAATTTTATATGTTAAAAAAGAATTGTTTACTTATGGAGTACTTTTAAATTACATACATAGTTAACGGATGTATGTATTATGTTGTTGCGACTTGTATTGAAATCGGGACATTTTTCCTGCCAGAAAATGTGCTCCACGTTTGGTACACTTACTCTGCATAATTCGAAAGCAGTCGTGAATAAAAAAACCGATCAAAAGCCACAAATAAATTCATTTCAATATTATAATTTCGCCGAAAAACCTCAGATAAAACCCAATTTATATAATTTACATAAGCCTTCAAATAATTGAATCTGTAAGTCATTAAACCTCGGACAATTATTTTAGGAATTGATCAGCTATTGCAATAATTCCCAGCTGCTAGCTTAAAGAAACTAATTATCTTTTAATTATTTCAATAATATTGAAACGTATTCCCTTACTCAGTTCATGACATTTTTATTGCATATTGCTGTAGTATTTAACCGAAGGCTGCATTTTTAATTTCGCCCTCAGAGGAACATTACGGGCTTCATGACACCACTCTTTATGAGCAACATACCACGAATAGGACGTGAATGTCGTGCGGTTTAGGGTAACGTTGTATCAGTATTTGTACCGACTTCGGTACCTGTATTCCTGTGGGCTTTTGTTCCCACAGGAATCACACCTGGCATCACCTGACTTCCCCCGCAGGACATCCAAAGCGATGCATGACCAAGTTCCGCCGCCAACCAGTTCGCCAAATCGGAAGGGAATCGGACGAAACCGAATATTCCATCCTGCCATTCCGAAGAAGCGTGCTTACATAATGAAGCGATGCTCAAAATTTAAACTACCTTCCGGCTTTTGTTTCGAGTTAGAAGTGGCAACAGTTACATGTTTTGATGTTAATATTTCAATTTCTGTTGAATCGTTTTTTTGTTCAGGCAATGTATGGTTTTTGTCCGTAAATCTTGTTTTTCCGGTCATTTTTTTTTTTGTTTGTTATCATTGATACATTAATAGTTCTGTTTGATTGAAAACGCTGAGATTCTTTTTAACCGTAGTTGGATAATGAGATGTAATCAGGTATTTTTTTCTGTTAAACTTTTAGCACTACTCCAAATAACAATTTTTGTGATTCAGCTGGAATTATTGTGAACCATTTCGTGTTTTGACTTTTCTATCCTGTTTTTGGTTGAATTTCGGCTTGAATCCACACTTTAGCCATTTATTTCCAATTCAATCTCAACTCAAAATCATTCTTGAAGCAGTGGCGTACACAAGAGGCAGGGGCTTATCTTTAGAGGTTAACCCTCGGCTCTTTCACTTACATATTTTTTTAGAATGTACACCCCCCATAAAAGAGGTTTATAAGCCATTTACTTGAAGGGTAATGGTTGGAAAAAAAATTGTTGGGAATAATTTATGTATAAATAATTTTTTGAGAGTTATATCAATAAATATTTTTAACGGTAATATTCGTTCTGAATCTGCATTAGTATGTCATCTTTTATATAATTCTAATTTACAAATGAGACTTGATGCAAATGTTGACATTCCTGATGATTCTGGGTTCCTATATGATCCCTCTTAAGAGCCGGATCAAGCTAACCAGAGACTAAGGAATTTAAGTTTGTTATTTGTTCTAGGCGGTGTAGTTGGTTACTCGCTAGGCTTGTTCGCCCAAGTTTGCGGGTTCTATCCCGGCCCAAGTAGATGGATTTATATGATGCAAAAAAAAAAAATGATAGAGTCAATGTCGTATGATTATGCGGCATGTTAAAGATTCTTAGAGTGCCTGTTCACCTAAGTTCTGTCTGCAAAATAAAATTGTGGCAAATGGTATCTACTATATAGAGCCGCACTAAAAAAAGTGACACTATCTCTCGTGGAATGCACTGGCGTAGCTAGTCCTTAGTGGGCCCTGTATCAAAATTCCTTTAAGGCTCTTTTTTAGGGCCCCTTAACATTTTGTGACTTTTTGCTTACACATTTTGGGGCCATGTATTATTGATACGGTGGTAGCTATGCCCCTGGTGGAATGTAACAGGTCTGAAATTGTAATTATCAATCCACAGCTTCATTTTGAAAGAAAAAAAATTATTTGTACCTCATAAAGATAGTATTCCCATTCCCCTTCGCAAATTCAAAGGAGGACAGATGAATAACAAATGCTATCATAAATCAAAGTAAAAAAAAATTTAATTTTAGCTTTAAAAAAAAAAAAGACTACTTCAATATTTAACAACCGATATTTAAACTTTTACAAAATTTATCTCATTAAATTTCTTTCCACTTAAAGTAATCGAGTTGTATCTTCTCAACCGATTCCAAGGGCAGTTTCAACCACACAAGGCATAACACAATGGGTTTTAATTGCATTCTCTAACACACTTTCCATTGTTTTACAACAGACTTAATGCACAATGCCCCTTCTAGTGAGTTAAGAATAAAATTGTCTACGAAAACTCTTTTTGTGCTTATTGTGTGATACTTTGCATAATATTTTTAAAACCCTGTGTAACAAACTCGGAGTAACAACGGCGACCACCCTTTTCAAAGACATTCGAAAATTGCGTAACATAAAAGGATTGCGGAAACTCTTTTCACGAAGTCTTAATTGTCTACATTCTTTTTTTCCCAACAAATTTTTCTTTCCTTCTGTATCTTTTTTTTATTTACGGTACGAACTCTATGGATTCCCTGGATGATAAAAACTGACGAAAAAATGAAAAAAAACAATTTTGCCCCTTTTGTTAGTTTTCAAAAACCTTTCCTTTTGGGATCAGCGAAATGTCAAAGCCACATGTCGAAGGAAATTGGAAAGGGCAAAAATTTAAAAAGTTTTTGAAACTTTGGGTTTTTATATAAGTGATTTTGGGGATTTTTTAAATATAAGAAAATTTTCCCCCCTTTTTTTTGTGCAGGTGCAGTTTTTGAGGTTTTTTGGAAATACATGAGATGGCATAAATGTGTTTTTTAGAATAAAACTTTTTGAGTGAATAATGGAATAAAAATGTTCTATAATTCAGAGTTAGAATTCCAATAGTTCCAATTCATTAATTAAAATTTCTTCATTGTTGTATTGCTTATCTCATTTGTATGAAATTTTTTGAACAGTGAATAAAAAATTATCTAATTTTCCTTCCCTTCATTAATTTTCTTCTTCTTTGCTTATTTTTTAAAAAAAAAAAAAAAAAAAAAATGTTATAAGCAGTATCGTTAAAACTTAAATTACATTTCTTGTTATTTAAGTTTAGTTTTTCGAAGTTATTTTAGGCTTCACGCGCGTTAAATCGTTGCACACGAAAAACTGATTTTTAAACATTCAGATCTCGAAGTTTTTAGTTGGTTAAAGTTTTTTTTCTAATTTTGTTTTGCATTGCCCGATTCCTAAAAACAAAAATTAAACTAATCTAAATACTTTTAAAAAAAATAAACTAATTTTTTTTTATAAAATATTAATTTTTGTACATGATTAAAGCTGTCTTCGCCTAATGTTAAAGAATATTACTTGAATTTAGAATATTGTTTCACTTATAAAAGAACTGAGGTACTACATTTTTTTGGCTTCCGTATCTTATAGAAAAACAGCATATTTTATCATATTTCTCGCTTTTATCTGTGATTTGATCCATTTTTTCTGGTATGAAATATTTCACATTTTTTCTCCTATACCGTAATGTTAAATGAACTATCCGTTTACGAGTTAAAATGAAGAAGTGTTACATATTATAAAGAGATATTTGAATTATAAAGTTGCAAATATTCATAAGAATTGAGACATTTTTCTGTCTGAAAATGTCCTGAGCATTTAGTTCAGGTTCTCATACATTTGACGAAAGCATGCACCAGCATGATTTTGAGGAATACATTGCTTTTAGTATTATTTATTTTAACTGTAATACTCTTTTCAAGTTTCAAAAGTGTGCTCCTAAAGCGTACCAATTCCGAATCATAAGTAACAGCAACGACTTCATATCCTTACTTCCATGTATGCTGCCTAAATATTTCATTGCTCACAATATTTCAAGTATAGACATGAAATCTGTAGATATCTACAGATTTCATGTCTATACTTGAAATAACATCAATGTTTCAATCGATCAAGTAACTACAATATTTGCCTCTGAAGTTTGCTTACCTGTGATTTGTGTGTGTATTCAGTTATTCATTCACAGGTGTTTGGTCAATAGGGGTTAAGTAGCATATCAGTCAAACTGCCTATTTCACATCCAACTGCAGAAATTCCTGGTCATAAAAGTATTCGTTTCAGAACTATAGGGAGGGGGATTTGAAAATGTGGACACTTTTTCTATAGTCTGATTCTTCAAGGGGACATGGAAGGTCATACAACAAAGGTTGGGCATCATTAGCCAATCTCGTCAGACTATGTGAAGCGCCTAGGATAAGTGTTCAATATTTTACATATGGTACATTTGTATATGGCCACCGCGACGCTTTTAAAAGTTTCTACCACTGTGTCAGTGGTTCTCAATCAAAGTCTATGAAACTATTTTATTGAGATTTACTGGAGATGTAATTCACTGATTTTTATTTTCAGTAACATTTGATTTGACCTAAAGCGTTTCCATTTTTTTTTTTTAATGATAGAAACAGGTTGTAATTATAATATGCATATCAGTGAAATTACCACAAAAAATTTTTCCCAAATTTTTGGGGACACATCGATTAATTGCCCAAAATCGGTAAAAAATAAAATTTTAAATTTTTTTTTAGCCTAAATTTTTTATATACTCTTCTAAAACCCCTCACAAAATTTGACAGCTCTAAATTTAAAAAAACGCAGAATTTTGATTGCTTTTACGTTCGTTTTTATTCACATCCCTACGGCAAATCAAAATTTTAAACTGCCGTATCTCAAAAAGAAAAAAATAACTATTTTGTCTTCATTTAAAATACAAAAGGCTTTTTTTCTATTGCGCCTAATGCTTTGAAATTTTTTACCTTTTCCCCATTAGTACATGTAAAAAAAATTTGGGAGGATTTTGAATCAAAGAATATTTTTTTTTTAAAAATAATTAAACTAAATTTATACTTTTTTTAAAGGGAAATTTTAAAAAGATTTATAAAAGAAGTATTGTGTTAAAAACACCAATCCCTTAATAAAACCCCTACCAACTTTTATTATACATAGTTTGATGTACTTGTAAATCAAATTTCATGCTTATGTCAATTTTTTTTGGGGGGAGTAGCATTTTAAAATCACTTCAAAAAAATTTTAAGTTTTTTAAAAAAAATTTCATGGTTTGCTTTTTTTGAAATTTGAGCACAAAAAAATTTTTAAAAAGTGTACATAATAGGAGGCAACCAAAAAATATTAAAATCCTTTAAAATTAAAATTTTTTAAAAAACGTACCATGTCCCTTTAAAAATTGAGTTGTAAAAAGCATATTTAAATTTAGGTGAAATTTTTCTGAAATTAGTGGATTATTGTATAACATCGATATTAATTTAGGACATTATAATTATAATAAATGCTTTATTAGTTATATATTGTTATAAATTTAATATGTCCTTTTTGATGCAGTTTCCCACATCAAAGTTTCTTGTATAAATTTTCTATAAGCGTAACTCGTATCATAATTTTATTTGATGCAATTCGTTTTTAAAAATTTACAAAAAGGGGTTCATAGCTTCCAGCATTGTAGTCAACTAGGTTCGTTAATTAGAAAAGATAAAAATCATAACTGTCTAAACCAGGGGTACTCAACCTTTTTTCCGGGGCCCTTAGATATGTCAGTATTTCACGCGGGCCGTGAGATTTTAAAAGGGGAAAGGGGGGGGGAAAAGCTTTAAGACCAAAATAACAACGGAAATTTAAAATGTGAAAAATTGATCAAACTATTATAACTCCTGTTTTCCTTTTTTTTAAAAATTTTTTTTATTGTTTTATATTTTTTTATTTTTGTCATTAACACTAAATTAGAAGCATTTAAGAAACACTCCATCACAATTTCTGCATCAATAACGATTCACATTATTACCAATAATATAACAAATCTCTTGAAAGAGATCTTCGAGGAAAAGCATCATTGATTGAGTTAGATTCCCGTTTATTGGTATTTTTTTTAATGCAGCACTTTCGTGACACATCAAACAACTACCGATCATGTTCGTTTTTCACTATAAAATAGTCAACCTCCTAATCGTCTTGAAACGATATATTTTTTCGAATATTTTTCGCTTGCAGGGCATGAAAGAGAGTTAAAAATTAGTTCCACTCATTAAAGTGTCGCTACTCCACTGTAGTCTGTTATCACTAACCGTAACCATTACAAATGGAAAAAGAATATCTATTCGTACCCGTACGACACCGACAGCAAAAACAAAGTTGATATATTTGATTTCTTGACAAAGAATTTCCCACAAATTTTTAGTACAATGTTCTTAAATAAGTAAATTTCTCGCAGCAATGAACCATGACCGGGCCACTTAAAACTCTCGATGGGCCGCAGGTTGAGTATCGCTGGTCTAAACAATATTCCTACATAATCTGCAGCATTCAAAAACGAAGTAGGTTTCTAAAGTTAGATTTTACAGATTTTGGGAGATAAACTTCGCTTGCGCAGTTGCTCTCAGTGGCGCACACAAAGGGGGGTCCCCGGGGCCGGACCCTCCATAGCCCTCGATTTTTTTTCGATTGATTATAATCCTAAGTATATAGTATATAAAATTTAATTAAGTATTTGCTATTAATAGAAGCCTAGTGGCTGAGTGTTAGTGCATCCCGCTTCCAAACTACTGGTCCGAGGTTCAAACCCCGGGCTGGGCAAGGTTGACTCAGCCTTTCATCCCTTCAGTGGGTTGATAAAGGAGTACCAAGCTTGCTTGGGAACTTAACACTGGGTGTTTCGCGTCAGAGTGACCAGGAAAGCTGCTCATGCACCTCAGGGGCCCTAGGTCACGTAAACTGAGATAGGCACAGTAGGGCTTGGCCTTCACAGGTTGTTGCGTCACTGAGTTCAGTTCAATTATTTATTCAATAATTAATTTATTGTTTTTGTTCCTGAAAATCGATGAAATCAATATCAATCAAATGAATATGTTAGATGGCGTATTGGAGCATGATACGAGAATGATGGACTTTCGACCCTGGATCCCCCCTCCCTTGAAAAAAATTCTGTGCGCTCCCTGGTTGCTCTATTTCAGTAGTTTTCTTAACTTTTTACTCCATATTTCTTGGACAGCATTTTAAGTATTTATGTATCCTCAGTGGTGTACACATGGGTATTCTCTTATTGGGGAGGATTACATTCTTAAAAAAAAACGTAGACGAAAGGGCCAAGGGAGTTATCTTGGGTAAAAATTAAATCTTTTGATCTCTAGGGGAGAATTGAACCCCAAACTCACCTTTGTGTACGCCTCTGTGTACCCGAAATGAATTTTTTCTCAAGAAGTTATTTTCTCTCATTTCTTGGAAATGATTCTTGCCAAAATATATTGCGATTGGGGCATATCTAAAGAAATATATGAGCATGTGTTTTGGGATGTATCACAGTATTAATTACCTAATGAAAATGTTTCTTGTGATGCGTGGAAAAGAATCTGAGCAAATGTATATTACACAATGAGAGGGTTTTAACTGTTTGACGTTTTTCAAAAATTGTACTCCACAATCCAAAAAAATTTCTTTTCAAATAATTTTAAGTTTCTTTAACTAGTTAAATTTAAATTTCTTTATAGTTTTAGTAGATATAAGCTTTAGTATATATCAATGCTCAAGTAAGTTTTTAAGTATAGAATTTTTTTTTTATTTAATAGTTTGATTCAGTAAAAGGGCATAGCTTTTCTTTGCCCTGCAATGAAATTAAATTTTACCCACCCCTTTTTTACTTGTAAAAATTCGAGAAATAAAATTACAACTTTTATCTTCAATTCTTTATTAAGTAAAGTTTCTTTTTAAATTGCTGAAATAATGAGGCCACTTGTGTGTGTGTGTGTGTGTGTGGATAAGAACATGTATCTAGTTTGGAAAAAAAAAATTATATATGAATTTTAAGCAATTTCTTTATAGTATTCGAATTTTTCTTTCCTGGAGGAAATGTTATTTTCTTTGTTTCTGCAAAATGAAAATAAGATCTTAACAATCTGCTTTACTATTCCAGTCCTTTTTTTCTGAAAAATATTTCGAAAATAATGTTTTTATTCATGTTTTACAATTTTTACAAATGAAATAATTGAAAACACTTTCCCCCCCACCGTAAGTATAAATGAATGAAATGGCTTTTTAATGCTGCAAGAACCAATTCTACCTATATTGCGCCCAACATTCCGATTCCCTATAAGTGTGTGAAGTCAATCGTAAAACTTTTAAATACCCATCTATTTATTACAGATGAACTGTAACCAAGCTGTTATTTTTGTTTTCCTTCGAAAACCTCCTAGGACTGTTATTACTGGTTTCCTTCGAAACCAGTAATAACATTCTAAAAACACGTGCTTTTCACAATGCTGTCTCCTGACCCTTCTATCTAAGGGAACGGAAGACCCCCCATTGTAAAAGAGAAGGAAATAATTAAGGTAAGGGAAAGAATCCCAGAGGGTTGAGAGAGGATTGTTCATCACCTTCAATCGCACGTGGGCGGGGAAACGGCTCGAGGGCGGTCGAACCCAAAAGGTATGCCCAGCAGGAAGCAAGCGGGGAAAACCCAAATGGAAGATGCCACTATTGTTCGAGTAGGGGGGAGCTCGGGAATGTGACACTGAGAGTCGGTGTCACATTCTTGAATGATCAATGGTATCAGGTGGCTTTGCTGGTATCGTGGGTTTGTTGTGATAGAGGTTGGGTTTTATGTGTGCTCAACTGATGTGGGAAAAGATAAATGTTTGCTCCATAAATTATTTTCTTAATTATTTACCGAGCTAAATAAAAATATTTACTGCCAAAGCTTAAGATGCATTTACGTTGTGCGTGATTCCGCAGTATGTGAATATTTTGAGGAAAAGTAATAGCTTGTCGAATAATTTAAATTGTCACTTGTTATAAAAAGTATTTCCATTGTAGGTGATATTTTATTCGTTGTATATTAATGATACATATTCAAAAATCGAAAACTCCTTTTATTTTTCTTGTGATATAGTTACCTTATTACTTCATTAAAATTTTGATTTGAAGTTAATTTCAAAATTTAAATTAACGTAACTGTAAATTTTCACTTGTGAATATAAACTTAAGGATTCGAAACGGAGTTGCATAATAAAGGACGCGAAATTTACAAAAGCCGTAACATTCGAAAATTATGTGTATAGTTCATCTTATGAAAAAACACGATTCTGTCTAACCAATTTGACAAATTAGTCACAAAATTTGTAATATTACTCGCTATCTCATAAGAAATAATCAAATAGTTCAGTAGTATTTTTATTTATATTACCTTAAGATTTGAGTTTTGAAATTTTTTTTTCAGAGCTGAAATTACCAATTTTCTTTCTCATTTAATGTTATAATATTTCTTTCCTTAAACTGTACTTTAAAGGTGAGAAATTCAGTTTAAAAGCATTAATAGTTCTCACAATATTATAATGCCTATAAATTAGTCTTTATTTAAAAGAAAAAGTGTTAAAGGACCGTTTAAGATGTAAAAAAATTATATTACACAATCGAAAAATCAATTAATGATTCCAGAAGAAGAAAATGATGACAATTAAAGTGAAATGGGGATTGACATTAAATGAGTAAATGGAAATGTCGAATTTTTTCTTAATTCCTTTTAAAATAAATTGTAGTTTCTCAACTGAAAACAATGACAATCTAAAATAATTTTTATTTTTAGTTTCATATAAATGAAAAAGCTATGAACATGTCTGATATTTATCATTAAAACTCAATTGTGTTATTTGAAAATAATATTTTTAAACTGATTTTTTCCACCGATTTTTTAAAGAAATTTTAGCTAAAAAAATGTATCAAAAACCAGTTTGCTTTTCATTAATAATTTAGGTCAATCAGTTTTTCAGTAGACATGATTGAAAATAATTACTGCAGTTTAAGGAATTTTTACTTTCAAGTGAATAATAAAGAGTCGCTATTAACCTCGATTCTGGCAAATATTCTTAGTTTTTATTTTCAAACATTAAAAAAAATTTTTTTAAGCCGATGTTTTGTTTCCCAGTACATAAAAAAAAGTAATTGTTGTTGCTGTGTTGCAGAAATATGGTTGCTGCAACATCTCGGTCGAATTCATTTCTGTCAAAAATTTCACTTGTGAATGACGCAAAAAATACTTCTTTTTAAAGCATAAGTTCAAGGAAAAAAAGTTCATATTTCTTTAAAATGCCTTTCATTATCCTTATATATTTGCAGTAACTGCCGATATGTAATTTCTAAATCAAGGAAGAGTTTATTTTTAGCAAATACGAGCTGAATCACACATACATAACGATATTTTAGAATTGTAATTTGAGTAAAATGGCATATTTTGCAATTTTTTCTTTTTGCAACATTGGAATATGAATTGAATATTGAATTCTGTGGAATATGAATTCAGGTAAATTAAATGGCGTTGATAAATAATTAAAAATTAATTCTGTTTTACCTTTGTGTAAAAATAAAATATAATTTGAATAATAATAATAACAACTTTTTATTAAATGAAGTTTGTACTGTGAAAGAACATTAACAAAAGGGAAAAAAATAGTAAACTGCATTTTTTTCCCTGCAACAATGGAATATGAATTCTATGGAATATCAATTCTGATTGAATTCTATGGAATAGGAATTCTCTGATTGAATTCTCTATGGGATAGGAATTTTCTGATTGAATTCTCTATGGGATAGGAATTTTCTGATTGAATTCTATGGGATAGGAATTTTCTGATTGAATTCTATGGGATAGGAATTCTGGGAAATTCAAATGCGTTATATATCTAATTAAAAAAATTGTTTTACATTTTTGTGAAATAAGCGATATTTTTACTGTAAGAACATTAACAAATGGGTAAAACGGTGTGAGCTTTTTGTGACAATGGAAAATGAATTCTGATAAATTCGAATGGAATAATAAGTCTAATTAAAAATCAATTCCTATTTCTTAATTTTTTTGTAAAACAAGGGGAAAATAAACGTTATTTTCTTTTACAGTTAAAATAAATAACGTTTATTTTCCCCTTGCAAGAAATATTTGAAATATACCAAGAAATATCTTGGGGAAAATCTTTGTTAATGTTCTTAATTAACTAAAGAATTATTTTCCCAAAAATATTTCTTTCGCTTCACTTCGAATACCTGCACTAATCGTCTGCGTAATCAACTGGCTATTCCGGGTATTAAGAATTCTAATAATGACTTACGCGTCGTATCATGTTTCTTTGAGAATAATTTATCTGTCGCGATATATATTCATGAATAAAAGATAGTCGCTAATCTGATTTTCACCCGTCAGCACAGATTCTCATTAGGCGGGCTTAGACGAATCCTGGGAATTCCCGAAAGAACAATCTCGATCTCAGATTGAATCTGCGTGGGTTTCAGAGCGTGGGTTTTTGCAGACACTTCTTCGAGAGTTAATTCTTTTTGAAAAGAGGAAGTTACCACTCCCAGTTCATGACATTCAAATTAACCATAGCGTGTGGCCATAAATATGATGGCATTTTTCGTCCTTTTCCCTCCCTCTGTCTAGAAAAGTTTCCATTAACGAGCTAATGAACCTCGTGCCAGTTAATTAAAAAATAGAATAAAGAAAAAGCTTTTCAAGCGTATTGTTTGGAAACGGTCGAAATGTTCAACTTAATAGTAAATTTATTCGGTTGTTAAAAAGAAAAATCCGAAGTTTTGCTTTTAGGAGAATAGCTTTCAGAAAGTAAAAATTTTTTAAGTTAATTTTTTAATGCTTTACACCATGTCTGCAAATGAAATATTATTTGTACTCATTAAAATTTTAATTTTTTCTACAGAGAGTTCTACTGTTAAGAGTAACCTTTGAACTTTCGTCAATGTTCTAGGGTAGCATTAAAGGAAAGGTTCGAATATAAAAAAAAAAGTTTTGCAAAGCAATTTCTGTGAAGAATTGACCCACTTATAGAAAACTAGTGAAAATTACATTGCTACCAGCGGGGCGACGGTAAAATGTCAATCGATTGTTTCGGAAACTTTAAATAAGGCTATCAAAAGGCGAATTTATCTGAAATGGTTTTGAGACAACCGATAACCATTTTCTGAGTCAAAAATTTATTTTTATCGATTCACTGAGTGGAAATCGCGATTTTCCTACGTCCTAACTAAAATTTATTCAATTTTAGAAAACCGAATATAATTATAAAATATTATAATAAGAACATTAATAATACAATAATAGAACGTTTTCTAAAGGATAGTTAGGTCAATATATATTAATGTTCGATCTTCTTCAAATGTGGGGAAAAGTTCAAAATTGAGGCTCCATTTTTTTTAAAGCTATCTTCCGTAGTAACAGCCTAATTGGAATATTTGTTTTCATATATATGAATGTTATAACCAGTAGCGCACACAGGAATTTTTTTCAAGGAGGTGTTCCGGGGTTGAAAGTTCACCATTCTTGTATCATGCTATTTTTGATTTTGTCGATTTTCAAGAACAAAACACAGTAAAAAAAATAATTATTGAATAAATAATTAGCATTAATTAATAAAATTAATCATTAATAACAAATATTTAATTGAATTTTACGTATTATATACTTAGAATTATAACCAATCGGAAAAAAATCAAGGGCTTTGGGGGCCCGGACCCCCAGGACCCCTTGTGTGCGCCACTGGTTATAACAATAATATATTCTAGCTTCGCTATTCTCCCAGGCTTTCGTACATTGGGCAAAGTGAGCCTTCATCGTGCGAGAAGACAGCCTAAAAGAAACTTAAATTAAGAATGTTAAACGCATGAACCTCAACAACATCTCAATAGTAACCTTAAAAGAATGCAAATATATATATTGCACTAATTCCACATTTTATAACATAGTTAATAACTCAATTCTTCAATTTTTATTAAACTTAGAAAACAACTGGCATTTTCTATTGTTTTTAATTTCTTTAAAGCTGTCTTCGGTTCAAGTACGAGAGCTTGAACTAAACACGAAGCACATTTTCAGATAGTAAAAAATGCCTCAATTTCCTTAGAAATTTGCAATATTATAACTCGTACCTCTATTAACAATATAGTGTTTTAAAAATTTCAAAATATTCCAAGAATACTTTCTTTTTCGTTTTAATACGTGAAGGCATAACCCATTTAACATTACGGTATAGGAGAAGAAACGCAAAACACATTTTATACCAAAAAAAATAAATAAATCTCGGTTAAAAACGGGAAGTATGGTAAAAATTGCTGCTCTCTAAAGGATAGTGAAGCCAGAATATCATATTAATTTTTTATTTCTTTTATATCTGAAAAAATGTTCCAAATTCGTGTCCTATTCTTTAACATTAACCGAAGACTGCTATACACTGTAAGGTTTTTTGCCCCTTTAAACTACTAGAGCATTGATTCTCAAAGCGGTCTATATAGACCCCCAGGGATGTACGAAGACATGCTAGGGGTCCACGTCAACAAATAAATAATTTGGGGGTCCATGAGGTGTAAACAGGGGTCTATGATAGTGGTTCTCATTAAACCAGATCGTGACAACAACTTTAAAAGAAAATTTAATCAAATGGAAACCAAATTTCACCTATTTAACAGATTTATATACTAAACTTAATGAGGTTAATTTGCAGTTAACAAGGTGACAGCATAAATTTTATTAAAACAAGAACCATCTTTTCAACGTTTCTTGCCAAAGCTAAAGGAGGACAGTCGCGAATTTTCCCAGTTTCTCAATTGTCCGCATACATTCTGCCAAGAAAATAACGTTTTAACCTACGTTCGACATTTAAATGCGCAATATTCATATTTTTAAACTAGGTTTAAGAATGCTTTGTCTGTGGTAATTAGTACAGCGGGCAATGAATTCACATGGCCATATTAAAAGAAAAATGCCATATTACAAAAGGAACTGATCGGGAAAGGCAGTAGCGGAGATCAAGTTCAGAAACGGATGTCAGCAATTTTGGCTTCAAAAAGACACGCATGTTATTTATCCCGGATAATGGAGTATTGTGAAACAGTTTTTAATTGCTTTTCCTAATGAGAAAGAATTTCTGTGTGGTTGCAAATCTGGAAAATAAAATAAAGAAAAGACTGGACTCTACTAAAAAAAAAATACCGAGGAGATTTAAGATTAAATCTGACAAGATTGATGCCAAATGTTGAAAATTTGTTATTTAAGCACCAGATTCATCCCTTCCATTATAAGCATTTGTTTGATGGTCAGTTATTTTATATATTAATTAAATTTTAATTTACGTAGCATGTGTTTCTAAAGTTTTAAACACGATACTTCATTAGAGTCAAAAATTTAAATATTTAAAAATAAGTAGCTGTATACCAGCTGTCAAAAAGGCATTTAATTTCATAAATTCACGAAAATTCAATTCTAGGTAAGTAGGGGTCTACCCCTAAAGCAAAAAACATGGCAAAGGGTCTATGAGAAAAAAAGTTTGGGAACCTCTGTTCTAGAGTATATTTATTTTTTTCGCAAAGACAATTTCAAGCAGATTACTCTTTCGGATTACGACAAAATCTCGGAATCCATAGCGGCCACCTGAAAAGAACAGTGTCCTACTGAAAATCTTACGGAAAAGAACAATGAGCTTTGACGTGCATATCCCTCTTCTAGATAAAAGAGATTTCTTGAAGTGGCATTTGTTGAGTCTTATGAATCGGAGCTGCTCGATTCTTAATCCATGAATTCGTTGTTGTGAAGGAGAGTTGAATGATCTCCAGGATGTTCGAACAATAGAACTCCAACCACTGCCACCTAGATTAGAAGAATTCTATTTTTATATCTCATACGCGCATCATTTTGAGGTTGCCAGACAGCTTATACAAAAGATTCTTGTTTCATGATTTCGCGCGCCTTTTATTTTAAGTTCTAAACTTCTTTATAAGATGCTGGATCATGTGGGATTCTTTCCATAATTCGTATTATCGTTCTGAGAATGTTTTCATTTGTGGATTTTATTTTCGAATGCGTAAAATCAACATTTATTGTTATTTCGTATTAATTGTTGCCACGGGTATTTTCAAATATCGTGCTGAATTTGAATTAGTTTATTTTCTCATCGTATCGGTAAACTCTAGCGATTTATCTTATATTGTTTATCCTGATTGTTCTAGTTGTTTTTGAACGTTTTTTAAACAATGATAATGTGAGAATATACAGTTTATGCAGCGAAAGAAAAAGGTAATTCAGTAAATAATATTTTATGCATTAATATTCTTCCGTGTTTTTCTCAGTTTGATTTCATTTAAAAGGGTCACTTCACACAGAAACCAGTCAGTGTTTTTTTTTCTTTCTTTCAATTTTTAATAGAAAGAAATTGCAAATATTATTGCTTCTAATGCATCAATATTTTTGCTTCTAGGGAAATAGGCCTTTCACAATCAAAATTTATGGTGCGGGTAGGCATTACTTAGGATAAAATTTTATTTTAAATCTTTAGCAATTTTTCACAGGTATAAATTTTAACACAAAAAGAGAGTATTTCCGAAAAACTACTTATCTTATAAATTTAAAACTACACACACATCAATACTGTATTTATTTATGAATTCTCAATGTTTTGAAACTTTTCAATTGTTATTCAAGCTACAAAAGGGATTTTACGAAAATCAGACTGAGAGATTAAGGAGCGTTATATGGATAAATATATTCCGGTTTTTCAACTATTAGATCCCCATATTGCAAATTTGGTAAGCATGTTCTTTTGTTGAATAAGTGATCCGCTAAGTACGGATTTTACAGAAATCGACTGCTATGGGGGGCTGTGGAGAGTTACTAGGGAGTGCATAGATAAAAAAAAAAGCCCCGTGTTTTTGAACTACTAGACCTACAGTAATGAAATTTGTTACGTATGTTTCCTTTGTTGAGTTGAAATCCACCCAGAACGGGTCTTACGGAAATCGACTCTCAAGGTTGGAGGGGAAGGGGTTACGAAGCATATTGGTAAAAAAAATTTCCCTTTTTTGCTATTAGATTTAGACTTGAAATTTGGCAAGTGTGTTTGTTTTATTGATTAAAGAACTAAAAATGAGTTTCGTGGAAATCGATTTTTTGGGCAAGGGAGTTACTGGAGCGTCAAAGGTAATTCTGCTTCAATCTTAGATTACCGTGCCCTGTCCTTTTTAAATCAAGAAACGTGGGTTATAAGAATAGGTTTCAAAACAATCGAACATTTAATGCTAGGACTTGGATATCAATTTATAAAAAGCATGTATTCATACATCAGGATATATCTATCGAAGAGGGCGGTTAAAAGCTAGTAATACAGTAAATGCTCAAGAATAAATTGGTAACAACAATCAGACAATTTTTTTTTAAGTTTCTTTTTAATATTACGGAGATAGGGAGAATGTGTGATGTGATCCCTCCCCTCTTTAAATTAAATCTTTTGCTATTGTGTTTCAATAAATGTAACGCGTGACAGCTTCTCTTAAATTTTAAAAGAATTATCTATTTTATATATTTCAAAACAAAGCCTCCGATGCTCCCATTTTTTGGAATTAATAATACGTTTTGAGTATTCCCGGTATTCTTTACGAGTGTCAAATTCTAACAAAAGATCAGCAGTTTAAAAAACACATTCGAAGTCGAATGTGAACAGGGAAAAACATTGTTTCCTTTTTAAATATTTGACTTTAACATCTAGTAGCTCTTCATCAGTTGTTTTATTTTCGTGTGAAAATATTCAATCCATTCATTTTTTCCCACGTGCGATGGAATTCATGAGCAGGTAAAAATGGCGTTCACTTTCAGCCATACCTGTCGCACTAAATCACATTCATCGGGTCGAGAGCTCACGGACGGTTGGAGGGGTAAAGGAAGTGTCAAAAGGCGACTAGCGTGAAGCGTTATGTTGCAAAAAATAGCTCCCCGTCTTCTATAATAAGAAATAATTTAATTCCGTGGAATACAAGCGGAAATGGGACAGTGCGAAAAATGTTGGGAGTTTGTATACATCCATTCAAGCTATTTTTGATACATTTTGATAGAGGTTATGAGTTTTTTTTTTCTTTTTTTCATCATCTTTGAGTATAAATTTATTCTTTCAAATTTCCATTGTCTTTGAATGTTAAGATGAAAAGTTCATTGCAAAAATCAAAATGTAGATGTATTTTGAGATATTTTATGACGTTATCAACCATGTTGATTATTATCGGCAATATTTATAGTTAAGGGTTGTTTGATATAGATCGGCGGTCGGCTTAGGGGCGTCTTAAGGCATTGACCACCTGGGCCCGGGCGCAGGGCCTCGTCTCGTTCTCGACTCAGCCTGAATAAGATCATGATTTGAATAATTTCAACGGTCAAATGTTATTACCGGTTGTATTCTCCGAACATCTGGGAATTTCGGACAATATGTCAACTTATTACATGTGATGACCGTCGTCCATTTATAAGACTAGGCAGTAGCTCACACAAAATTTTTTTAATGGAGGGGTCCAGGGTCGAAAGTCCACCACTTTGGTATGATGCTCCATTATGCCACCCAGCATATTCTTTTGATTTTGTCGATTTTCGGGAACAAAAACAATACAAAATTAATTATTGAACAAATAATTAGCATTATAATTAATAAAATTAATTATTAATAACAAATACATAATTAAATTTTACGTAATATATACGTAGGATTATAACCAATCGAAAAATCAAGGGCTATGGGAAGGGTGTCCGGAACCCTTGTGTGCGCCACTGAGTCTAAGCACTTCCTCCATACACCATTATTACTCATTCAGTCAAAAGGAGGCAGTCGGTCGAGCCGGTTTGTGCGATTGTAAGTCATGCGCATTTATTTGTTTCGGGTTATTGTTTGCACGAGCATTTGACGACGTATACTATATGTACTGTTTACTTAGAATGTCATAGGATGGGGAGGGGGGAGTCTGCATTTGTGTAGATGCCCGAGGTCTACTTTTACGTAGGTGCCCAGGGCCTCAAGAAACCTTAAGACTTTCATGGGTCGGCAACCTTATGGCACTCTACACTACTTTACAGATCTGTCAATTTTTAAGAGGATGGAAGTTGATATTTGAGAAACATCCTCAGAATTACTGACATTTACGGAGTTACGATACAATCTGTAAGATAACTGAAAGATAAATTTACAGCTATTTTATAAATTTATGAATATTATTGCTCGAGAGATTTAGTTGTTTGAAGAGGGAAAATTGCATGCACTCTGGTTTCCGATTTTGGTTTTACATGTCTATGTGAACAAATCTTGTCTCATATAAAAAATATTTGGAGTCTACCAAGATGTTTAACAACTGAATGTTCTGAATCGTGTCAAATTGAAAGTCACACATTTGTACCCCTGGTATTGCGATATAAAGTAGAGCGCTGCAGAAACAGGGTTCACACTAAAACATTTATTATTTTTCAATTCCTACTATTAGCTCGCACTGTCTATATACTTATTTATTTATATATTTGTATATTTTTTTATTTATCTTGGGGGAATTTTCAATCGTTAATAAAATACATTTTAAAGCGCTGAATTGAGTTGAAATTTTATATACACGATCATTTTGGATGACAATACAATAATTTAATTATAATTAATAAAAATTGATTAAAACTAATTATTTAAAGAATTACAAATACAGCCACGTTGGTGACTTAGCGACCCTTTTGGCGACTTGTGTCAAAACTTGAAAAAGTTTTTTTCTCACGTGTTAAAGCATTCAGTTGGACTGAAAAATTAAAAGGACAATACAATACTTTAATGATAATTAAAAAACCTAATTACCACTTAATGTTGTGATTCTGTCCTATGTATATACATTTTTATATTAATTGCAACTATTTAATAAAAAGTAGCTAAAATAAAATTTTTCGTTGTTGATCTAAGTAGGAATTGACTTAAAAACTATTTTTTTATATTACTTGTTATTTAACAGTATTGAAGGAAAATATTTGTATTATACTGTTTATATTTCTTATTTTAATAAATATGTTTAAAAAATACATAATATATATAAAATTTAATTTTTTTTATTTATATTGAAGGAATAGTATTTTATGTTTATTTTTTTGTTAATAAATAACTTGAAATGTGATGCAAAATTAATATAAAATGAGACTATTATTGACCTCTATTTTCTAACTCTGCATGCATTATCGCGGGAATCGAATTATTTCAAATATGTCTTACTGTGTGGCACGCTGAATCCTGTTGGTAGATTGGTTTGGCACGTCACAGCTAAAACTGCCGACCCTTTATATAGACTAATGTATTTTTGGGGAGAGGGTGCCAGCTCAGGTGTAGTCTTCGTCATTTGACCACGAGGTTCAAAATATACCAGGTCCGTCGCCAATATCCCTCGTGTTGTCCCAGACTGCGACGTAAATTACAATCCAATCAAATTCTGAATTATTTTTTTAAAGATCAGCATAATTTTTTTTTTGATGAATATGTGCACTAAAAATTTCTTTGAAAAAAAAAATCGTGAGTATTTTCGCAGATTTGACAATCTCAATTAACGAGAAAGAATGCCCACAACTAATTGTTGGATGGCAACAGAATAATTAATATTTTTATTTTTAATTAAGATGTATTTTGATTGAAATGTGAAATGTCAATGATCATGTCGTCTAGATTTTAAATATCCTTCTTATTTCATTGCAGAAATCAAACCTTCTACAATCATAGTGCCAATGAGTAAGTAAACTTTTAAAATATTATTTCTAGTTTGCTTCCAATTGATATTTTATGTAAGAAATGTTTTACCCCAAAAGGAATTTTATTAAACAACCATTTCGAGCATTCTATTTCACAAAGTTAACACTTTGGAGGGCTTTAGCTTACAGGACTTTCTTTACTTGACCATGAAATGTGGTTGTGTGGTGGCCGAGTGGTCAAGATCGCGATCTCAAACAGGCATTTTTTGAGTCGTTAGCTTGAGTCCCAGTGCCGCTAAAGAAAGACCACCCAGAGGGTTGAGGCCAGTGACGCAACGGAGAAATAATAAGGCCCCTCAGCAAAGTCTGGTTTTGGGTCCTAAGCCGGATCTAACAAAGGATCGCAAAACCATAGCATGTCATAAGCTTTGGGTCCCCTGGAAACCTGTCCCTCCCGTGATGCAGGGGTTGTGGGGATGTACGTTACGCCACTGGCTAATGCCCAATAAATTCATCTGGCCCCAAATACCTTATATGGTGTAGAAGTTTGCAGAACCTCGTGTTAAGTGATGAGGTGTGCCTCGAACTAAATGACAAAGCGTCGAGTGACGAGGATGGCACCGGGGTCTTAACCTCGGTGTCTTTCTTATCACTTGACTGTAGTTAAAAATTATGGGACCCATAGCCAATAATCTTCGTGTAGATCAAAATTGGATGTTAATAAACAGTGAATCTAAGAAATTATATAGTGAGTATGACATTAAAAAAAGTTCTTATTTTTAAACAAACTAGGGGGAGTTCTCCCTGTCCGCCTAAAGGTGACCCCCATTGTACAAATTATACAACTGTTCATGCTCTTTGTTTTAATTATAAAACTATAATTTACATGTATTATTTTGTATTTTTTCCAATGTATTGGAAGCATGGAAAAATAACCTAATGTGTAAATAAATTTATAACAGCATCATGTGTGTGTGAAATTTGTTTAATATATATATATATATAAAGATAGATAGATAGTTTAATGTGTAGCCATTTTTTGATTTTCTAAAAAATAATTTTTACTAATAAAAAAAATACTAAAATGTTTTTTAAGAAATAATTTTCATTTATTGGAATGTTTATGTTAATTCATATAAATTATAAATGTTTGAAGCAAACTTTAAATAAGTAGGAATAATAATAAGTATCAAGAGAGTCTATGAACTTAAAAATGTTTTCTTACAACGTATGCATATTTTTATACATTTTTTAATAATTCTGTTTTAAACTGTGAATTGTGCTTCATATTTAAAGAATACAATATATTTGAGTAAGAATTTGAAATGAGAGTATGAAAAGGGAGGAGAGGTTGAATGACCATTTATTCAATAAACAATTAATTTTTATCCTTTAAAATTATGAATGATTCTCTGATAAATTCTTAAAATACACACACTCTATTGCTTGAAAATTATTGACTATCGAAAAGGGGAAAAAAAAAAAAGAAATTAGACTCATCTTAAAAAAACAAGGACCTAATCTTTTATGAATTGTTATTTGAATTGTTGTATAATGATTTTGATTGATTGCAAAAATTCTTGTAGAATTTAAACAGCTAAGCTATTTTATTTAGTTATGTATCTACTTTCGAATGTTATGTTCCGATTATAAGTCTGGAGCTAATCGTGGTCGGGTTAGCAATAAAACTTATTATGATTTAGAAAAAAAGCTATTTTCCATTGCAACAAATAGCACAGTACCAAAAATTTGCAGCAAGATCTTCTTGAATTCAGTCATAAAATCGCATATTTATACTTCAATGTGCCGACTGCAGGGGAAAAAAATTACCTGGATTTAATCAGTGCAAGCATCTTTTTTGTATTAAATTATAAATCACTTCCTTGTTTCCGAATCACGAACATTTATTTTTTTAATGACGAAAAAATATTGAATTTATGGAATTAAAGAAATTGATTTTCTTGATTGAGGAAAAAGGAACGCGTAGATTATTGTGAGAATATACCACAGAAAACATAACTCAGCTTTCGAAAAGCGATATCATTTTTTCAGAAATCAAATTAATTTCTATTTGAGGATGCGTCTCAATGTTAAACTTTTATAACAAATATTTATTACTTAATAAAAATAAGTCTTGCCGATAATAACGAAATATAGATATTCCAAGATCAATTTTGCCTACGCTGTTTTTAAGAAATGCTGCCATACATATTTTATGAAATTCTAAAATTTTATTTGAGGGAAATCGGCATTTTGCCAATTCACTAGCTTAAAAATACATGCCACATTTCATTTAAATTTAGAATCGTTCGAGATTAATATATTTTAACTTATTCTATAGAGACAAGAAAATATCTGAAGTAATCCAATTTTTTTGGTTTAAGTTATGTTCCATATTTTCTCTTTTTTGTAATGTTAAATTGGTATTTAACTCTACCTGTTAGAATAAAAATGACGTATTTATAAATTATTGTAAAATTTGTGTGAAGAACTTGGTTATATTAATACTTACATATGTTGTAATTACACTAGCTTTTATTAATGTTTGGGGATTTTTTTATTCCAAAGTTTGTGGAATGTTACTTGATTTTAAGCTAAGATTGGATCAAATTTGTATATTTAAGTCTAAGAAAAATATAATCGATACATTTTTCGAAATAGGAAGGGGGAAAAGGAAACGCAGTTCATTTATTTTTATTATCAGATGATTGTATTTATTTAAAGGAAATAACAGTTAAAAGTAATTCCTAATTAATCAAAACTTCATTTTTTTGTAGTGCTAATTCTTTTGTGATACTTTTTTGCTTTCTTTTATAAATCTGTATAACAATGCTTAAACTCTTTCTTGATTATATGTGTGATATGGTCTAGTTTTTATAAAAACGTGATTTTTTTTCAAGCTAAACAATAGGAAATTGATTTTGTTTGATAGGAAATTCTTGATTTGTAATATTATTTTGCCAGTATTCATTCAATAACAAAGGTATGAATAATAAAATATATATTTCACCGCCATAAATTAATTGGGTCTGGCCATGACTGTTGATTCTAGAAAGTGTTTGCTTAATAGTCCCGCCCTTTCTGCCCTTTGAATCTTAGCTAACACCGATTGAGCCGTCATATTTTATTAATGTGTGTTAATTGTTATTTTCATAATGGTTTTTAACATTTTTAATAATTTGTTAATATAAATTGCTATGTTTTTTTTTTTAAAGTACTGTTCCGTAAATGAAATTCAAATTTTATTCTCTGCTTGAAAAAAATATGCTCTTTTAGAGAAAACAAAATATCTGATGAATAAACTTACCATATTTTGTGAGGTCCAACCCAGGACTTTTTTTTTTGAAATTAGAAGCCTTAATGGTTTACTGAAACACCAAAAATTTATTTGCATTCGTACTTTCATAAGACATGACATTTTCAGAAATGGTTTGTTTTAATTGTATCATACAATTCACAACAAGGAAGTTCTGAATTAATTTTAGCATTTAGCAGATGTTTGATAGCAAATACTGAAAGTCTACCTCTTTAGTGCAGCCCAAATGTTTCTTATAACTGAAAAAACTCACTGGAGCAGATGTCCCAGGCAAGGACATCGCAAACTCAATCGTTTTAGAAATATTGCAGCAAATAACATTCTTTTAAAACACTTTAAAAATAGCTTTATCGGTATTTTCAGTAGTATCTTGCACTTTTTCTGTAGAACTACAACCAACCTCATGGTTTTTGAATTAATTGATTCAACAGTTGTATGTTCATCAAATAGAATATCAGTATTTGCGAAATTTTTTTTAAAATTTCGATAACAACTTGTGGCACTGCAGATCGTAAATTTATTCACCGAAACTTATTAACTTTATTAAAACTGGTTCTCCACAACTGAGTATTGAATACTAGAATTATAGAAAAACAGTCCAGTCTGCGACTGAGAGTTTTTGTTCCAGTGTGTGAGAGCATTATTATTTTTTTTTCTAAAATTCACAGCAATTTTAGGTAAAAGATGGTATAAATTTGTGAATTTGTTTCTGAAAGGCGATAGATTAATTCAGTTACTTCTGTTGCTGTGATGGAAGGTAATTCTAATTTCAGAGCTACTATATTAAATATGCACAGCCGTATGAGAATGTTTAAAAATGTGATGTTGAACACACAGGTTCAAAATTAAAATCTCCCGCCTGCAGTAGCGCACACAGGAATTTTTCAAGAGGGAGGGGGTCCGGGGTCAAAAGTTCACCATTCTTGTATCATGCTATTTTTGATTTTGTCGATCTTCAGGAACAAAACACAGTAAAAAACTATTTATTGAATAAATAATTAGCCTTAATTAATAAAATTAATCATTAATAACAAATATTTAATTAAATTTTACGTATTATATACTTAGAATTATAACCAATCGGAAAAAATCAAGGGCTTTGGGGGGTCGGACCCCCTTGTTCGCCACTGTCCGCCTGTCATAACGTTCTCAAAATCCATGACATTTTTGCAACTCCTGATAGCACTAAAAACCAGGACTGTCGGGGTATGAACATATGGTAAGCTTATTCATGAATTAACTTTAAAATCCCGAAGAGGCCCTTGCAAATGAATATACATATATATTCATGTATATGCATAACTAAAAAATAAATTATGTTTTGTTAAAAATGTTTGAAAATTTTTTTAGCGAATGGCCACCACTATCTTTCGTAATATATTTAGAAATTATGCTTTGCTTGATAAGAATTTATGTGGAAGCCCTTTTTTTACAAATGCAGCATTTTTTATCTTTTTCTTTTACTAAAAAAGTATTTTTCAGAGCATAATTCTTTATTTCATGCTTTCTTGAACAACGATAGATCAATTTTTTTTTCTAAAAGTTTATTTAATATTTCCACAATTGTTGAAAAAAAAAATGCATTACACATATTTGTCAGCATTGATTTCACATCCTTTATTTTATTTTATATATATATATACACATTTTTTTACACGTGAAAACAATTGCCTTTTCTGATGCAAGATCTTTTCCCCGATCTATCTCGAAAACACTTTTTGTTTACTTTGGAAAGCGGAACCTGGCAGTGGACGGCAGAGCTTTTGGCCGAAGCTGCACGAATAAAAGAAAGAAAGAACTGGTTTTTATATCTCCGGGGCATCTTTGTTTATGCTGTTCTACAACACTGTTCGAGAATAATTTTATATTTCTTTTATTTTTAATGGCAATAACAAAAACCGATTCTCTTGCCTTTACTGTTTCAATGGTGGTCTGTTTCTCTCAGCGATTTCTTTTACTGCATTTTTTTTTTTTTTAAAAAAAAGACTTTTACAGCCGATAGGTTAAATTTTTCGCTTGACTTTTTGCAATCGAATCTGATTGTTCCGCTTTCTTCTCGCATTTAAAAAAAGGTCAATAAGAAAGTCGTGTCGTGGACTATCATCACTTTAAACAAACCGTAGAAGTTAATGCCAAAGTTCTAAAGAGGATAAATGTGTTTCGATGCACAAACGTGAATCGATAAGATAAGGGTGGTTAAGTCTTATTATTTCAAATTGCTCTTTGTAAGTGGTTTTGGTTAAAAGAAAATAAGCACCAACGTGTGTATAGTTTGGATTTTATTTGCCTGAATCAGTGATGGGCGAACTTGCTTATTTAGGGGTGGCCCAAAGTAAAAAAAGCACAGAACAAGTAATAGAAAAAAATTTAACTCAATTCCTACTTACGTCAACAAAGAAAAATTTTATTTAGTTACTTTTTATTAAATAATTACAATTAATATATAAATATTGTATATAAATATGACAGGAAATCAAAATTTTAAGTGACAAAATAGAAAAGGATTTTCTTTACAATTTTCCATTTTCCTTTCTATGTATGTTGAACTATTATTTTTTTGTTACTATTTATTAATTAAATTTAATTAATGAATTAATATTTGAAAAGACTGTATTAACATCAAGTGTCATCCACTACAAGTTGAAAAAATGTATTTGAACTTGAGTGGATGAATAAAAAGTGTTATATAATAATATAGGGAGAGTGTGAACTAATAGTAAAGAATAAAAAAGTTTTTATTGCAAAATGAAAGCAAGGTCTTAAAAAATATAGTTTATATTACGAAGTTTTATGTGATGAATGGAGCTGTAATTGTGCATTAATAGCTTTTTCAATTTTTAAACTTGAAACAAAATAACATTTTAATAGTTTTATACATGTTTGTTAAAATAGGTTTCAATCCTTGCACATGAATTTTTAAAATTAATTTCAGTATAATTTTTTTTTCTGATTATATTTTGAATGCGTAAAAAATATTAATTTCTTTGGAGTTTTTGGCATTTATTGGAATTGAAACTCATGCCCAAATGAATAGTTTGAAAACATTGAAATTAAAGTCGTCTTGTATCATATATTAAAACAATCAATAATATTTTAGTGATGTAGAAATCTATTCGTGCATTTCGCATTATTTTGTGTGAATATAGTTAATTTTTAGATTGAATTTAAAAAATATATTTAAGTTCTGTAAATAAAATTTCATATAAAAACATTAAAGTTGGAAGATTATTAATTTGCGAAATTAATTTTTGAAGGACAGAACTAATATTTATAATCTAAAATTTTAGTTGGAATGTAGTATAAAACAAAATCGACTTTTCTGTGAAAAATATATACGTATTTTGGTGATAATTAAATACTAATAATATTTTTAAAAATTAAAGTAAGAAATTAATGAAAATTTGTCGTGTTAATCGAACACATAAAAAATCATTAATTTTTCGTCAGGAGTTGCATTTTTTTTAACTATAAATCTTAGAGTTACTAATTCGAATAGTTTTTTTTATAACATATTCATGGGATTATCGAATATGCCTTTAAAGTCATTTTTAAAGTAAATAATTTATTTTAAAGTATTGTTGCTTAAACTTTCTATGTTATCAAGTTTAATTATTCATTGTTCTCATTTTTTTATGACCTAAAGGTTTTTAGATGTTAAGAATTAAAAATATTTATCACATAATTAAAGCTTTTTGAAGATCGAACTGAAGTGTGATTTTTGGAATCATTTATACTTGTATTTTAAATAATAAATATTAACTTTACAATCTAAGATGAATCTTAATGTGAAAAATGGCTAAAACTATTTCTTATATATCCTTACACAAACTTATTAAAAAACCATTTATTTTATTATGAAAGTGGATTTTCACTGTTTAAAGTGGTAGCTATCATTAAACAAGCATTTTCCTATTTATTTGATTATTAATATTTAAAAGAATGATTTAATATGCCATGCAACAAATATATATTTTCTCATTATCTCGTATGTAGTTATCTTCTAATCGAAAAATATTTTTTTCCATAAAATTATGATAAATGTTCCATTTATAATAACATCCATATATAAATATAAAAAAAAATTAATTACATTCTAAGATGTGCCTTTTTTGTACTTTTTCTTCTTTGTTCTTGATTTCCTTTTTATTTTCCCTTGCAATCGAAAATATTTTTCATTATTCAAGGTATTTTAAAATAAAACCATTATTTTTTTCCCTTCCCTTTAAATGCAACTGTGTAAGAATGGGGAAGAATAAACTGTCTTCTTTTTCAATCTTTAATTCTTTTTTTATGATTGCACTCTTACGAAATCTGGCAATGGCAGCAAAACTTTCCATTGCCATCTTCTAATCCCAATGAGAAATAAAAAACGAAAATGGAAGGCGAAGGTTCTAGTTCTTTAACGTTGTGTACTTTTTACGTGTTGTGCGTATCTGCCATTAAGTGCCTTTTATTGCGTCTTGTGAGAACAAGAAAGTAAAATTGTCTAAAATGTTTTGGCGTGCGGCCCCTCATGCGTAAAATGAACAGTTCGCAAGGACTTTCCTGAAGAGCAATTATAAGAGCCTGGCCATTGTCTTCGATCGAAGTTGGATGTTCTTTTGTTGTTTGGCATCGAATAAGATTCGCTAGAAAAAAGAAAATGGCGGGAAAAAGTGTCTTCATTCCACTTTGTTCTTTGTATTTGTATTATAAAAGAGGTTGAGTTGGGGGAAAGTAGATTAAATATTTAAATTTATTTGATGGTACTTTTTTGTGGTTAAAAAAATATTTTACATTTGTAGAATTTATAAATAGAATCATTATTGTCTTAGAATTAAAGTGTTTTCTGTAAGAAAATTTTGGAATGTGCTAGTGAATTCTGCAATTAAATTAATTCTTTGAAATTAATATTTATTTCTAATTTAAAAAAACTAACCCCAGTTTATATGCAAGAAGAATTCAGCATTTTTTTTTGTCAAATCTTTGTTAATGTGTCCGACTACGTTCGGAACCGTGATTTTAAAAAGGCGCATAAATGGAAAATTTTCATGATATTTAGTGTCACTTAGATTAGAATACATGTATAAAATTGTTTTAAGGACATTTTGACAAAAAAAAATTTATTTAAATACAATATTTTGGCAAAAAATTAGAATAACCTTTTTTCAAAATGTTCTTCTTTTGTGAAAAATGCTTTTATTATAATAATATTTTGTCTGTTTATAGCTCAGACCTCTGTACAGGGGCTCAAATAAGATTTTTGAAAAATTCACATTATTTTCAGAGTTACAACCATTTGAAATAATTATCGACGTTTTTTTCTTAAAATTTCTCCCCTCTGTTGTCGTAAAGCATGGATAAACCCACTTCTAAGTTATATACTTCAGAAATTCTAGTTGAGCCTCTGTACAGAGGTCTGAGCTATATACAGGGAAAATATTATTATAATAGATGCATTTTTCACAAAAGGAGAATATTTTGAAAATTGATCATTCTTTCATTTTTTGTTAAAATATTGTACTGAAATAATTTTTTTATTGTAATAATATTCTCAAAACAATTTTATACACATTTTCTAATCTATGTGACACTAAATATAAATATTATCCACATTAATACGCTTTTGCAAAATCACAGTTCCGGACGTAGTCGGATACCTTAAATTGTGGTTTCTATTTTCTGGGAATCGAATAAAAAAAAGGCCTGTTATTCAAATTTTTAAATTAATATATTACCTTTTTAAATTTTATTTATCGAGATAATGGGAACAAAAATTCGTTGTGGAATTTTCAGCTTGCTTGTGTGAGAACTGTCAGATAAAATTCTTTGAACCAAGAATTTCTTTATAATTTAAATAATAAGAGGTTTTGCCACACATCCATTTCATTTATCTCACAAACGTTAAACAACTTTTTGTCAAGGATTTTATGCTTTCCAATTCTTTTTCTTTTCTAAAAGTTCTTTTGAATCCATTCGAAAGTAGGTTGTCATTTCATCTCAAAATTCTTCTTTTTCGGCCTGATTTCACAAAAGTTTTAAATCTGTTTGTTGTTGGTTGCCTTGGAATTGGAAAATTAATAACCATAATGGAACTTTACTTTCAAATCAGTGACACCCGATCTAATGGAAAAAGAATTTCAAACACACTCCCAATGTTTTTCTGTAAACAAACACGCCTTTGTTCTTCCACATTTGACTAATGGTTTCATTAAATAGTTGAAAGCATTTTAATTTATTCTGAAATCAGAATCAAAAGTGAGTGAACTGTGAACTTTTCACATTGTTTTTTTCAAAAATTTAAATGTTAATGGCATTTTGCCAATGCAGTTGACCTTATGATATTTTAATGTAAAAATTGCGCTTTGTGAGCTTTCTTATCAGCAATATTTCCTGTTATTTTTTTCCGAATCGTTCTTTAATCGTTGAAGATATTTACATTGATATAGCTTGAATTTTTCAGCATTTATCAAATAGGTGTTTCTCAATAAAAATCAAAGAGGAATGGAGAAACAGTGTTTATTTTAATTCATTTACAATCGATTAAATGTTTGATTAAATTCAAAGTATAAGATCATAAAAAAAAATTATTTCGATATTCCGTATTATTTGTCACGGGTTAAAAGTGTTAATTTTTCGTAGTTTAATTAAAGCTTGTAATGATGTCCCAACATTAAAACTTTCAATTCCCAAGTTACACATTTTAGAATTTTTCCTTCAGTGGCAGTACTGCAGTGTGAGCTTAATTAGCGCCTTATTAATTGTCATAAATTTCTCAAAAAGGTTATGCAGAAAATCTACGAAAAAGCAGAAAATCCAAATTTGTAAGCATATAATATTACAATATTATTATAATCAATTTAATAGTGAACCAACAGCACTGAATGGGCTTCTGAAACAAACCATGTTTTTAAAATTTAATTTTCTGAAGACTAGGACATTTTTAAAAAATCATAAACGAACTAATTAAAATTTTAAAGTAGGATAACGCAGTAAAATAGGAACATTTGAAAGCATGGATCACAACTGATCCCAAACCTTGGGCCACATATCCTTTCCAACTCAGACTTAATATAGTCATAATCCAAATAATTTTAACTGTCAAATATTATTCCCGGACATGTTCTCCGAAACACTGGGAATTTCGAACTATATGCCTAGAGACAACAGTATCAAAACTGCATTATTACGTCATCTCCACCGTTCGTGTCTGTATAGGCCTAAATCTACCACCTAGGTTTGTGCCTAGGATTATGAGTCATGTACATTTATTTGTTATATGTTATTATATGTAGGAGTATTTGACAAAAGCTATGTACTAACTCCTTAAAAGGCTCACAAGCGGGGCCTCAAGAAATCGTAAGTCACCATTGCTGAAGTGACATGAACGTACCTGTATCTTGGTTAAGTGTCGTCTTGTTATCTAGCCTTGATATGCAATTACCTGGTTCATTGCCTGTGATTCATTGTCTTTTTAGTATGACATTACTTACGCACAAAGCGTTGAATTTGTTTTTTAATGTTCCGGTAGCAATTAAAATAAACCAACAGCCGTGACTCATTAGTGTTAAGGTAACAGAAAATAAGAAAAACGGCTATTTGCCCTTATCAAGTTTTAAATCTCTACATGTCTCAAAAAATCGGAAGATTCTTTCCAATTTCGAAGGCCAGCAACTACACCAAACCTTATCTGTGATCTATTAGATACTGGGAAACGTATTTATGTTCCAAATATCTTTATAATTCACCTGAGAAAACCATACATATTTTTCCGATGATTAAGAGAAATATCCTCCTTGTGTGTTGC
Source organism: Trichonephila inaurata madagascariensis (assembly GCA_019973955.1). Lineage (NCBI taxonomy): Eukaryota > Metazoa > Arthropoda > Arachnida > Araneae > Nephilidae > Trichonephila > Trichonephila inaurata. The sequence continues at coordinate 67,631 of BMAV01000618.1, forward strand.
AAAGAAAAAGAGCAATATTAATATCTCCAGAATTTTTTCTTATTGTGTTTTTCAGCCTCAAGGCCTGTTTTTTATGCTGGACCTCTCTGACCTCCCTTGCGTGCGGAGGTTCTTGAAGGACGATCTTTCGATCAGTCATAGAAGGGGAGGGATGGGGAGAGATTGCGGCGCAATTAAACCAGATAAAAAGTGAAACAACAAAACGCTATTAGCCTGGGAAGGAGCAACTTGCGTCCGGAAGGAGTTTTGCATATTAAGTTTTCGAAAATGGGACGATGTCAAGGTTTGAGTCGTGTTTTCTCTTCTGGACTGTCTTCGCAGTGATTTAAGAGATTTTTTTTTCGGCAGACTCGTCATACACGTCTGCAGAATTCAGAACACTTTTTAAGGAATGTTGTATGGAAATGCATTGCAGGTTTTGTTCTTGAGGAACATTAGTATAAGACTCGATACAAAATGGCAATAGACAAAGCGTTCTTTTAGTTTTTCTCGTTAAGCTGTTGCTTAGTGCAATATAAATCGTTATGTATCTGTAAATTTGTGCTTTTTTTTTATTAAATCAGAAATGATAGCAGATTATTTATTTCTTCTTGGTCAAAACAAGCTTAAATTTCTATTGCATAATCAGCAGACCTTGACACAGTTTGAAAATAGACAATGCTTAAGCAAATGAGGATTGAATTTTGATATAATTAGATTCCTATCTAAATTACATCTGTGCTTTTATATAATGAGCAATACTAAATCCATCTACAGAATTGCAGTAATTTTTGGTGATCGAATCATGGGCTGGTAGATTCCAGTCTTAATTCCATCACTGATCACCTAGAAGAATAATGATATTTATTAAATAAATAATGCTTACTAAATTCAACTGGACATCCGAATTCTCATATGATTAAATGATAAAGCTTCGGGTTTACCCCCATTAACTCGATTGAGGTTTGAAATCACATTAATTGTGACTAGTAATCTTATTGTATATACCTCTAATCCAACGCTTCGCCTAATAAAAAAAGAACGTTCTTGTTTGTTAATGTAAAAAAAAACCAACAAGCCAATTTCGCATCCAGGTATCAATGAATGGTTGAGTGACCACACACACGCACTAGTTTCTCTAAGCAGTTAGGACAGCATTTTATTTCACCAGGTTTTGCAGAACATTCTCGATCTTCCAGAATAAGGCTCATCTTCAGCTTTCAGTGCAGACTCGAAAATCTGTGGAATTTTTCCAATGGAATTTGCTATGTTATAACCCCTTTCGTTATAGATTGACACCATTGACATCGAACTTCAATCTTCAAAATTTGCATGAAGAACCGGGCAAATTTATTACTTGTTTTTATAGGAAGTTAATGAAGATAGTTTTATCCCTTTAGCTTGTGACATTTAGTTCAAGCAAATGAAAAAAAAATTATTTATGGGACAACTTAATAAATTAAATTTTAGGTAATATTTAAGATAGTAACCAATGCTGAAGACACGAATATTAACATACAGAATGAAGTTAAATTCAACCATTTCATTAAAAGTTTTCTTATGGTGGGATCACAGGGTCGTAGAGCTACCGCCGTATCAATGATACGGGCCCCAAAATGTGTCGCAAAATGTTAAGGGGCTCCAAAAGAGTTTTTTTACAAGGCCCACTTATGAAACTAGCTACGCCAGTGGGTGGGATGTAGAAATTAGAAGAGGTAGGAAACCGCCATCACTCCTGTTATCTTATTGCGTCTTAATATTCAGAGGTTCGTTGCCAATAGCCATCGCATAACTCTAGAACAGTAACATTTGTCCTCTCATCGTACAGTTTGGCGTATTCTGAAGATAGATCATATATCCCTGAAGAATATTCGAAAATTAAGAGTTGTCCTTTGGGTATTAGTTCTTTTCTTGTTGCTCATATTTACCTGGTGTATGTTTTTTGAGGTTTGAAAACTGTTGTTCAAATATTAGCTTAGATATACAGTACAGATAATTTTATTCTGTAGCCAATCAGTTATCAGTTCTTCAACATAGAACATGCGAAATATTCGAGTTTTTTCGCGTCATCTTACCAAAGTACCCATATACCTTTTAATAACTGAAGGGTTGACGCAATTTTTAAATTACTTGTTTTCAGATGGTCAGAATTTGTCCGACGAGTTTTTATATTAATGTTTATGTGAATAAAGTATATAAATTATACATTTTTATATATAGTTCAAGATTTATTATTTTCATTCTATGTCTGTCTCAATATTGGATTTCTTCAAAAGAGTTGCAGTTTTACTGTATAAGCATTAAGCAAATTGTTGGCTTCAAAAGTATTAATTAAATAAAGACATGTGCCATTAATTGTTCTTTGTAGTACTATATCATGGAGATTAAAATTAAACATTGATTATGATTGAATTGAAAATACGCAAAAGTCTGTACTGTTCAGAATGTAATTTTAAAATTTTCTCCCGTTATGGTCTTATGATTCGAATATTAATTAAAAAGTTGGAAGTTATGAGTAATCTCATTGTTTCAAAAATTATTTGTAGAAGTGTGGGTTATTGATGTCTTGACAACGGTTGCTACATTATAGCAGTTTTTTTAAAATTAACCTCTGGCTCATGCATGTCCTTGGAAAACTCTTTACAAAAGATTCTTTCATCATAACTTTTTTTTTCAATGACCTCAAATCGATGTCAATGACTCTTCACGTCAATAATTGCCTTTATCCTACTCACACACACACATTGCAAAAGAATAATTATTTTTTACTTTCTTTTTATTTGTAGAATGGCTTTGAAAATATAAACATCTTTTGAGCTGTTTAGTTTTTTTTCAAAATGTATTAAGGTGAATACTCATATTTTTTATTTATTAAAATAAACCCCGTTTAGTTGGGGAATAAATATACAATTTAAATAACATTAAATTTAATTAAAAAAAACTTACTATATTATTTTTCTTGTGAAATATTTCCAACCAAAGCAAATTCATGATGCTTTTATAATAGAGACAATCACGGGTTCTCTATTCAATTCAAAACTGGCATTAAACTTGTACTTGCAGTTCTGTTTGTCAAATTTAGATAAAAATTCAAATTTCATGATTGAGAAAAGATGTTCAGAAAAAAAAAATCATCAAAGTGTTTAGGATTAAAACAAATTCTTCTATTATACGTATGCTTTTAAATCAAACATAATTTGCTTACTTATGGGTGTTATTATTATTGATAAATATGTACTTTTTCAAAAGAAAGTTTCTGCAAGAAGCAAAGTTGGCAACAGTGAAGCGTTTGAACTGAATGGTTGAATTCATCATGTGACTATGACGTCACTGGAATATATGAACTGATTAGATGAAGACACGTGATTGTAGTTTAATATGACTATGACGTCACGTGAATGTAGCCCATTTGGAGAGGATTAATAATTCAATTATTCTTAATCTCAATAAACAAAAATAAATTAATTTTTTATTCAAAGCGTTATGCATCCGTTTACAGAATGCGTGTGTTATCAGAAATAATATTTTAATATGAATTCATAAGTGGGTGTTTTAAATAAACAAAAATTACATTTCAAATCTTTTAATATAAATGAACATGCGATGGATAAAATATATATTTCTCCCACGCATTTTCCTTAATCATAAATTTATTTTGAAATCTCAATTCAATTCTATTAGAGATAAAACGAACACTTTTGAATTTCCTCCTCAGTCAGGAAAGAAGAAATAGGAATTATCTTATACACTCACACTTTTTGAGCATTAATTAACAGCTATGTCGAACTGATAAAAATTTCGCTTAGTGATAATAACTCTTTCTTTTCCGAGAAGGGCGCGAATTTCACGTTCCAAGACCTAATTTTATATTCGCGGCGCTCCTTCGCTCTATTGTATCCATTGTTTCTTGACGAAATTGGGCGTATGCCGCTTATAACTGCCGAATCTAGATTGAGGCTATGGCTTCGACGCCTAGCTTTGAGGTTTTGCCAATCAGGACTCCGGTTTTTATTTTAATCCCTCCGACCACGTGATCGAAGTTTTTTACTTCATTCTTGCCATCAATTTAAGGGTGTGGAGATTTTCGAAGGCAAGTAACCTTTATCCGTCACAAAAGACAAACGATGCCTTAAAATTTATTTCTTGTTAAATTGTTACAACGTGAGTTCTTAACTGGCTATGCTTTCTCGAGGCTCCATTTGAATATGTCGTGAGTGAAATTTAAATAATTCTTTTTTTTCCCCCCTCCTGTCCGTTTGTTTGTTCTGTTCATAGAACAAGATAAGTGCTCTGAAAATAAGGCCCTCGCTGTTTCCTTTTGATCAAGAGGCCAAGAAAAGTAATGCGTTATCAAATCCTTACCAGAGTCCAAAGTGATTAATTGTGGTGTGAGCTAGAGATCAGAAATTAATTCGAGATTAGTTGTTGATGAGGGGAAAAAAAACTGACATGGGTGTTTCCGGTTCAATTATCGATTTCGGTGAACCGGGTCATCAACCTTTGTTTTCGAAATCAGGCATGTCCAGTTCAAATTTGACGTCCCTAGTCCCCGACCACGCCTTGTGCAAAGTTCTGAAGATCAAGATCAAGATTCGCCTCTTCCTTCGAGGCACAAAAACCTGAAAGTTGCCACTCTGTTCGAAATTCGAGGAGACGTCTATGCCTGTCGAAATCGCACCTAATTAATGCCTCCATTTATTAGTAACTTTTTGCTGTTTATAGGAAGGAGACTTTCGAAGTCGGGTCTTTTGAACATGCTGAAAAAAGTAAAGTAGTGGAATGAAAGTGGAGAAATGTATCTGAATGCTACAATGGGGATGATTGGGGATTTTGACGTATTAAATGGCAATTTCATTTTAAGTATGATGAATGGTGGTCTTCATTCTTGGTAGTTAGTGCAGTTTCTTCTACCTTCCATTTGAATCTTTTAAGTAATGCTCTGTGAGCTTATTTATTCAGGTGTTAATTAAATAATTCAAGATAATTAAGGAATGTTTTTGATGCTTAGTTATTGGCAAAATATTTCAGAAGTATTCTTGCTTTCTTCTCAGTTTTCATTTTAAATTATCAAAGTATATTTTTTTTTGTAAGTTTTGCAATATATACTTTCCCAGATCTAAGAAAATATATTGCTCTAGAACATGCACCATTAGAAGCATTTTTTAGTATATTCATTAAGCAAAAAAGCTTTTTTTTAGCTATCAGATATGAACAACAGTAACTAAAGAAACCCAAACTTTAATATTCCTAGATGTATACAAATCAAGACTGAAGCTCAAAATTACGAGGTCCGTCGTCAATAGCCCTAGTGTTGTTCTATAGTTTGACGTTAATATAATTCTCCCTCTTTATACATGAACTATTTAAAGAAAGCATGTGTTCATTTGTTCTAAGCAAATAAATTCGAATACCTCAATCGGCGTGGTGTGTAAGCTTGGGGTGTCTGTTCAGATGTCGTTTCGTCACTTGACCGAATTTCAAAATTACCAAGAGGATATTTCCAGTCCATTGGTAATATCTCTTGTAGTATCAAAACGTGACGTTAATGAATTGCCAGTCAGTCCAATACTTCATTTCTAAGCATTTTCTTCAAAATAACAAAATCTCCAGCAAATAACTTTTAAATAGTTTTTTTTTCAGTTATCATTCTACTTAGTGAAAAGTATTTAATTTCTACTGATATTTTTAATACCAAGAAAAAATGCTTTATGGAGATTACAATAAAATGATAATTATTTATATATTATCCTTTTACGCTAATTTCCATGCAACCAACAACTGCAAACGTTTTGCATGAAGTAAGAAACCAGCCATTTATATATATATATATATATATATATATAAACTGTAGGATTCTATCGTCGTAGATACCTTTAGGTTTGACCATGATGTCATACATAAATAAATGGGAATATTCACCAGACTATTGTTTTTAACTGGCAGATTGCATAGGCCGAAATAAAATTACGAATCAATGATATTTAATATTTACAGTACATGTGATATACTTGTAATGTAATCCGGCTCTCAAATCTTTAAATAAGAAGGAAAGAAGGGAAGGGAGGTTTACCATACTTCTTAATATCATTAGCTTTAAGAACCAGTATTACTAATTTGTAGTGCTGTATTGAGCGAAGCAATGTCATATAGTCAGTAGTACAATATGCGGTTTCAGGTAGTTAAATAACTACTTGACTTAAAAGGACACGTGTATCAGATTGCAGACACATCCTGACGGGGTTGCATCTAAACAATTAACGTCCATGCGTTTTCAATCGGACCTTGACCTAAGGACCTTATAAGAAGAAAACGTAGATTCTGAGTGTACTTTTGGATTTACTGCGCAGATGCATATAAGAATGAAATTCTACACTTTTCGTCCAGTGGCTGAATTAAGTTAATGCATTTTCTGGTAATTATAATTACATCCGAGAATTTTTCGTGTGATTGTTATCCTTTTTTCCATTTTACACTGGTTATTTTAATGGGTTGAAAACACATTTATTAAAAGAAAGGAATGGTTGTGTTTTTCTCTGAATATGATTTTCAAAAGTTTTTGTCTACGACAGTGTGATTCTGGGACTCCTTTTTCTCAATTTAATCCTTTATAATGATAATTGGATTCTGAAACCATCATTTCAAGACCGCCATGCTTTTTTAGAAGTAAAGTAAATTGACTATTAATAACCATAGATGTGTTTTTTGTTGTTAAATCTGGCAACTTCTTTGTCGTATCTATCTAAATGGAGTATTTCGTCAGGATTTGGAGCATTTTTTCTAGTGGCTTGAGATTTTATACGTGCTTTTTGTTTTATGTATGTGTTTTACAAATACCGTCATGCTAATAAACTAAATTTAAGAGGAAACCCTGGATTTTTAATTGAACTTTTTAAAATAATATTGATTGTTTGTACTGATCGAATCTTTTAAGAAGTGATCCTAATATCTAATAATTATTCTCCTCGGCCGTGATGAAGCCTGTATACATCCACAAATCCGATTCCTCATTTGGAAATTATATTAGGAATATTTAGCTGTGATATTTTAAAAAAATAGTAAAAATTTCAGCTCGATTGCCAGTGGCTGCATTTCTTTACACATTATTATACTGTATCTTTAGGTATTTTTCACAAAATTAGTAGGTGTTTGAAAATTTCACTATAAACTTTCATATAATTTTAGCCACCATGGAACTACTGTTTTAGTTACCATTAAAGTGTTATTCTTGATCTATATCTGTATAGTTAATCTGTCGAATATCTGTATTGATCAAAAACGAAATTAATTTTCAAAAATATATTGTAGTAATTATTAATTTCTCTTATACTTCGTATTGGATTGAAGTAAAATCATCTTAAAATTAAGCAATATTTTATCAATCCATCGTTGAATTATAGCGATTTATATGTACTCGCGAATATTAACTAGTTGAAATAGAATCAGATTGTTATGAAGTTTACGATATTTGTGAGGCTGCCATGTTTATCCAGGGAACAGTTGACATTAGGTTTGTATCAAACGATTTTTCCAGTTAAAATTTTTGCATCAGATATAATGGACTTGGCGAAACTTATTTGCCGTGATCGCCAATATAGTAACCCTTAACAATGGAAATACAATCGTACAGGGTTGTCATGTGTGATCAGAACATGAAAAATAAATACGTTCGTTTGGCGTCCAAAATGAATTAAAATTTAATATTATCTTTTAAAATTTTATCGCAAAAAAAGTTGATTCTTTTTATATAATTTAGAAAAATTAACAAAATGCTTTTAAATATCTATAAACATTAAAATAAGTAATACTCTTAATGCAAATGAATTTTAAAGGAATAAAATATAAGCAAAAAGCATATTTATCCTCATTCGTAAAATATTACTTTATGAGTCACAGACCGAAACTAAATTCGTTTCTTCCCTTCTGCAACTGGGTATGCAAGGGTAAAAGGAAAATACATGCTTATTCACTGCAGCTAATACGTTTAAGCATTGTTTAAAACTTCGCCAAAGCTGTTAATTAAAAGATCAACAAGAATCACATGCCTTGATTCTTGGTCACGGGGCTTAGGCAGGCAGGCATTATTCATTGGGTTATAAAATCACTTCTTTTGTGTTTTGAATAACAGCTAATCTTACTGTTTCCTTCATTTTGATTTTGTTCTGTCAGTGCTCTTGCTGCAACCAAACTGATCTTTGGGTACATCCAAACAATGTTCTGTGTTAATCCGTCCCTGCAGAACTTATTTTTTACTGTATGTTTTGTTATGTTAAATCCATTCAATTTTTAAAGATACTTATTGCTCGAAGAACAACTTTGGCAAATTTATAAGCTTTTTGGTTATTGATTATAAAATTTTTTTTTTAATTTCCAAAATAATTTTTGTTTATTTATGTTATTAGGCTAAGTTACGGGCATTTTTTATTTCCAGCTTTCTTGTGGTGGACTAGAACTCATAAACAACATTGGATCCTATCTTAATTCTGAATAATGAAACATTAATATTTTTATCAATTGGTGATTACAAATAATGCTTATTACATAGGCATTTTTCTATGGCATTTAAGATATGCCCATGGAATAAAGTTCACTGTATGCATATTTTTCTAAGCATACTTTAACCCTCTAAGCGGTCTGCACTTAGTCTTGCCATTCTGGAGATGCTTCAAAAATGCACCGCACATATTTTTTTGCTTTCAGGTGGGGTTCTCAAAAGCGGTTGAGCCGTATTTTTAAGAATGCGGCCCGGCCGCTTTTGGGAATCTTGCTTGAAGGCAGAAAGAGCATCTCTGGAATGGCGGAATTTTACGTGTAGACCGCTTGGAGGGTTAAGAAACTTTTTCCAACACATTTTTATTTCTTCTTCTTTCAAATGTTTCTCCTTTACATAGTAAGTACAGATGTATAATTTTATTGTGGTCTCTCTAGTGGCGCACTCAGGGGGGGCCTAGGGGTCCGAACACCCCCCCAAAGCCCTTGATTTTTTTTCCAATTGATTATAATTCTAAGTATATAGTACGTAAAATTTAATTATTTGTTTAATGATTAATTTTATTAATTAATGCTAATTATTTATTCAATAATTAGTTTTTTACCGTTTTTTGTTCTCGAAAATCGACAAAATCAAAAGGAGCATGATACAAGATTGGTGGAATTTCTACCCTGGAAAAATTCCTGTGTGCGCTACTGTTTCTCAAATTTATATTACAATGAATTGTTATCAGTTGCGTATGCAAGTGTGTGGTTTGGGGGTTCAAAGGTCTCCCATAGAGCAACAGATTTTTAATTTTTAGCGTAAAGCAGAGGGGGCAACTATATTTTGATTCAAGGGTCACGTGAAAGTGGAGGATATTGGAAGGATGCACCTTTTTAAAAATGCTTGCATTTATTAGTCAGCTTTGCATCTCGGGAAAAGGTAAAAAATTTTTATCATAAAAGTCAATAAATATAAGTTGAATAAAATGATGGCAATTTCATTCTAATTTCACATCTATAGCTGCAAACACATTTAATTTTAGAATTAGTTTAATGAGACAAGTGTACCCAATCGTACTTTCCTACAATTTCTTTTAAAACCAAGAGTGAGATTGCTTGTTGAAATTCTCATCGCAATCAGCAAGTTTTTGTCACCCAACTTGCATCTATGTTTACTCTTGTTGATCTTCATGGAAGAGCAACTCTTCTCACAAATATATGTAGACCCAAATATAGAGAATTTTCTTTCGATTTGGTTTTCCGACTTGTCTTGGCGAGCCGCCATTTGCTCATCACTGGCATGAGGGTTACTTTTCTGCTTTCGACAACATTTTTAAAAAATATAAACCATCCCGTGAAAGAATATGTGTGCGTCACTGTTGCTGTTAAAATTTCCCATTGAAAATTGTATTGGTTATTTTCTGGAACGATAAGCTTTAACACTAATTGATTTATCGAAGAAAAATAACGTTTAAACAGTGATTTCTTTCCTTACACAAAACATGATAAACAAAACCAGTGGCACATACAGGAAATTCCTGGAAAGTCTTTAATTTTTTTTAAAAGCATTGTTTAAAATGCCCATTACCTCTATTATGCACTGTAGACGTATTTTTAAACTAACTTTACTGTAATGGATTCTTTTAATGCCAAATAATATAATCATTGGCTAAACTAAACTGTAAGACTATGTGCAAGCCCTCTGTGTAAGAAATACTGTGTGAGCCATTGACTTAAAATGGCATCTACAAGACTACGCATATTATCTTAAACAAAACCGAACATCTAACAAAAACTTTGGAGATAAGAAACAAATTCTTGGCAAGAGTAGTGTTGCGCAAATCATAATTCACGAAATCATACAAATTCACGAAAAATTGCTCTGTAAAATTTGTTTCGAAAGATACAGGATGCAAGAGTAAAATCGACTATACAGTAACAGTACCCAGCGTTTCTCAAACTGTGGGACGTTCCCCTAGACGGGCGTAAAACTCTATGAGGGGGGAGGGGACGAGCATATTAAAAGTCGAAAATAAAAGATTATTTTAAAAAAATTAATTTACTGAAAGTAAACAAACAAAATACATTCTGACATAATAAAAGATAAAACACACATTTACACCTGATATAATGCACTTATAAATATATCAGTACTGTACAATGTATTTAATAATTAACTTGACAATACAACAAGTTTAAGTACAAGTTTAATAATTACCCCGTGACTCCATGGACTTGTCATATATAAAATTATATACAAAAATTAAGACTAATCTCGATACTTTGTACGGTTTATAATTAATCCCTTAAAATTGTCGATTTAAAGTTACACGATTCTATCCCCAATGCCACCGTTTTCCACGTATGCACGCATATGTGATGTATTAGGGGGAGGGAAGAAAATGAGTACATAAGCAAATCCCCCTGAAATAAGTAAATCCTTCGCACTGTCAAGGCCCTTTTATTACATTCCAAAGCCTGTGGAATAATTTTATGGATGCAGTGCACATAAAAGACCGTATTTCGGAAAGACGTGTGGCTGCGGTAGCCGAGTGGTATAGGTATCGGACCGTGGCTTGCCTTGTCACGAGTTCGATCCCAGTACCACTAAAGACCCGCCGTATAGGGCAGCGATTCACGTTAAATCTGTCGAGAGCTGAAATGTCCTCCCGTTGGTGTGTGTGGTAGTTAGGAGAGGGGTGCCAGCTCAGGTGTCGTCCACGTCACTTGACCATGGTTCAAAATTACGTGGTCCGTCGCCAAAAGCCCTCGTGTAGCTGAACAGTGCGACGTTAATAATAATCACTCAATCAATTAGGAAAGACGTATACATAAGTCCGGGGAAATTAACGCTTTGGATGATGAGCTAGACGTTTATATACCCCGGTGTCACTAAAGAGGATAAAGTCGTATTGTAGCTTTAGCGCTAAAGTATAGTATTATTGAATTCAATGCATTATTATTGTATGGAAGGGGGGGGCTATGAAATTTATGATTGAATATTGGGTAGCAAATATTGAAAGTTTCGGAAGCGCTGCAGTACTCAGGCTACAGTCACAAAAACTTATTCTCAAAGATAACTGCACTTCACGGAAAGTATAGACCTCTAGTAATCGATGAGGCACTGAACTCTCAGCAATTTCTTGCACAGTGCAAAGTACTCCTCACCTCCTGAAGAGTTCGTGAGAAAAGATATTCACGAAATGCACAAACAAGGGAAGGATGCGTCAACGCGCGTCGTGTGGGCGACTCGTTGAATCAGCTCACGCGTCACAGTCGTGCATGGTTATTTACGGAGAAAAATTCTTCGAATGGTGGGGCGTTCTTCGTGAGTCAAGTTCACCCATAAAATTCGTCTACAACTGGAATTAATAACAGCGTCAAACCTTTCCTGGTTGGCAGCATTTCAAAACAGTTTTTTTTTTTAATATTTTTTTTATCGATTATTCCGACAAACAGGTTTTCGTTTGTTTGTATATATAATCGTACGCACTTATTTTTTCTCTTCGAAATAGAATAGTGTACTGAGACAAAGAAATCTATTTCGCTTCCTCCTGTAGAGATTTGATCTCAGGAATGTTTATTCAACCGAGGCACCCCCTCACTCTCTTATCCAAAACGAAAAGATCATTGGTTGATTCGTATTCAGAGATAATTTTAAGGATTTTTTTTTTTTAATCGAGTTATCCGATTCCGCGCATACGCTTTAGATATGTAGCTATAGTTCGCGAGATTTTTTTTTGTGCGTTGCTTTTGTATTATTTAACCGTTTATATCAGTGATGCTTAAAATGTTGTCTGTGGACCCCTGGAGTGTGCAACGCCTTTTTAGGGGGTCCGCGAAAGCCCCTCATTTAATGTTAAGGTTTTCCTCTTGTACAAACTTCGAAAGGCCTCATGGGAAAAATTCAAAGATATCCATTCTGAACTAAATCATTTAATTTGTCCCCGGTGAAAAAACTATTATAACATGTACAGTCGAACCTCTATATTGCGAATTTTTCTATACAGCGAACTTTTTCCTGGAACCTTGAACATCTCACGATCTTTGTAAAAATAACCTCTCTACAGCGAAATGTATTTTCTACATAACGAATTTTTTCTTTTGCGATTCAATTTTTGTTCCTTTTTTTTAAAAGTATTTCTGAAAAAATTTCAAGTTTTTCTCCCCTTAACACATTTTATGGTGATCATAAATCTTGAACTGGTTTTATTAGATCCTAACTCGCCGAAAGCAATAGTTCTGGATGTTTTATCTGAGAACTGCAACCATTAACCCCCATTGCCCAGTTCACAAGAAACATCTTCGATATCCTCTTTCACCCTCAGTGGAGTTGTCCTGTGTCCCCGTGTTATAATTATAAATAATGTATGCTTAATATTACGTGTATGCTTTAAATTATAGATTGTCCTTAAAATTTATTAATATTTTAGTGTAAATTATTTTCTTAATATTGAAAATACAGTGAATTCTTCGACATTCTTTTCTCTTGTTTACCTTGCAGTTTTTCTTTCTTTTTTGATAGGTAAGATATATAAAATAAGCGTATGTTAATATTAAAAATAGGTGTGAATGATTACTTTTTTTAATAAATAATGTTAATGAATTTAAAATTTGTTACGTGGTTTATATATATATATATAAAGTATATTAAAAGATGAACCTCTATATCACGAATTTTCCATGTAACGAACTTTTTTCCGGATTTAGCGACTTCGTTATACGTAGGTCCGACAGTAGTTCGATCAAAAAAATTAAATCAGTGTCTTTCTTAACTTGTAATTACATAGACATTATTATCAATATGCGCATATTTATATGCGCAATGTTTTCAAAATTTTGTAGAAACATTTGTGCAAAAATTAAGAACTGGACTCATAGCGTACCGATACGGTAACGATTGCATTTAAATCACTCAGCCATGTGTTGGGAGTCAGTGAGAGGTGTTCAAAATCTTTGTGGCGTCCTCGACGTCGGGTTGATACATAAAGGGGCGATCGAAAGTTTAAGAACCACTGGTTTATATTATGGAAGGGATATATATAATTCACATTGGTAAATGAAAACGATTTTTAGAACCTTTTAAACTTTTATTGCGAGTTTATTAGCCACTACTATGCTATTCACTGGCTGAGCTTGTCCTGAGTCCCTTTTTTGGAACGTTTAACGATTTTTGCTTACGTATGTTGCGGCCTCTGTAGTTTGGGGGACCCCTTATCATAAATAAGGCTAATATGGCGGTAGCTACGCCGTGTCAGCCGTACAATTTATCATCACTTTTCAAATGTCTGCTTTTAAATACAATTTCAATATTCAAAAAAAATGTTTGTAACAGTGATAGATTTCACTTATAATTTGGCCGTGGTAACCTAGTGGTTAAGGTAACAGACTCGTGAACGGCGTTAAAGCCCTTCCGTGTAGGGTGTGTGTGTGGGGAGGAGGTGATGCACGCGTTAAATTTGTCGAGGCTTAAATGTCCACCGTAGATGTGGTGTGGTAGGGTGAAGAGGAGGTACCGTTCTCGTCACTTGACCATGGCTCACAATTACTAGATCCGTCGCCAAAAGCCATCTATTTGCTGAATAGCGCAACGTTAATACTCACTCACTCAGATCACTTATAATTTCTATTGAATTAGAGTAAAGTTCGTATAAAGATTAAATATTTTTTTTATCAGTCCGTTGATGTGTTACAATTTATACATAATTAGGAAGTGAAAAAAAAACGACAGTTGTGAGGCTACTATGTATTTCTCGAGAATTGTTTCTTGGAATTTGGCGTATTTTTGAATCAAACGATTTTTCTGCTTGAAAGTTTCACAAACGCTTATGAACTTGGCGATAAGTATTTGTCGAGCTCGACAATAAACTAACCTTACAACGGAAACATAATCCTGATAAACATGTGTATAATCTTGTATAGTAATATTATTAGTTGAGAAGGAAAATAGTTTGAGCGTAATATATAACATTTTTATGAAGACATTAGGAATAAAAAGCGGCAGTATTACCCGAAACAAAATTTTTTTAAAAAAAGAAAACATGCTAAAATATTTTCTAAATTTTGTTACGTAGCTATCAAGTATAAGATGTGTGTTGTGAATTTTCGCAGTACCATTCCCATGTGAAACACTTAACAAACTTTTTCTTGCACAGCGGATTTGTATTCGAGTAATATTTAATTTAGTTTTCCTTATTAATTTGGACTGTCGTTGGGGGATTAGTGTAAGAAGGCGAATCGGGTCATCGATATGTCAAATTTTAGTCGAATTGAAGTCTTAATTCGTTCACAGCGAGATAAAAAAAAGAGGGGTTATTGAACTTATTTAACCTTAATACATAAATAAGACATTAATTACAGATTGAAAGTTAACACAATTACTGAAACAATAGGAATTCCTTAAAAAAAAATATGTGAATGTTTTGGTATTTTTTTACTAAATTGAAAGAAATTTTTTTAAAATTTTCATTTTTATTTTTAGAATGCATTTAACAAATTTTAGTGTTTATATTTGTCTTTATTATTCAAAGGCTCTTTTAGTTCGATATTTTTACTGGATGATTTATTTATTTATGGTATAAATTCAAGTAGCATTATTATTATTTTTTGTCTCTAAAATAATCGAACACTGCCAAATTTCCAGATAATATGGTTTCTTAACTCCTTAACTGCCACCGGCATATATATCCGTCTCGCTCAACCAGTGCGTTGAGTGCCCTGAACGTATATATACGTCCTACCGAGAAATAAGATTCTTTTCTTTGCGTAGCTATCAGTAAAACTGTTCCCGAGGGTATGGAATGCAATAAAATGACACTGACAGACTTTTGGATTGATTTACTTATTCAAGAGAAAAATTTGTTTGTGCCTTTTCTTTCCCCTTTAATACACTGCATATGCACTTTTATGTGAAAAAGGGGGGAACTGAGAAGCGAATCGTGTAACTTTTAATCGGCAGTTAAGCGGTTAAGTATATTGTTGTGTTGAGAGAAAGAGAGAGAAAAAAACAAACTAACTAAACTTTTACTTTTCTTTACAGCGTCACAATCAAAGACAAACCCGACGATGATCCTCCCACAGTCGTGGTCGCATCTAATCATACACCCCTACCCTCGATCTCGGAGGAGAACTGGAGGGCCTATTACCAGAACCCTCCTCACCTGGTGGTCCTCAATGGCGCCACTGATGATGCCCTCTATGAGGCTACCTATAAATTGCCATCTCTAGCCAAATTTGGAAAAAGTTTTATTGGAAAATTTCCTGGAGTATGGAGGTATGTGTTACAACATTGTTCTTACTTGTAATGTAAATTGTCTCGCTTAAACAGAGATGCACACACGGGTGGGGTTAGGGGGTTAAAACTCTCTCCTTCCACAGATCAACGGATCTTAATTATAAGCATAAAGCTTACGTCTCGGCGATTTTTTTCAACCTTTTTTTTTTTTTTTTTAAAAAAATACGAGCCCTCCCATGAAAGTAGTACGCATGTGCCACTGCTTAAATGTACCCATGCATTGACAGTTGCCCACACAAGGATGGGATTTGGTTCAAACCTCTCCCATATACCAAGAGATTTTTAATTTTTAACATAAATATTATGTTTCCTGGGGCTTTCATCTGCGTGCCTTTTAAAATGAAAAACCCCTCCTATGAAAGTAGTCTGTGTACGCAACTGTGCTTAAATGTATTTATACGTTGACTGGCGTACACAAGGGTAGGATTGAGTTGAATTCCCCCACCCCATACACCAATAGATTATTAATTTTCAGATTAAAAATTATATATATGGTTCGGCGTTTTTATCAACGCATTTTTTAAAATATAAATCCCTTCCATGAAAGTAGTACGCACGCCACTGTACATTGATATCAGTGGCGTAACGGAGATTATTAGTCCCCCCTGCAAAGACAGGTTTTGAGTCCCAAGCCGGATCTTACAAAGGGTACATACTTGGTGTCAGTCAGACTTTGTGTAACCCCTGCAATGCGGGGGTGTATGTTACGCCACTGATTGATGTTAATTACTGAAAAAAGTCAATAGAAAAAATTCTGTAAAAAAATCGCGAGTTTAAAAATTCTACTACAGCACCTTATGCTGAAAGAAAAAAAAGTTAAAGGTAAAGAATTAGTACTAAGAATTCAAGCTTCGACAGAACTTCGTCCTTATATATTATACATTTATGTATATGCAGTCGAACGACTCTATTTAACGAAGTAACCAAATCCCGAAAAAAAAATTCGTTATGAGGAAAATTCGTTAGAGATTCATCTATGAATATACGCCATTCTTAATTCCAGGAAAAAGTTCGTAAACTAGAGGTCCAACTGTAATTGAATGACATTTTTTTTCACCTGAAGTATTTATCTAATTTGAATTGTCAGTTTTGGACTAATATATTGGATTTGTCAATTAGGGACCAATGCATTGGATTTGTCAATTAGGGACCAATGCATTGGATTTGTCGATTTTGGTCTACTACATGTGTTTTTAAAAGCCAATACAAATAAAGCCAATAGACATAGTGCTACTTTTTTGAAAAACCCCCCTTCATTAAACAAACCTAATTAGCGCAAAAATGGCTAAGATGTTTTTTACTAAATGTTGACAATTCGAAAGCCATTCTCTTTTTCTCCCCATTACTCAAAGACTTACAAAAAAAGAAAGAAAGAAAATTGAAATCTTGTAAAGTCTTCTTGTATAGATGTTTTCTTGAAACTTAACAGTAATTGTTTTGTTGACCGTAAAGAAAATAGAAGAAAGTTAAAAAGCCTTTCATGTTTGAAAACCTATTACCAGAATAATAGTTTTTATAAATACAACTCATTTCGAGTAAACTAGACTAGACTAGACAATTTCATTTTTCTTTGAACATCTACCAAAAGCAAAACTAGAAATGCGTAAAGTATATTCAAATTTTATAATACTAACAAACTGAACTGAACTTTTTTTTTTCTCTTTTATTTCGCAAGACCAAAATCGTGTCTCGTCTACTCATGTTTCCAGCATTATCTCTTCTTTCATTCAATTTCATTATTGTTGTTTAAGATAACTTCTTTCTTTCTGAACGAGTAATTGAACTATTTTCCTTGGGAAAAAATGATGTCATAAATGCTTTGTGCATGACGCCAATCTCTAGATCCAACACAGAGATAAACTAGACTGAGGAACATGTCATCCTACGGAGTGACCATCACCTTTCCCTACGTAATTGCGACTGACCACTGCAACGGAGTGGCCATGAGTTCAAATGCAAATTAAAATCTAATCGATTTCTGGATTGGATTAATTTCTTTTTCTTGGTTCCTGCCATGAAATGGACGCGTGATCTGGTCCTGAGTGGGACAAGGTCTTCCTCGTGCTGCCAAACACGTAGACCGTAATTTAAGTATTTTTCTCTACGTTTTAATTAAGCGGTTGCGGGTTTTCTGGAAGAAAAACTACGATCCACTATTTTCTGCTGGAGTAAAAACGCGTAACTGTTTTCCCGAAGAATTTCAAAATGACAGTTATTTGGTAAATATGTGTGCCTTGCGGGCAAGTGGAATTGGATATCTTTTGGCGGTGTTATTTTGGCTTTATTTGTGTGATTTGTTTTAATGTCCATATAAAAGGAATGGTGCATATATGAGTTGTCGACAGTCAATGAAATTCAAAGCAAGTTTTACTTCTAACCGTAACGATATGCATTGAACTATATATGTATAATTCCAAAAATTTAAAAAATATATCCTTATTTATATATAACGGATTAAAATACAAATGTGTGTGTGTTTAAAAGTAATGAAAATTTTTCATTCTTTAATCAAATGCTATGAAACAAATGAAATAGTTTGAATCAGTAGTTCTCTTAAGCTTTACCCCCTTTTTATATGAGTGTGATATCGCGGATCCCTCAAGATTTTGAACATCCCTCCCCGGCTTAATATTCTTGATCAAAATACAAGTTCTTGTAGAGTTTCTTCATTGGGGACTATTTAGTAATTTAGTCTAGTTTGACACATCTTTCAATTTTTCCACGAGGCTTTTCAGAGTCTGTACAAGAGGGAAATCTAAACATTAAATAAGAGATTCCGCGTATCCCCTAGAAAGGCACTGCGGACCCCAATTTAAGAACCGTTGGTTTAAATCAAGGGTACTCGACCATTTTTTCTGCCGGGCCGCATACATATGTTAGTTATTTCACGTGGGCCGCAACATGAGGATAAAATGGGGAGGGGAGGAGAAATGCTTTGTAACCAAGATAACATTGGAAACTTAAAATGTGGAAAATTGATCAAAATATTAAAGCTCCTATTTTGCTTTTTTTAATTATTATTTTTATGTTTTTTATTTTTGTCACTAAATTTTTCTAAACTGGAAGCATTTAAGTACTCTCTTTCACGATTTCTGCATCAGTAAATGGTTTCATATGATTACCAATAATGTAACAAATTTCATAGAGTGCCTTTGTTACCGCTGTGATATTACCACTGACAAAACACTTTTTTGCTGTTGTACAGATAATTCAAGAAAGCCTATTTATCACCTCTTCAAAGAGATCTTCGAGGAAAAGTGTCACTGAATGGGGGATTCCTGTTTATTGGTATTTTTTAAATACAACACTTTCGTGACAAATCAATTACTGAACCATGCTTGTTTTTCACTACAAAATAGAGTCAACTTCCCAAACGCCTTGAAACAAACTATTTACTTCGAATATTTTTCGCTTACAAGACATGAAAGATAGTTAAAAATTAATTCCACTTATAAATGGTCGTTACTCTATTGTTGTCTCTTATCACTAATTAGAAAAAAATATATCACGTTTCGCACCCATACGACATCGACAGTAAAAAGTCAAATTGATATATTTGATTTTTTATCAAGAAATTTCCCATCGAATTTCCAAATAAATGAATTTCTCAGTAATAGGCCATGACCGGGCCACTTAAAAAGCCCGGTGGGCCGCAGGTTGAGTATCGCTGGTTTAAATGAAAGCCATTCGCAAAATTTTTTATGTTAATGGAATTTCAAATGCATTATACACGTATATAAAGGGGTTTTTTTCTATATGTAAATGATTTTTTAAAAATTTGCGCCGTATGTATAGTGGTTGGGACAGGGCTGTATAAATTCCGAGACCAACAAGTAACCATGCATTTAGATATATATGTAATTCTTTACCATGAGTGGGAGAATATAGAGCATAATTTATAATCGTGTACTTGGTTTTAATAATTAATAAAAGAATAATTGCTGAAGTAGTATTTTTGGACCGTTGTTACTGATTTAATATACCTCTGATTTTTACTTAACACTTTTCGACTTGTTCTTGATGAATACTCGGAATGTGTTTCTTGTTATCTTTAGAAAATGTTTGGTTTTATGAGTAACTATTATCTGTGTAGTAAATTTCTGTAGATGAGACAAAATGCTGCAAGTATTTCCTAACCTGGTTATCAGAAACATTTCCAATTTCGTATTAACAGTTAGGTAAATTATAGGGGGAAAAGATAAGAGGCAAACTACATACTAAAACAAAAATTACACAAACCCAGTCTCTGTTTTTTTCTGAGCCAAGGCAAAATAACACAATTTTATTTACCCTACAGTGCATGTACATCGTTTTTTTTTTAATATGCATTGTAGACTTATCTCCAAATTGTTATTTTGCATTTAAAAATATATTTCGGAGTATTTATAAAGTTTTTTTTATATGTTGCCCTTTGTTGCTAATAATTAGTGATATTGTTGAGAAATATATTTCATTTGATATATATTGTAATTTTCCAACGTTTGGGAAATTCATCCCCAATTTAACTGTCCAAATATTTCGCCATTTTGTCAATTTTGACAACAAACGCGATGTTCTGTTCGATAAATATGAAGACCATTGGACATCTTGACACTAGATATGAATATAAATAGATTAATATTCAGATACCCTTCAGATTGACGCATGTCAAAATGGAAACACTGCCATTTTTGCTGTCTCTTGTTCGACTGATGGAACGGATTTATTAATGAAGTTGCCCGATAAAAATCGCAGTCGAATTGTTTCTGGAAAAATGAATATGCAGGTGTTTGGAAATCATCCGTGGTTGAAAGATTTTAGAATGCATTCCAGTGTGAGAGATCTTTCCGTGAAGCGATAGGCTACATGAGTTGGAAAAATCTTCCATTCTGCAGGGTTCAACAGTTCTTTCTGGAAAAATTCGATATACCGGATGAATTGTTTCGATCGTTAAATGCTGTCTTTTTATACTCTGTCTTTTTTTCAAGAAGTAAAGGAAATGCCATTATTTTCTCCTTCATATTGTTTTTTTTTAAATAAACACCTTTTTCTTTCACCAAAGGAAAACTTTTCATATTTAGGCCTAATTTGAGGAAACACAGGGTTTATCGATGGAGTTAGTTAGCATGAGTTCTAAGCAAGTCATAATTATACTTTCGAAAATTAATTGTACCCTTTCAAGTTGTAGTTATTATTTTCCTTTTTTTTTAGTTATTTTGTTCAAAACTAATCAAAATAATAAACTAAAGAATGGTGTAGTTACAAATTTGTTACATATATAAATATCGGAAAATTTCTCTCACATTCTTGACTATGGCTGTAAATCTTTCAAATTTCCTGAATCATGTTTTCCCTAACTTTTTTTTTTGATAAAAATCTCAATAATTTCCTTATAAACGTTAATCAACTAATTTACTTTTATTTTTGTCTTTCTGATTAAACAAAAAAAACTAAAAATAATTAACATTGAATTATCCATTCAGCCATTCGAAATTTTTTTCCCATTCTTAAGACGCATTTACAGTATTTGTTTCTCCACGCATAGAAACGCGCTGTAAATATAGGTAATAAAAGTTATCATGAGGGTCAAGATCTCGAGAACAATTGGAAACATTTAAGACAGGAGCAGAGACAGAATAAACATTATGGTTAATTTCTATTTCAATTTACAGAACGAGACAAAATAATTTTCTACCATTTTTGTTTACCATCTTCGTAGAATTTACTAAAGTAAATCATTTCGTAATTTTCAATGGTGTGAACCAAGGACAAACACCATAATGACCATAGATTAAGATTGTTTGTAGCAAATAACAACAGAATGCGTGATTAGATCTGAAGGAGTTAAGTACCTTCGGGGAAGCTTCTGAATCGAACGAAATGCCCTATTATCATTTCATTGATGTTTTTTTTTTTTTACTGCTTATTTAATCTCATAATCAAGCGTCAGAATTTTCATCATCCATACCGGGGCGGCCAGCGTTTTTAATTACAGCCCTGCAGCAATTCCTTCCAGAGAAGTTCACACGGAAATTCTACAGCGATAAATAGTCACTCGACCTTGAAAACATTTGACAAATAGCCGCGATCAAGAATATTAAGGGAGGGGGGAAAAATCCCTTTTGAGTTTTAGAAGGGGAAAAATGGATCTGTGATTTAGGAGGAGTCGTTTCATCATATATCCAATGTGGCAACACAGTTACTTACTCTCGAAAAGTTTTGCAACACCATAGTTAAGAGTGTTTTTTAGTGTCAATACTTTGCTTCCTCTCCACTTTCGTGCAGGTCTTCCCTTTCATTGGCTGTAGCAATCTTTTTTTTAAAAAAGTATGTCTTCGAACGGACTATTTTTCTTTGCCCTTTTATTACCTTTGGACAGCTCCCACTTTCCTCTTGTCCTTTGACACGTAAGGTTATTTTGAGGGATTATTAGGATTGCTCTGTCGGAACAGAACAAGCCTGCACGCACACTTCCTCGACCCCCTTTTCTCCCCCAAAAGCATTCCCGCGAATCTTTTTCCCTAACGCTCCTCGCGATGGAGTCGAATTCCTCAATAAGTGTCCTTAATGGTCAAACTGTTATCTCGAAACCTTATAAATAAATCATCATGGGCATTGAAAAAGCACGATTATTATTATTATTATTATTATTCTGGTATCATGCATACTCAGTTTGACTTCGAGTGCTGGAGGAAACAATAGGGCTTTCTTAGATTAAAAGGGACAACCCCTGAATTGCAATGAAGAGTGTTAACATTTCCCCACTTGTTTCTTATATTATTCACCGCAACTCAGTTTTAATGAGGTGTTTGAGTTGTCAACTCTTTGCCTAGATTCAAATCGAAATGGAGACTGTTCCCTGTTTGATCTCTCTGACAGGATTTTTGCGGTTTTCAATTACATGACAAAGAATATACGTCCTTGTGTATCTAATTGGGTCCTTCGGTCACCACTCGATACTTAAATTGCCATTATGTTAATCAATCATACCTGTAGGTATAGTGACAAACTGAAATGTATGTTTTCTCGGTTAATGTGTGTTTTTAATAAAATACTAAAAATTTTTTTAGTAGATTGAAAACATAAATAATACGATAAATTTCTGTGATAACTAATTGTATCCTTCCGTTTTTGGGTTTTCCAGTTTTGTGGAAAAGAAGAAAAAAAAAATCTTAATTTTCAAAACTGTTTAATTCTTAATTTACGGTGTATTATAAAATTATATAATGAAATTTGAGGATTCGAACACTTATTTTAATAATTCCGAGTGTACTTATAAAAAATAATGCAATATTTAAACGTTAAAGAAATATATGAGCACCGAATTTTTTCTAATATATCTTGTATAGCATGGATCTCCAATTACTTCAGCAACTGTTTTGTTATGTCACATTCTTGGATTTCTGGGAATAATGTTACTTGTTTCACAATACCCTATCGATAAAAATAAACTGTGTTGTGAAAAATTGGTTCTTCATTGGCTCACAGGACCCTTAACAGCTATCCGCGCACTTGAAAATAACATCCTTCTTCAAACCAATACAACTTAACAACAAAACAAAAAAATAATTTGAAACTTTTACCACATGATAATCATATATATTTACAATATTTCTGAAAATTTCAGAGAATTTGAGAAAAAATTAAAAAAGTTATAAAGAAATAAAAATTGGACAATTTTTCAAGAACGTGAAAATTAGTATTTTACACCGCGCAGGATTCTAAAGTACAAATTGGATCAAAATTTACAAAATTGATTTTACTTGGTATCAAAATGTTCACTTTTGATATTATACATACTTTTAAGAAATTTAGAGAAAAAAAAATTTTTTTTAAATACAATTATAACGAAAATTTTAAAATTTTAAGAAAAAAATTAATTAAATTCAAATAAAAAAATTTATTAATTTTTTTTTTTGAAAATTGATGTATAAGTTATGTGAAGAGCCTTAGTTTGAACACGTGTATTAAATTTCAAATTGATATCATAAATAGTTTCTGAGAAATCCTGCGTGGAAGCTAAAATGTTTTGTTTCGCGTAAAAATGAAGTTAAAGATAAGCAAGAGATAGGGTTTTCATTAAAATTTCACTACTTATTTCTCAATAACTTCGGAAGTTTTCACAGTATCAACACAATTTTGGTACCAAAATACTCAGAAATATTGAGGCTTTAACATTTTTTTTTTTTGAAAAAATTGAAAAATTTGCAATTAGTTCCGTGAGGCCTTAGGTTTTGTAATGAAAGAAGTCCTTAGGGTCAAAAAGATTTTAATAAGTCCTTACTTAATAGTAATAATTCTTGATTAATAAAATTTGCATTGTACGCTTTATGTAATCTTTATGTAGTATTTAGTCGTATAAAGTGCTGCTAAAATGTTTATAAAAAGGGCATGATAAGAGCTATATTAGGGTGCCCGCTGTGGCCTAGTGACCATTGTTACGTTATTGTTATCTGTGTGTCATTTGTTCGAGCCCTAGTGCCACTGGAGACTCGCCGAGTAGAGGGGCTGATGTAAATCTGCCCCTCTACTCGGTCGAGGGTCTAAATCTGTCGAAGCTCAACTACCTTCTGTTTGCTTGGTGCGGGAAGTTTAAAGAGGGTGGTGTCAACTCAGGTGTCGTATTTGTCACGACCGTGGTTCAAAATTGCGAGTTCCGTCACCAATAGCCTTCGCGTCGCTTTATAGTAGGACGCTAATAAACATTTGCTCCCTCTCTAGAACCGTAGTAAATTTATTCGTTCTTTCTACTATGACCCGAATCAGACATGCTGGCGCACAGTATCGTGCCAGCTGCATAATATAATGTGATAAATATTTTTAAAGCTCTTAAGTATTTCCTCATTTTGTTCGATTTGAAGGAGATTTGATGAACTGGGACACTTTTTTTTCTCATAAAATAATATTCGTGAATCGTTCAGTAGCGTTCACAGACCTCTATTATGAAGAGTTGCATTCTGAAAAAATCAATAGAGGAAAACACTGAAGGGTAATTTCTATGGTAAATTTAAAATATGTTATATTCTATAGGGGAGGGGTTTGAACACCCAAACCCCACCCTTGTGTACGCCCCTGGCCCCCAATAGATAAGCTCAGATTATCAAAAAATCGAGCTTTGGCGTTATCTGTTGATTCGAAGAGCCTGTTAAGATTTTGACTGATACACGTTGACTTGCTAAACTTACACAAATTTACTTACATTGTCTCGGTGTGACATTTCGCATTCATTTATATCCTGTAAATTTCAATTATTTGTTTGTTTTTCTGAGTCTAATGTCTGTATAAATTTCATCACGGCAGCGAGAATCATTAGCGCACCCCAATGACCTTCGTGTGTCCCCTTTCCTCTATTACTTTTATGCGCCCACCGACTTTCCAAAATCAATCTTGTGCCCCTCACCACAATCACAACCATTCTGTGTCTTACCCCTCTTTCCCCATTTAATGCACCTTGCATCCAGAACCACCCCATTGTTCATCAGGTGCAATCGTCGTCAGGTGCAGAATCCCATTCGCATGCGAATTATTTTGCACGCCTGGCTGACCCAGAGAACCACCGCTAACGAAGGCACCCGCCATCTATTTTCAGTAACAATATAGTATCCATGCCTTCTGGCAGCTGATCAAAGTCGTGAAATCAATGGTGCCTTTCACACAGCGCGGAGGCACTATAATAAATTGTTAACTTTGTTTGTAGTTGAGTCCCGTCCATTGTCCTGGGGGAGCGCATCCCAGGAAGTGACTAATTACTGCGCATATATGACCTTGCCGTTTCCTGGTGTGGGAGCCCGCATTGTGCGCTGCTACGGACAGCACCGCTTTGAGGATGACTAACGTTGGATGGTCAATTGAAATAACAGACCTTGACAGCTGTAATCTTCCTCAAGGTCTCTTTTTCTCGAAAGGTCAATGCAGATAATGTGCAATTCACTCTCGATTACCCCACGTGTTTCCTGATGGGCTTATTATATATACTGTTGCGTGGATGGTAAGTGGAACCTAAATTTGTTTAAGGTACAGCTTAGGGCAGTGATGTATTGCTGGTGTTTTCATTCTTGTCAGGTTTTGGCAGGGCCCTTTTGGATAGAAAAATCATCAAAGTGCTTTATTGTATTCGGTCATTTAGTATTAGAATTGTTGAAACATTTTCCATACATCGTGGGGAAAAAAATTTCAAGTCTTTTCCCGAGTTTTATTTCCCAATCAATGTTGTTGGGATTTTCAATCTAAATTTGATTTTCGATAGCGTGAAGTATTCCAAAATGTGAATTTTTGTAATGTGTGCCTCGATTTGATTGTTATGGAAGGAGTTATTTGAAAAAGGATCTTTTCATCATCATCCAAGGCGCGACAGTCCAGGATGGGCCACGATATTCAGAAACAGAAATTGTGGCCGCGGTTACTGCAGGGCAAATGGTGGATCGGGACCGTGGCTGCTTGTCATGAGTTTGTTACCAGTACCACTAAGACTCGCCGTGTGGCAGGATGCACGTTAAATCTGTCGAGAGTGAACGATACTTCCGTTGGTGTGTTGTGGTAGTTAGAGACGGGGTGCCAGCTCAGGTGTCGTCCACGTCACTTGACTGAGGTCAAAATTACGGGTCCGTCGCCAAAAGCCCTCGTGTGCTGAACAATGCGACGTTAATAAACAATCAACCGAATCAATCAGAAACAAAATTTCCAACCATCTTCTACTTGCAAAAACTCGTAGGTGCAACTAGAACTATGGTATGAATTTAGTAAAAGCGTGTCATGAGTTCGAGCCCAAGTGCCACTGAACATTCGCCGTGTAGATGGAATGATGCACTTTAAATCAGTCGAAGCTCAAATTTCTTCCGTGTAGTTTGAACCGGCAGGTGCCAGCTCAGGAGTCGTTCTCGTCACTTGACCGAGGCTCAAAATTACGAGGTCCGTCGGCAATAGCCCTCGTGTTGCTCTGTAGTGCTACGTTAATAAACACTCACTTACGCGGAATTAAAAAAAAATAATCACACAAAATTGATGAAATCTAAAAAAAATGATCTGATAGATACATAAAACTAATAAAAGATTAAGATAAACTGAGCCCCCACCCTCTTTACTGTTGATATGCGGGAAAATATTGATTTTGTATCATCTTTAATTTCACATTTGCTTGAAATACATAAAATTTTGGTAGTTTTTCTTACATTCATTTTTATGGAAGGATGCCTCTATTTTTTGAATAAAAATTTTGGCTTAGGCTTAGAATTTGCTACGGATATTTTATACAAAGCAGATAAAAAAAATAAATAAATAGCGGGTTTGATCCCGGCTGGAGTCTATGTATTTTCTGGATGCGAAAATCATAGGCATGCATGTCATATGATTATGTGACATGTGAAAGATACCTTGAGTAGCAACTTGGCTCTGGTATTCTCAGTTGAATTAAATCACCACAACATTTAGCATAAATAATAATAATAATAAAAAAAACTGTGTTTGAATTAAAGAAAAATTCATTCGAGTGTCCGAATTTGGTTACGAGGCCGCCACTAGATGGTGCCAGGATGAAATGGCTCTCATATTCGGGGACTTGCCGTATCTGCGAAAGCCAAGTTGCTAAAATGCAGCCCCGTTTGGAAAAAAAAAATCATTTTTCTGGCTT
Organism: Trichonephila inaurata madagascariensis; assembly: GCA_019973955.1. Taxonomy (NCBI): domain Eukaryota; kingdom Metazoa; phylum Arthropoda; class Arachnida; order Araneae; family Nephilidae; genus Trichonephila; species Trichonephila inaurata. The sequence goes on from BMAV01000618.1 coordinate 94,981, forward strand.
GTGTTTTGAAAAAAGAACCCAACACTTTTTTAGAATCCCCTCATTAATTTCCAGTGAGTCAATTATTTCGTCTCTGACGTCATTAAGACTTGCCTTTTTGGGGGGATATTCCACATTACACTTTTAACAAGCAAAAAGGAAAATTGATAAAAAAAAAAAAAGCTTTTAAAATGGGAGGGTGTAGGAAAAGGAGGGAATTGAAACTGATATTTGGTCTACCAGATTCAACTCAGCAGATCATTACTTTACAAATATGCATTTTACTTCATTTTTTTTGCATTTACGCATGAGTGCCTGCAAGCAACAAGTGCTATGGACCAAGACGGAACGCGTACGTATTTGTCCCAGCAACATACTGAGAATCCCTAGTTTCTCCCCTTTATTTAAAAAAAAAAGAAACACCACCAGGGAAAGTGTTCTGTTGAAATCACTTGAAAGGAAAGGGGGGCAGATACTCACCTATACGTGTCATCGCTATTTGTCTGGATATTGAAATGTGCATCCTGCGTTTTTGCTCCCAAATTGCTTGCGTGTTTGTGATTGCTTTGTTGTTTTTTCCTCTCGATTTTAAATTGTAACTGAACCGAGACTCTTCGGTGTTAGATAGAAGGTTTTAATTCTATTTTTTTTTCATCGATACTTTACCTGTGGCAACCTAGTTGCATACGGTACACTAGTTTTTTGCTTTTCAGTGCAGAAGGGCACGGAGTGTGTAGATAACTTTTACAAAAAATATTTAGATTTGTCGCATGAAGCTATTTTGATTCAGCTTTCATTTCCACATTCTAGTTGAAACATATTTTATTTCTTGCAGATATTTTTATTTCTTTTGATATTTATATGCGAGGAATTCGATGAAGAGTTTTTTTTTTTTTCTGAATTCAATAATACGGATCACGGCTTTTCCAGTACTAGTTTTTTTCGGAGAAAAAACAACTGTTTTTTTAAAGAACAAATTCCGCTTTTTTATTTTTGTTTTATAAAAGATTTTTTTTAAGGGGACATGGTACGATTTATACTTAAATCCCTGATTTAATGTGATTTTTACAATTTTTCTTGCTTGTAACCTGTGTACATATATTACATAAAATGGTTTTTATACTCAAAGTACAACAAACAGCTAGCCATTTAATTTTTTAAAAAAATTTTAAATTTATAAAGGGACTTTAAAATGCTACTCCTACAATAATGTAGATATACACATGACATCTGATTTACGTTCGTCAAACTATGTATAACAAATGCTTCATATTGTTGTATTATGCATCATAATGCTGCAAATTATATGCTTCATATGTATAACAAACTTTGGTATAGGTTTCTTGCTAGCTTAATTGATATTTGTAAAATAAGTCTTTTTATGAATGCTTATTGGAATTTCCTTAAAAATGTATCGATTCCAAAATCAACTATTTTTTAAAAAAGTTTCGCTTCGATTCAGAAATGTATACCAACTTTTGTTTCACGTACTAATTTCAAAAGGTAGAAAAAATATGAAAGTGTTTGGCATAATAGAAAAAAAAAGAACCTTAGCATTTTAAATGAAGATAAACTAGTTATTTTGCTTTCTGTGATAAATCGGTCTTTATTTGCCAGTGGGATGTGAATAGAAACGAGCATAAAAGTTATCATAACTCTGGATTTTTTTAAACTTAGAGGCTTTCAAATTTTGTGTAATTATTGAAAATTATATAAAAAATAATTTAGGGTATAAAAAAAACTTATTTGAATTTTTGACCGAATTTTGTCAATTGAATCATATTTTGTCACCTTAAAATTGAGAGTAAAAAGAATAAAAGGAGATGACGAGGTCAGCAACTGAGTTGGCATCCCACTTTATAACTTTGAAGCAAAACATTTAATTGTCTCATGTAAAGTTTAGCAAAGTAAAGGAAAGAGGCTATACTACTCAGAAGGGGAATGAAATGAAAAGATCTAATGAAAGATCAGAGAAAAGTTATCATTGATATAATTTACAGTTAATTTGAAATATAATTCATTATTGATGAAAGGAAGTGGGAATTTTAACAAAATTAAAAAAGAGATCTCCTGGTTTATGTATTGGTAACTAAAACTATATATAGAGAGACCTAGGTGGATTATTAAAACAAATAGCATAAAAAATAATGGAGAAAACTTACTGCCTGTTATGTAAGAATAATAAATAACGGATAAGTAACTTTTATTTTAAAGTCAGCGTTGAAATAATAAAAGTCGAAACGCGTTATAATTAAAAGTACAAAGAGCTTAGTTATTAGTATCCGATTTCTCACCGATGTGATTTTGCCTATGAGCACTATTTTCGTTCCAAAATAAATGCCGTTGATTTGAGTCCTGAAACTCTTCCCTCTTGTAGATAGGCTAATCCATGTTAAATTTTTCGAGCCTCAAAATCATGACGTTGGTGAGATGTGGAAGTATTAAGAACGAGATGCTATTTCATTTGTTGTCCACGTCACTTGACCATGGTCAAAATCATGAAATCCGTCACCAATTGGCCTTCGTGTAGCTTCGACATGAGACTTTATTGAACAATTAGTCCAAAACAAATGTATACTAAACACAATAAATAAAATGACTAAATTTATTGTGTGTGAGGGGGATATATATTACGAATGAATATTTATTTTGAATATTCTATTATTTTCTTTTACTCATCGAATAGCACTTAAAGGAGCACGAGGACTGTTGGCCTCGTAATTTTGAACCACGGTGAAAGAACGAGGTTGAACCTCAGCTGGAACATTATTCTTCTAACTTCCCCACCACAGCAACATGAGAACTTTCAGCCACGATAGATTTAACGTACATCAATCCCCATACACGGTGGAACAGAAAGCATCAGAACTCTGAACATGTGACTCGACAACAGTAGCCACGATTCGTGACCACGACCACTAGGCTATGTCCTTGCCCCCGAAAAAGGAATATCATTCTTCACGAAATTGATACCAAATTGTCGCCACCAGTCCAATGAAATATCCGAAATGATACCAAATAAGAAATGTGATTTCATAGATATTTTAATCTGATTATTTTTCAATTCCTACTATTAGCTCACACTCTCTACTTATTTATTTATTTTCGTGGAATTTTCAATCATTAATAAAATACATTTTAAAGCGCTCGATTGAACTGAAATTTTATAAACATGAATTATTTTGGATGACAATACAATAATTTAATTATAATTAATAAAAATTAATTGATTAAAACTAATTATTTAAAGAATTACAGATACAGTCACGTTGGCTTCATTTTTAGTGACTTGGGTCAAAACTTTAAAAGATTTTTTTCCCTCACGTTTTAAAGCATTCAGTTGAACTGAAATTTTTTTATACACGATTGTTCTGGATGACAATACAATACGATACTTTAATGATAATGAATAAAAATGAGTTACCACTTAATGTTGTGATTCATTCTGTTATATGTTTATACATATTTATATTAATCGTTTTTTATAATACTTCTTTAAGACAAGTAGGGTAACATCATTGAAATATATTGTTTTTCTTACAGCGTTGTGTCCACACCGACAGAGAGCGAACTAATCACACCCCACACGGACACATCTCCGGTCCCCAGCCCTGGTCAGCAGCCTAGTGACCTATCCACGCCGACCATCTATCTGAGGGGTGACGGCAGCAACAAAGTGATCGTGCATTCGATGGAACGCGAGGACTCGGTCATCCAACCCGTGCCAGATGGTGTGGAGGCTAAGGCCGTAGACAAGGACGGTGGACAGGCTCTACCCCTGCTTGCTCCTGCTGCCGTTGAGGTGAAGCCCGTCGAAGAAGCTGACCCTCAGGAAGTGGAAATGGAAGTGTCCAGACAGAGAGAACTGCAGGTAAGCTGGCTATGTTCATATAATCTCCTTAAAAATCATATAAGAAAGGATTAAAATCAGATGGTCTCTTCTAGATGTTTGTTCAGGTCAATGTAATGCTGTTTTTTCATTCATTTTGTTTGGAGTTGGGTTTTTAACGCGACTTAATTTCGTGGATGTGTTGCATTAAGTACTTAAATGGGATAATCCTCTTTGTGCATTTGATTACTTATGTAATTCAGATTGAATCAATGTGCTAATAGTTTTGAAGATCCAAGTCATTTTTGTCAAGCCGCTTCTATATTAGAAAACGACGTCAGGAATGACGAGGAAGTATTTTAAAACACATTCACAAATTGCCTTGATGCATTGCGATTTTCAACTAAGTCATAAGATATCAGAAAAAGTCTGAATTTGAACAGGCTTCAGTATTTTATCCTTTGAAAAGATTTGCTGATAAGTTTGGCAAAATTGCTTTCATTCCTTTCACAGAACAAAGGTGAATCATTAAGCAAATCAAGAGGAAATTTCAAAGGATTTTAGATACTCTTTAAGAAGTGTCTCCAATATTCAATGATGAAATCTGGCTTTTACACCATAAGATTAAAAAAATATCAGATCATTTGTGATACACACATCAAACATTCAAATTAAACGTAGAGGTAGCAAACTCGCAACCGGTTTTGAAATAGGGTGGTTGAAAACAAATTGGATTAGTTCTTTTATTTAAATATCCTTATGTTAATGTATAGGAAAAGAGTTTTTTTTCTTAAAGGCATTAAAAATATTATCTCATTTGTCTTCGTAGATTAAAAAGCAAAGTTTCATTTGACTTTATATGCTTAGACAATAAAAAAGGGAGATGGTTATTCACAAATCTAAGGCAAACTTTGGAATTAATACAAAACAATATTTCACCGAGAAATATTTTTACTTCTAAATTTTGAACACATTATACGTCTGATTATTTGAAGTACGAAAATAGTTGTTTCTGTAAGTGTGTTTATATACAAATCTTTTACTTTTATCCAGTATGGTAACTTTAACCATATCTCAGCATGGTTAGGTTGTCCAGTTTGTTCAATGTGGTTGCAATAACAAAAACTGTCTTCCATGTAGGGATGTTTTAAGATTTTTAGAGGCTTCTATGTAAAAATGGACCAAATGTGCGACCCTTTTATCAAATTTGGGGAATATATATGTAAAGTTCAAAAAAGCAACCCAAAATAAAATGTAGTTTCACTAGAAAATTCGTTTTTGCGTTTTCAATTTGTATAATCATTAATTATGTCTTCAAAATCAACTGTTAATATTTAATTTTCCAATACTCATCAAAATTGCCGTTAATATTCCTAAATAATTTTACAAGAAGGTTTATGAAAGAAAGAATGGTGAATATCTCATTTCAAGTAAAGGAGCTTAAAGAAATTTTTCTAACCATTAAGAGACTATCCTGCCGCCACTTTTATACTTAATTATAAAATAACCAATTTCGAACTGGTCATGGTAACTTTAAAAGCTATTTGAACTAATTTTAATTCCGTCATCTTGTGATATTAGTGGCGAGGAAAGTGTAGAACATGTGCTAATTCTATGTTCCTAGTTTGAAAGAGAACGAAATATCCTAAGACTGGCTTTCAAGGGACTTAGTATTAATTGGCCACCGAATCATCAGCAATTCCTCCAAAAATGCTTTTAAAAAGTTCTGTGAATTTGTTGTAAATATTTGTAATCCTTCATAAGCTCAAAATTTTTCTTCTTTCCTTTGTATGTGATTAATACTTACTTCTGTGAACCCCGTGTGATACTTTGTGGTGCACGAAGATTTTATAATTGTTTTTAATAATAATAAAAAAATACTCATCGAACTTAAATTATTCAAACACGATTGAGTCGTTCGATTTCTTAGCTTTTCAGTGAATATGTCAGGAATAACATATGTCGATCAAAATTACTCCAATCATGATCTTATAGATGCCGAGACGAGACCCTCGGCCAGGGCCCATTTGGCTCATGCCTTAAAACATTGATGTTATTTGTTCCATTAAGAGATTCACTTTCTCTTAGTGTTTACCCCTTGATCAAAAACCTTTTGGTAGTAACCAACCTGTTCCGGCAACTATAAAACATTGCATTTATCATGACTTTCTCTATCGTTAATTTTGGACATGAGCAGGTATCGGTCAAACAATGAAGTTGTTTCGTTGGAAGTGTTTTTTCGTGCCCTAGAAATGTCCTCTGGAGACGGTGGGGGATCCATCGATATTCTAATGTAGGTTACGACGAAATGCCAAGTCGATGACCGCATTTCGAAATTGCGTCTAGGTGCGAAACGTGAGTACTTTACGGCACGGAAGTAAACAATTGCCTGAGAAGAGAGGTTAAATGTCATCTGAATCCTGCCCGATCTCCATTATAGATATTATTTGCATAGAAAATTCATTTAGTCTTAAGGAAAGGTATGTGTAATTTCGGGACAAGTGGTTGTATTAGGTCGTAAAAAAAATATAGACGTTCAAGTATTAAATTAATATGTACGATGCAGCGGATGAACTTTACACTTAAATGTACTTTTATCAATTTACATTTGTGTTTACGAAAACCAGAACTTTTACAAATGCACAAATAATGATATATTTTTTTAAGCCAATATGAAGATGATCTGGATTTAGTTCAAATATCCTAAGGTTCGAGTTCTGATGCCACTAAATACTCTGTGTTGAGAGACTGATGCACGTTAAATTTGTCGTGTTTCAAAATTCTCACATTGGCCTGGGGTGCCAACTCACATGTCGTTTTCGTCGCTTGACCGTGGCTCAATTACGAGGACCGTCGCCAATAGACCTTGCATCGCTTCAAATTAAAAGCTACTCCCAATTGTCTCTGTGGTTCTGTTGGAGATGTTGACCATTACGTATTTGCATGTCCTCTGACTAAGGATTTCCGTTTGGTCTCTCCATCTCAAAATGCTAAAAAAGCCTGGTTCTAATCTATCATTAGGAATCCTCCCATTCATTCTAATCTAAAATCATGTATTAAAATTGCCTCTACAATCCGGGATCAAATTCCTTAGGTGGGATTGAATCAGTACTCTTATGTGGTCACAAGCGTTTCTTCCCCCTCCTTTTCCAAATGTTTCCTGCCTTCCCCCCTTCTCTTTTGTACGGTGCAATTGTATTTTATATTACTTTTGATGTATTTGCAAGAATGCTGGAATAATGTATATTTTTCCTTTTCATACCCTTTATATTCTTTATTATTTTCAGCTTTGTATGCATGTACCTTGCAATAACATTCGTATTTCGTTTCGTTTACCTTTAATTTGTATTATGTAAATTTAACGTGTGCTACCATATAAAATGTAGACCATGATTTTGCTCAATAAAGATTGAATGAGGGGGGTTGTTTTCCGGGGATCGTTTTGTAGCTCTAAACCTCTTTCGGGTGAGCTCGGTTCCCTTGATCATTCCGCCAATAGCGCCCTTTGGATGCTTTTGAGAGCGACATTAATAAACACTCGCTTGTTATCTAATCGAAAGAAGTTTTTGTTTTTTGAAGACTTATCCTCTTGCCTTCTATCAAGAATCCGGGGTTACTTATTAAAGTTTTAATACTTTATAAATGTTTTAATCATTAAAAATGTGTTTCTTAAAAATTTTATTATTGTTATAAATAAGCTTTAAATAGAACTTTGAAATCAAGATGTAACTTTCATAAGCAATACTATTTTATGTTTCATATCTGGAAATTATTTAGGCATGACAGATGTATTGTAAATTTGAATTGGCTACTGGAAAAGATATTTTAAAAAGCTTCCGATCAAGGTTCGATTTTTTTTAGTTGCTTTTACTTCTTATTGGAACAGAAAGTGGTTTTTCTCTTAATTATGTTTAAATAGTTAATTTGTAACTATTAAAATTAACTATTGTGATTCACATTAAGGGCTAAGTGGATATAATATATCAAATTAGTTTTAATTTTGTTTCAAACACATTACATTATTTATAGTTTAAAAACCATTGCAATTTCAGAAAACGAGATGTTTTGAATCTTTTTTTATATTTGAATTGAAAGTGCTTTATTTTATTCTGATGGAGATGTCAAAAGAGTTCTCATATTTCGGCAAACATAATCATTATTTGGTTTTGTTTGAAGTTAGAATGTAATTGCTCCACTGATCGACAGGCTTACCACCCGGGCTGAAGAGAAGTTGCAAATAATCTGCATTGTGTGTGTGTGTGATGTTACATAATTATGATATTTTTACTACAATGAGTAATGTACTTTTGTTATTCAAGTTTCTAGAAGCGAGAGTTTTTCAGAACAATTTTTTTAGTCCATTCAAATTTCTTGCGTAATAATCATAATTCTTAAGGTAATGTCACTGCAAACGGATGAATTAATCACAAATCCCTTGCGTAAATAATTCTTTGGTTAAAATAAATAGTTTTGAATTACCATAATCTTTCTTTTTTGCACAGGCCGAGCCATCGCCGCACGACCTTCAACTGGAAGGTACCCCCTACCAGGTTGGCGAGTTTTCTCCGTCCTCCTACGAACCTCTGGGCACAGGACAATACAGCGTGCTCACGAACGTGGTAGTGACGGTTGCCCCACCTCAGTATGGAGCCCAGACATCGGCGGCCAGCAACGCCTACACCATCACACCGGGAGATTACTACAGAGAGGTAAGATAAATGGCTTCTCTCTCTTTTTGATACGGTTACAGATCAATTCCACCAAATGAAACTGCAGTAGTCAGTTAACTTGTCAGCCCTTGGTAATTGTATTTTCTTGTCCAGGAGTTTCCAAAGTGAGAGCGCCCTGGGGAGTCGCCGTGTCTTCGCAGGAGCGGGGTGGAATTTTAAAAAAAGTTTATTTTCATTTATGTAGTCATACTTGATCTTGGGTGAGGCGTCGTATGTTGGAAAGCTTTAGCTCGAAATCAAAAAAAGTTCGGCAACTATTGCTCTGGACTGTATACTTGATCTTCTAAAGGTCCTCCGTGAATTCCGAAAGTTTAGAATTATATAATTACTAGCTGTACCCTGCCACGCTCTGCTGTGGCACATTATGGTTGCGTGGATGAGAAAGGAGGAACAAAGCATACGTTTCAAAAAAAGTTTAATTTTGCAATACTTGTGGGTATACAATATTTTTTGTTTTACCATTGTTTGTGTAGATATAAAGGTTATCTGGTTTGCTTTTCTTGTAACAATTGTAACGTAGTTGGTAAAGTAAAAGCCAAATGAATAGTAGAACGATAAACGAGAGGAGGTTTGAAGGATCGATAAACGAGGGGATGTGAATGCAGGTTTTTACCTTCTATAAGGTTTTAATGTTTTCACTTGTCAAAATATGGCACCCCTGGTAGCCTAGTGGTTCTGGTCATGAGTTCTTGGAAGGCGTGCCATGAGTTCAAGCCTTAGTGCCACTGAAGACCCGCCGTAGAGAGGGAATAATGCTCGCTAAATCTGTCGTGGGCCCAAAGTCCTCCCGTTGGTGTAGTGGTAGTTTGGAGTGGAGATGCCAGCTAAAGTGTCGTTTTCGTCACTTGACCATGATTCAAAATTAGAAAAACCGTTGTCAATGGCCCCCGTGTTTGCTTCAAAGTGTGAGGTAAAATCAAATCAAATTGAAACCTAATCTGTTAATATATGCATAAATAAATGCCTATTTTGTGATTGATGCTGCCTAGCAGAACGGAGCTCGTCAAATTTAATTGGGTCTTTAAAGCTGTCTTTGCCTTGTTTTCAAAGAGTCTGAACCAAATTTAAAACACATCCCAGAAAAAAAAAGGAAAGGGGAGGGGAGGCTCTTTTATGATGTTGTTACTTATATCCTTTTATTATATGAAATCTTTAAAGTTTTAGAATATTCCTTACAACTCATGTTTTCCTTTGAATATGTAAACTGAAAGCACAATTTGTGTTACGGTGTAGGAAGAAAAAATTCGGAATATATTTTATACCAGAAAGAAAAGAGGGATCGAGAAATGAGTTGCACGATAGGATAAGTGAAATAAGAAAACACGATATTAACGTTGGAGGAATTTTTGTTATCAATCAAACATTATGTAAAGACAACTTAGGGCCACTGCATCCCATTGCCTTTATGCCAGTCAATTTGTGCCACACCTAACAGAAGGAGCAGGCAATCGGGAGCTAGTTTTGAATAGAAATCGTTTGAGTTTCTTTACACAGTTCACTATAACACTCCCTTAATCTCTTGAAAACCACGTTCTCCTCTCCACAAGTTGACTAAACTAAAAGGATATTGTGGAAGCTAAGTTCTTCACATGCAGCTAGTGTATTGAAAATGAAGGAAACTTTTCATAGCTTCTTCGGACTCAACTATGTGGCAGCGGTAGCCGAGTGGTATAGGTATCGGATCGTGGCTTGCCTTGTCACGAGTTCGAGCCCAGTACCACTAAAGACCCGCCGTGTAGGGCAGCGATGCACGTTAAATCTGTCGAGAGCTGAAACGTCCTCCCGTTGATGTGGTAGTTAGGAGAAGGGGCCAGAGCTCAGGTGTCGTCCACGTCACTTGACGTTAATATTCAATCAATCAATCGGACTCAATTATTATACCGATGAGTCTGGCATTGCCTTTTCCCGTACGGTATTCGCTCTTCAGTCAACTTTTGTGTCCGCATGTGAAAGGAATTCTCTCACACTGGAGGTGAGATACCAGGAAACAATTACTTACGGTTGCCTCGAGGAACCCGGCCTAAGGGTTTAGAGGAGATACCCCAAATCTTTATCGCATTCATTGAAGTAGCCCCAGTGATTTGCGAGTCCAGAGACTTGTGGGCAGCTATACTCTTGTCCAGTTTCAATTCCACCATAAATTCGTTACGTGATAAAATAGGGCTGTTGTACATTAGATGTAAATGGTCATGAGACCCAGTTCTATTTAAAAAGATGCCAGTTCAGGTTCTTGTTGCTTGAAAGTTACGAGGTTCATCTGTTTGTTCTTTATCTCAGTTAATTAAAGATTATCAAAAACTTATATATGTACTTTTATACTCAGCCAACGAAAAAATATGCTCAACGGGGGCAACATCAGCGACTATCCCGAAGCTGTGACAATTTGCCATGTTTGGGTACATTCGACAAAACTACAAACCATCTCCCCATGGACTGACGGTGGATTTACCTTCGCCTGACTCGGGCATTGGAGGAGAGGCAACAGTGACGCCAAGAGATTCTCTACATCAGGTCAGAAAACAGATTTTTTTAAAAAAAATATCTTTAATTAAAATTACTAATAAAAGTAAATGGTCACGGTTATACGATGAATGTGGAATTGGAATACAGATTGATGGCGGATTTCAGATTTGTTGGATGGATTGACACATTTGTTTCTGAAATTTTATCCACAAAGTTGATGCCAATTCATAGAAGGGAATATATCGATATTTCAATAGTTATTTCTAAAAATATTCTAATTTTTTTTAAAGTTCCAAAAAAAATATATTTAAGAAAATCAGCCCAATTGAAAACATAACTGTAGTATATAAATAAGTAGTTTATTTTACAAACGGGGAAGATACAATGTCAACGCTTAACAATGAGATGCCTTAGCGTGCAATATAGTTTGAAATTTTTTCCTTTTTTAATTTTATCTTTTTTTTACTATATTTTAAAAAAAAAAAAAAACTTTTTTTTCTAAAATTTATTTTTTTAAAAAGCAAT
>BMAV01000620.1:6070-21674 GCA_019973955.1 Trichonephila inaurata madagascariensis
CAAATTTGTTTACTTTCAACAGTTAATGCTATTGTGTCTTTGTATACTATTCATTCGTAATTGACCGTTAGTCCAATCTCGACATCAGCTGAACTATGAGTTAAACTAATATACTGCAAATGATCAGGAAATGCCCTTACATTTTACTTGACACAAACAATACACATTCCTTCAATAAACTGGTAAAGAAAGTCTATAGCAGAGAAAGATAAATATCGAAGTTTCGAGAATCGCATCATTACGAAAAAGATCTTGTTTTGAAAGAATCACTGTTTTTCTCTAAAGGAATGGGATGTAGAACAAAGAACATTTAGTTACATTTTCTACGCTTAGAAATCTTCCGTCCACTGTTGCACCATTGAATGTACTACAATAAAACTCAACAATTTTTATTTCGAAAATAAATAAATAAGGCCTTTTCTGGTCATTTTATTTTTAAGTATACTTTTAAGCTAAATATATTTAAGTTAATCCTCAACCAGACTATTTTACCTAGTATTGTTATGTTAAAATATTTTTGGAATTTTCTTAGAGTGATTTATAAAAAGTAGTTCATTTACCTTATTATTTAAAAAAAAATTAGATATTGAAGACCATTTTTTGGGTGGACATAGGACATCTTATCTTTTGCAATTTTTTCTTTAAAATGCATTACATAATACTTAATAAATAATTAGTAAATACTAAAATGTTCTGAAGTAATTATAAATCAGATATATTTAGTATTAAAAAAATTTAAAAATTTATACGAATTACTTTTTATGAAATTTTAGGACACAGGGATCAATACATAGCTGTTGTTATAAGCAAATAAACAGATATTACAAACTATACAAACGTTTCGTGTTATCAATGTGCTTCAGATGAGCACAAACAGAAATGTATATAAGTTTTTTTTTTATCAAGTTTGCATTTTATCACTAACTTTAGTCAATTGAACGTCATCTGGAGCAGTTTTCTTGCTGCTCAAACATTTATAGGCAGTTCTTAGTGCGTGCGACTTGAAAATTCAGATATCAGTTGCAGTTCTAGCCGAAATACTAATATCACAAATCATAGGAGAAAAAATAGCTCCCCGTGGACATTTAAAATTAATTATGTTGGTGGTAAGTATACTTATCATGACCTTTTAAAAGGTTTAGAACAATAGCTAGAACGTAAAAAATATGGGTACTTACGTATAATTGCAACAATCGCCAACTCTATTAATAACTCGCCAAGTTGGCAACCCCGATTTCCTATGTGTCATACGCACTGAATTGCTTTTATTTCCACTTGCTTCGTTTCATATAATGTCGTCTATAGGTTGTGAAAGTACGTAAGTACCAAAATATGTTAAAAAAATAAAGATAAGTTAACCGCAGGATCGTTTAAAAAATGAGCATGGATTTTGGGAATAAAGGGGAAACATTATTGGGAGAAATTATTCATTTGGGGGAAACATTAGTCGTATTTAATAAAAAAAAAACATAGACCGTGTTCCTGTATGCGTGTTAAAGGGATTCGTGCTTAATAAAAAGAGAAAAAAGAATGCAGGGCAATCAGATACCTCGAAGTCGTACATCTCGAATTTAAAATATTAAAGAGTTAGGCAACAATTTAAGAAGAAATATTGCTTTGTGGAGAGAACTTTGTATGTTATAATCCAAAGAAATTATTTAAGAGGACACAATACAATTCAGTTGACATAAATCGGTCAAAAACGAAAATGAAATGTGTTTAGTCTAAATTATTATTTTTCCTTTTATTTTTTATAATCTCACAAAATTTCAGAGCTCTAAGTTATACAAAAAATTCCAACTCTGATAATTTTATCTTAGTTCTTATTTACATATCAATGACAAATAAAAACTTTAAAATGATTTATCACAGAAAAAAAAACTAGTTTATCTTCGTTTAAGGTATCCGACTACGTTCGGAACCGTGATTTTGCAAAAGCATATAAATGGATAATATTTATGATATTTAGTGTCACTTAGATTAGAAAATGTATATAAAATTATTTTAAGAACAGTATTACAATAAAAAATGATTTAAGTACACTATTTTGACAAAAAAATGAACATAGAATGGCCCATTTTCAAAATAGTCTCCTTTTGTGAAAAATGTTTCTATTATATAATAATATGTTGTCTGTATATAGCTCAGATCTCTGTACAGAAGCTCAACTAGAATTTTTGAAATACATAACTTAGAAGTGGGTTTATCCATATTTTACGACCACAGAGGGGAGAAAGTTCAAGAAAAAAACGCCAATAATTATTTAAATTGGTGGTAACTCTGAAAATAATGTGAATTTTTCAAAAATTGTAGTTGAGCCTCTGTACAAAAGTCTGAGCTATATACAGACAACATATTATTATAATAGAAGCATTTTTGACAAAAGGAGAACATTTTGAAAATTGGGTCATTCTATGTTCATTTTTTGCCGAAATATTGTATTTAAATATTTTTTTTCTGTCAAAATGTCCTTAAAACAGTTTTATACATGTATTCTAATCTGAGTGACACTAAATACCATAAGAATTATCCATTTATGCGCGTTTTTAAAATCACGATTCCGAACGTAGTCGGATACCTTAAATTGCTGAGGCTTTTTTTTTCTATTGTGTTTAACACTTTGGAATTTTTTCTACCTACAACCGTTAGTAAATGTAACAAAAGTTAGTATGCACTATTGAATCAAAACGATACCTATTTTTAAAAAAAATTGAATTTTGAATTTATAAATTTTTTATAGAATTTTCAATAAGCATTAATAAAAAAAAGTATTTTACAAATATTTTTCACGTTAGCAAAAAACCCATACCAACTTTTATTATACATAATTTGATGTTCTTGTAAATCAAAATTCATGCGTATATATCTGTTATTGTAGGGGGAGCATTTTAAAATTTAAAAAAATTAATTTCAATAAATTTTTTTTGAAAATTTTATTTTTTAAATTAAATAGTTAGCTTTTTGCAGTATTTTGAGCACAAAAACTATTTTACGTAATACATATCTATAAATTACAAGCAAAAATATTGTAAAAATCATTAAATCAAAGATCTTATTATAAATCGTGTGTACCATGTCTCCTTAAAATATGTTGCATTTTTTTTGAGGTGATGAAATAACAGTAAAGTAAACGAAAAAAATTGTAAGTAAAAATTAGGAAGTTATAGTTATGTTTTTAAAGATATATATCATCAAAAATTTAATTAAAATTACTGAATAATAAGATTCGGCCCAACTCATATTTAAAGTAAGAATATATTAAGCAAAATGCATTAAATTAATTTTATTTCCATAATTTTTTTTCCTCGTGTAACTATACATAAAACGATATTAAGATGCTTAGTAGAAAAGAATAACTATAAATTTTCACATTACATATTATAGTAATCATCATTAGACAACAGTTGTTATGTTCTACAATTCGAGACAATGTGGGGAGTAAAATTAATTCATTAATTTTTCAAAAACTAATATATTGTTAATATTGTATTCTTCAAAGCTAATGTAATGGTATTTTTTCCAAACTATTGTAAAATGCATTATTTTTATTAAATGTGTAGTATTTGACAGAATTATATATTAGTATTTAAGGAGACGATATATCATTTTGCCTTCAATATGGAATATAGATGAATTTTCTTTTTAACTTTCGCAATGCAATAGTTATATTTAGCTTTTTCTCTTTTATTTACTGATTCTCATTAAAAATGTATTCTGTAAATTCTGATTCTATTTAAGAAATTCAGTGACTTAATATTATTAAAATGTTGGTTTTCAAAGAGTGATAATAAAAACCTTAGGTTTGTTGATATATTTTATGCCCTGAAAGTTAATGTTGAAATCCAAAAAATTTTAATATTATTCATGAGAGGAGAAAATATGACCATTAAAAAATCTTCGAATCCTATCTTAAATAGGCTACCTTCATTAAAAATTCCGAAATTATTTTTCTGTATTGTTTTTTTTTTCTTATAACCAATATGCAATTCACATAAGTAAAATATTAAGATTCAGGGTAAAGAAACATAGGGGTGGGGGATTTAGGGCATAGAGATTATATCCTTTAAAATAATTATCATACAATCACATACTGTTTCTATAAAAAAATTCTCATTACTCATAACTATTTAAGATCATTTTATGTACAGCTTTATGTACAGTTTTATGCACGCTTAAGTCATTTGTCACTCCCAATAATTTATGAACGGCAAGAGCTATAGTCATAAAAGCGGGGTCTAGGTATAGTTAAGTTGCTATTCACAACACAACAAAACTACTTTACAGCACCACCTGAAGGCTAAAGTTGGAGTTAGTGTTCTTATCTCAAAAACATTACATCTACATGAAAACGGTCATTTACAAAGTTGTTCATCATCATCGATTTATTATATAAAAACGTCTTGTGCACAAAAATTATACAAACGGAAAGCACTAAGCACACATGTGTTTAATCGCATTGAACTCGCAACACTTACAGGAAATGAGGTTAATCTATCTGTCATGCTCAAAATGGTGTCCTTTAGCAACAATACACATCAGGACAAATGTTTACATTTTCCACTGAACTATCTTCAACATGGCACGTGACATGCTGGCACAAGCATCCGTAATACGGTTTAGGAAGTCCTGCAGTGTTGTGGAGCGGATAAATACACACATCGTTTGCCGTATTCTCACAGAAAAAGTCTTATGTGTTCCAGTCAGGTGACCGTGAAGACCATTCAAAGCAACCAATGTGCCCGATGACTTGGAATGCGTCTCAAATGTATTGTGTGTCACCTGATACCTTGTGCAACGGAGTGCCATCGTGTTGGAACCCTACATTTCAGAGAAC
Organism: Trichonephila inaurata madagascariensis; assembly: GCA_019973955.1. NCBI lineage: Eukaryota > Metazoa > Arthropoda > Arachnida > Araneae > Nephilidae > Trichonephila > Trichonephila inaurata. Next base: position 10,905 of record BMAV01000620.1, read on the forward strand.
ACTCAACAGCAAATCCTCTAGAAATTTGGATAGCAAGTCCTCTAGAAATTCAGTAATGATAAGTATCCGATTCGTGTTTAAGTGCCCTCGTGAAATACAGGGTCAATCAGTCTGTTTTTGTTATTTTTAAATATTCCGCACCCTACTCTTATCTGCCAGCGAACTTAATGTCGAACTTTGACAGTACATTCAAAATTATTCAGAGACCAGAAATATGGATATTTTGCTTACTGTGCATATTATTAAGCGCAGAGCATGCCTTATCCGTTCATATGATTTAGGCAAGAAAAGTTGGCTCGACCACTAAGCCAGTGTTTCTCTAACTTTCAATACTTGCGACCCAATATGAAATTATAATTTTCATCGCGCCCCCTTACAATAATAACGTACCGCCTGCTTATATAAACATCTCGCTCAGCCAGTGCATAAATTGCTCAGGACATATATATAAGTCCTTCAAAAATACGATTTCTTCTGTTCACTGCTACTCATAAAATTTATCCGAAGACTTTGAAGGACAATAAAATTACCTTGACAGTGTTTGTTAACGATTTACTTATTTCGGAGGATTTCCTTATTTTTTATACCCTTTCTCCCCCCCCCTTCCTCAATACCCCACATAAGCATGCATACGTGCAAAACGGTGGGAAGCAAATCGCATAACCTTTAGTCGGCAATCAAGGGGCACCGAATTAATGATTTTAAACCGTATAAATGATCAAGATAAGTGTTTTTGCATACAATTCTATATATGACTCTATCCCGTGAGGTCTCTGGTAATTATTAAATTTGTTCTTAACTTAGTATTGTTAAATTAATTAAAAAATACATTGTGCAGTACTGATACATTTATAGATGTGTTATATCAGTGTAAATGTGTATTTTATATTTTATTATGTCAGGATGTATTTTTTTGTTTGCTTTCAAAAAATTAATAATTTTTTGAATAATCTTTTGTTTTGGACTTTTCAATAGGCTCGCGCCCCCTCCTTGGGTTATCACGCCCCCCTAGAGGGCACGCCCCGCAATTTGAGAAGCACTGCACTAAGCGGTTCATAAGGAAGTTGCACTAATTATAGCACCTCTGGTCATCTCCTGCCATTAGTACCTTCATCCAATTTTGGGAATTATGAACCAAATAAGTATTCTATGTTTTCTATTTTTAACATACCTTTACGGAAGGTTTCTGATTTTACTAAATTGATGATACTGAATAACTTTGTAATTGACTTTTTTCATGTATCTCGTATTATTTTTGAGATAAAAACACTGACTAACTTTATCCACCAGGTGGCGCTGTAAGCAGCTCATTGTGTCACGCATGGCAACTTTACTGTACCTAGACCTCACTTTTAAGACTACAGCTCTTGCCGCTCATAAATTATTGGGGTGACAACGGATTTTAACGGACACACTGAAGAGAGGTAAATTTTATATTCCTTAAAAAATTGTTTTGAGCAATTTTTAAGTATTGTTGCTATTTAAGTAATGTGTTTCCTATAGGACCCCTTAAATACTTCTCAGAAGAATCATAACTGGCGTGGCTATTTGAGTGAGGGAATATTAACGTGGCACTGTCCAGGGCAATAGAGGGCTTTTGGCAACTTACCTCATAATTTTGAATCTTGGGCAAGTAACGAGAGCGACACCAAAACTGAGTAGTTATTTGAAAATGAACAACAATTTATTATAACAACTATACGAAAGAAAACTAAATACGGCTTATTTGACTTAGTTGCGTCAGAGTTTTTTAGAAACAATCTTTCATGGTGTATTATTTGTGGTGTATTTTTAACACAGTTGTCATTTATTCTGAAAACAAATGGAGTATGCCTTTCTAGTCGTTTATATATCCATTGGAATATATGTTCAATGGTTTGAAAACATCGGTTTCACCACATAAATGATTGAGAAAAGAAACCATAGATCATGTGGAATGAATAACTGTTCTATATAAATCCTTTTTCTTTCGCAGAAATCAAGTTTGTCATCGGTGATTCGAATAAAATACGATTGCTTCTATTTTTTGATTTATTGTTCTTCAACTCATATTTGTTACTAAAGAAGAAAATGTATCATTTCAGGATAGTGTAACAAGTCATTATATATATATATATATATATACAGTCGGACTTCTATATAACAAAGTCGCTAAATCCCGGAAAAAAGTTCGCATTTTGGAAAATTCAGTATATAGAGGTTCCTCTTTTAATATACTTTATAAACCACATAAAACAAATTTTAAATTCATAAACACTACATATTAAAAAAGTAATAATCCACACCTTTTTTTTTTTAAATTAATATATGTTCATTTTATATATCTTACCCATCAAAAAAGAAAGAAAACTACAAGGAAAACAAGAAAAAAGAACGTCAAAAAATTCACAGTATTTTCAATATTAAAAAAATAATTTTATACAAAAATTAAAGAATTTAAAGGAGATCTTATACTTTAAAGCATACAAGTAATATTAAACAAACATTATCTTATAATTATAACACGGGGACACGGGACATTTCCACTGAGGGTGAAAGAGAATGCCGAAGATGGTTCTAGTGAACCAGGCAATAGGGGTTAAAGGCTGCACTTCTTGGATGAAATGTCCTGAACTCTATTGCTCTCGGTGAGTTAGGATCTAATAAAACCAGTGCAAGATTTATGACCACTCTAAAAAGTGTTAAAGAGAGAATAAATTGAAATTTTTTCAGAAATGCTTTAAAAAAAATGGAAAACAAAAATTGAATCACAAAAGAAAAAGTTTGTTGTATAGAAAATGCACTTCTCTATAGAGAGGTTATTTTAAGAAGAAAATCGTAAAATTTTCCAGGCTCCAGGAAAAAATTCGCAATATAGAGGTTCGACTGTATATGTATGCATATAACAGCCCTTTCCCGGCCGCTGGATATTTCAAGAAGTTGTATGATTATATAGTGCTGTTTTTCATTTATTTAAATTTAAGTACGAGCATTTAGTTTTTGATTGTATTGAGAAAAAATTTTACAGCCCACGCTTGATTAAAAAAAAGGACAGTACTTAAATTTCTAAAATGAAAGTATAATTATCTTTTATTTTGCAATATCTATCTCAGAGACGATTGCTATAAATCCTGTTTTTAACGAACCTCTTTTGAACAAAATAAACCTGCTTGAAAAATTTTGTCTCAATATGTAATATATGTTAATATATAGCACCCCAATTGCACCTCGTAGATTGCTTTAGATTCGAAATAGGAAATAGGTTTACCAAATTCCAAGTATGTAGGCCTAATAGTTCAAAAACGGAATTTATTTTTACCTATAACACCTCCGCAACATTATATGTAGGTATAATAGTTTCGAAGTTCTATGTAGGTCAAATAGTTTTTAGAATAAATACTTCGATCGTGAGAGTGACTAAGTGGACCGATTTTCTCCTTATTATGTATAGAGAGACAGAGGGAGGGAGAGAGAGATTTGTGAATTTCAACTCACAATAGATCTTAATTCCCGATTAGAAGAATTAACAGTATAAATATTATAAAAACACATGAAAGTAACTGTCTTCATTTTTCAGAGATGATGTAATTCTTAATAATTTTGTATCATTGTTAATCAATATTTTTTTTAGATTTGCGCAATATCATTTTATTAATTATTCCTCTTTTTTTCTTATAAAAGAATGTTTTAAATGGCATACATTATGTGAAAATTGTTAAAACAGAAATCCTCACATATAAAAGTTTGATGACATTTTTCACCAAAAAACTTCGCATTCATAAATGATAAAATCCCTAAATTATTTTACTTAAAACGATTGTAAAAAAAGTGCATTTAAAAATTAAAATAATAAATATCATAAAATTTGGAGTTAAAGATTTTTTTTGTAGGTTTAAGTATCATAACGCGAAGAAAATAATACATCGTTTTATTTACATAAATGGAAATGCATTTTATTAAAATATTTTTAATGCAATTCGGTATTCATATAAACATTTTTTGTATAAATACTTTCAAAGTATTAACAAAAAAAAAAGAAAAAAAAAAAAGACACGAATTGCAAAAATTTATTTTATTTAAATAAACTGAGATTTTTTTACCTAAGCAAGTTTCAGCAACAAATATTTTAAACAGTTTCCTCGACATTTTTCTCTTGACAAAGACTAAACTTTCCTTTAATCCGTCACAATATTCCAAACCACAATCCATCTTTATTTTAAAGCCCCTTCCTGCGAAATAAAAAAAAAAAGATACGTTTGCAACAAATAACTCAGCAGGAAAATCGCCCTATTGAAAACCTATACCTCTAACATTTGCAACTGCAGCAAGATAGAAACAAAACACAAAAAATAAAGAATGATCGCGTTAGAAGAGAAAAGTATATTTCAGATCCTTTGAGGAACATCATTACGAACAGGATATATCGTAAGGGGACACTGGGATAGGGAAAAATCTTCCTTCCCCCATGTCACGAAGAGTTCTTGACCCTAAAAAGAGGGAGCCCGCTTGGAACGCTGAAGATCAAAAGAACTTCCTGCATACGCTGGAGTCAATGGGATACAAGATGTTCTTTTCTTAATCGAAAAGAGTAAAAAGAAGCATGTGGAATATTTTCTTTTTTATTCTTCTCTTTTTCTTCAGACTCCAGTGACGTCATTTAAGTGTAGACAAGACACTTTTTCGTTCGATAGGGTTCGCTGGTATCCGGATCGTTAAGTCGCTGAGCTGGGCCGATAAGAGTTGCAATGGAAGTGTCTGAATTAGGGCTGAATGTTGATCATTGGCTGATCTCGTTTTCCAAGATGCCCGGGGTAAAATGGATAAGAAATCCATTGGGTGAATCAAGGAGGATTTAGCTTTGAATCAAAACAAAGCAATCTTCGCCACTGTTGCTTGGTGTATTTGATTGCATGGCTTCTATATAAGGGATCTTTAAAGGAAGTCCAGTTGATCCAGTTTAAACCATTATGTTCATAAGTATATGTTAAGTTCGTAAGTGTTTTTGTTTGTTTGTTTGTTTTTCTGATATGGAAAGTACATTCAAATGATATTCATACATTGTTTCAAACAGTTCCTTTTTTTAAAAAAAAAAATAACGTTATTTTCAAATAAAAAAGAACAGTCAATTACTCAGCAATAAGTTATACTTTAAAATTATTTTTTATATAATGACTTTCAACAAATTCAATTCTTATATTTTAAAAAAAGGTTTATTTCCTATCTAAAAGTGGAAAATAAGAGAGCTATTGGCGACAGACCTCGTAATTTTGAACAATAATCAAATGAATCGGATTACACCTGAGTTAACAATCCCTCTCGAACACATCACTCCAATGAAAGAACTTTGAGCCTCGACAGATTTAGCGTGCATCAGATCCTCTATACAGTTTTTCTTCACTGGTACTAGGGATCAAACTCATGACACGTTGTCTGCGAGGTCGTGACTATAACCACTAGGCTTTCGGGGCCAAAATACAGCACAAAAGCAGATTGTGACGAATTTGCTTTTTTTCCGATGATAATTTATAATAAATTTACTCTATAAAAAATATATTAATGTTTAACCATACTATTAAGTCCTTGAATATAAACCATATGAATATCACAATTATATATGGGAACCTGATTGTAAATAATACTAATAATATATATATATATATATATATATATATATTTATATATAAGATATTTTTATATATAAATATACTTAATAGCAGGATCCCATTCAGAAAAACGCGTTCTGAATCTCTTATTAAATTTCTCTGATCTTGGTAATGATTCTATAACTACAGCTAAGTCATCTATATCTCTTCTATCCCTCCTAGCTTCCATTAAGTACACTCCTGCTTAAGCAGTAAAACTCATTTGCATGTACTGCAGTTCTTTCGCAAGGCAAGGCTAGCGTCAGATATCGCATTGCAGTCCCAGAGGTTAATAAAGATAAATGCGCATGATAACCTCTTTCATAGAAAGCTAAGCCATGGTAGAAAACAATAAAGCAGGACCGCACTGGACTCAAACGTAAGAAATCTATATGAAGAAAACAAGAATTACTTGCAACATCGTAGATTAGATCTTTTATTTTACATACTTAAACATAATTATTCCTTAAAACTGCTTCTGCTAGAGTAATGCATGATCGGCGACATTGATGGAAAAATTGGCGTGCGTATTCAAGTGTACCAAAAGTTTGTTACACGCGAAAATATCAAAGGGTATTCATGCATCGAGGTCTAAACAGAATGAGTTAAATCCTGTGTAATAAACAAGAGCTATCCATTGTTCTAATAAGAAGTGATCAAGACTTGAACCTGCTTTTTTTTTTCAATGCTGCAAATGAATGCTAGCCGCAATGTAGCTAGTAAACAATTTACACTTAATATTAATTTCTTGTGTCTCAACGGATCACCTGTGCAGTTATACTCTGTACAAAAACTAGTAGTTGTAGTGTTTTCTAATACACATCGCAACAGACTCATAGCCGAAGCTGATACGTTGAGTCTGTTGTCTGTTCATACCTATCAAGATATTATCTTTTCATAATTCTCAATTCTTTTCAATTGCTGTACTATTACTATAATAGATAATATTTTACTAGGAAAAAAATCACTTCAGTGTATTCGTAGTTGGCAAATAAAATATTACTTTGAATCCCTGTACCAGCTATGGCATAGGTTCTCAACGTGGGCGATAACGACCCTTTGTGGGTGTTTGAGGCTTTCGGGGGGCAGTAACAAACCCAGTGTAAATTACGGGGTGTTGAGATTGTATGGAGGGGCATGGGGGGCGGCAGATTAACTAAATATAATCTAAAAAAAGACTTAAAAACACGCTGATTATGTATTAACAAATGTAAACTTTAATACTGGTTATCTTTTGTTTTGATTGTATATATTTAAAATTTAAATACGTACAATCAACATAAGATAGGTTCATCACAGTTAGAAGAACTAATAGAACTGACAACAAATGAAGAATTACAAATTAAATTCAAGAATGGCTGCAGAAGTCGTTTTCGCAAATGTACCCAGGATTATGGTCAATTGTTCAACATTTCTGATAGCCTTCCGATCTTCTCGTCAATTTATTTATTTAGAAAGCAATAGTCTATTACGGATTACTTCCCATAGTCAAAACCCCTGCCTGTTCTTATAATAGGTAAGTTAAAACTTTTATATTCCTCTCTTTTTAAATAAAGAAGAAATTCAGTAGTGTTTCAATTCCAACAATATCCTATCTCCGACTAAAATATATAATATTACACATTTAAATATATTCGTGGCAATAGCTATTTCAGATTTTCAAGTATAAAAAAAGAGGGGGGGGGGTAGGAAAAAACTTAATTAAAAATATATATTTTATTAGTAATAAAATATTTTTTAAAACTTAATTATTGTTTTCACCATGTACTATGTACGATCTTATTACCCTGGAGTAGGAGGTGGGAGGGTGGTATCGATATATTCACTAGAAAAGGGGGCGCCAGTTAAAAATAAGGTTGGGAACCTATGAGCTATGTTATAACTCGTACTTTGTACCAAAAATTGTTTTAAAACTCACATCTAATAATATTATTTCATCATACATATTCAAATTTCAACATAATATGATAAAAATTTCTTACATTGTCTTTAAAATATTATCTGGTTAATAGATATATGGTTATCCATTCAAAGCATTTGACGATATTATTTACGATGTGAGAAAAGAAAAATCTATTCCAGCATACCAAAAGTATTATCAAACCCTTTCATATACGCCAAAATCTACTAGATATAATATACATTTGCTACAGCAATACTCGTTATAAGTGATTTAGGTAAGACGATCAATAAGGAGTTATTTAAAGACAGAACTATGCCTGTACAGAATCTTCTACATCGAATGACAGAATTTCTTGATTATATGTTAAGTTAATAATATGTACATGACAGTAAAATCGTTTTTCTCTTAAATCCTTGCAATCCTAACGCTTTTTCATTGCATTCCTGTCACTTCATGGGCTCATTTTATGAGTTCTTCACATTCTCCTTTCTCAAAACACATCTGGTTTTTTTCACACGCTCTAGCTTACCTGAGGCTACTAGTCTTTCTTTTCACTCATTTATACAGAGATTAAAAATAATAAAATAAAATAAAAACTTATAAGGGAGAAACTAAGCAAAACTACTCACTATCCAACCCTTCACATTAGGATTCGGGAAGAATTCGGGGGAAATGTGTAGAGTTTATACAATATTTATTTTTGGAAAAAAAGTCGAAATAATTCTCTTTGAACAAGGATTCCGCTATGTACACAAAAAAGCTGTTAAAGTACCGCTAATGATTTATCTGCAGAATCCTCTACAAAATCTTCCAAAATAAAATATCAAACAAGAAAATAGTAAAATGATACAGAAATAAGTAATTTATGAAATACTTCTTAGGCTTAGGTCTAGGGCATACAGGGTTAAATAATTTATACAAGTACAGATGTTGTAAGGGTCTAATCGCGAACCTCCTACTAATCCTCATGGGGAAAAACTGTTTCTTTAAATATTATTCTATTAAAAACTTCCTCTCGAAGAAGATGTGACTTATGTAAATCAAGGTTTATATTTAAGCATTAACTTTTAGGTTCGATAGAGCGGTTAGGAAATTTTTTTTAATTTCCGATGGCGAAGTACAAGACAACTGCAAACAAAATGAGAAGTAGAGAATATTGACAAAAAGCAAGGGACAACAGCAACAAAAAAATAAGAAAAGAAACACAAGTCCACAGTATAGTCTATAAATCCCACATTTTGTGTCTGGCCTCCCAATATCTGCTCCATATGGATCCAGAGCTGAGTGTACGGCAGCGTGTCACATGAATGGCGTCCATTTTTTCATTGGACCGCACAGCTTACAAAGGGGACTCTAGGCAATGCCTATCATGTTTAGATGCTTGGAAAGGAAGTCGTGGCCATTGGTGATTAAAAATTCGGCCACAGATCCATCTCGTGGTCATTTTGGAATATGAAGGAGTTTTCTAAACCACACTTTTTGATTATTTATTTGGTTGAATTTAGACCAGAAGTGTTCTGTGTAGTATTTCTTTATGATTCATTTGTCACTATGAAAAGGAACTGTATTGTTAGAGGTTTGAAAGATTTCTGTCCTCTTCTTCGCCATGCAATCGGCATTTTTATTCCCATCAATGCCTCAGTGCCATGGAATCCATTGCATGGCAATATCTATATAGCATTGAAATAAATCAACAATTAATTTTTGACATTTTAGAATTCCACTGATAAAGATGTCTCCATGGAAAATATGGCTTGGAAGGCCACCCTTGAATGACATAAAATAACTACTTTTGAAACACGATCTATGTAGCAAAGAAGTCGAGATAGAGCAATACGTTAAGCTGCAATATTATCATCAAAAGTAGTGCTGTGAATTCCTATTGGTGTATAGAAGGAGAATAGGTTACAGCAAACTCCAGCACCTGCATTAATGCTCCTAAAAATGGGGTAAAAATTTAATAAGAGAAATAGTAACACCCATTAGGGTTCGGGAGAGAATTTTTGCAGCTTGTCGTAGTAAGTACATGAAATTCTCACCTGATGAGTTTCTATCAGTTTGCCGAACATCGCTTCGGAAACTAATAAAATATAATTTTTGAATGAACATCATTTCGTAGTCAACCAGAACGATTATTCTGATAAAGCTCTGTAATCTTAATTTGCGTTGATAACGTTAGTACTTACACTAAAAACTATTATTTAAATAATTTGTTATTTAAAAATAATTCGGATACTTGTATGCATTATACATTATTTAATTGAATGAGCAGTTTAAGTAAGGGAATTTTTAAAATAATCTTTCAGCTTTTTTTCTTTCTTTTTCTTATTCCTTATTTTTAATCAATTTTTTGTGTGAGATCCTTACATTATATTTTGTTATTTTTATGTGTAACAAACATATATAGTAATTTCAAAAAAACAAAAAAAAAATCTGTAACACAAATAAAATTTTTTAAATACGAGAATTTATATTTTTTATGCGCGTGATCGTTAATTTAATGCCAAATACATTTTCAAGAATTAATTAATATTTATCTCTTAGTTGCAACATTAGAAAAGTAATTGATTCAGGATTGATTAAAAACAATTGAAAATTTATCCTTAAACATGAAACAGGGCTAGGCGTTGAAAACAATTCCTCAAACATCAGCTGGAGCTGAGATCATTTTCAGTGTGCTGCAGGGTTTTTCAAAATAAAGGTAACAAGTGAGAAAAGCATATAGACTGCTTATGTTTTCTCGAATCACTCTTTAAAAAGGAATCATTAACCTCTTCGATATCTTTTGTAATTTTAGCTGAATTTATAAATGAGTATAAATGATTTCAAATGAATCTAACAGGGAAATCCCGGCTTACACGACAATTCTATTCCTAGCTCTTCTAAGAGACCTAGAGTAGTTCTTAATCACTCGCGTATCAACACTTCCCATCTCTGAAAAGGATGAGAATGTCTGTATACGAAATAAAAAAATTATGAGCTTTATTGTTACACTTGTTGTTTTCTTTTACAAGACTTCACTCACTTTAATTATTCGCCCCCCTCAAGCCATGCAAGTTTTTGATCGCTTTTAGTGTGGCAACTTCACCCCTCATGATCTTATTTCAAACTCCTCTATCTTTTTTTACTTTTTTCTTCCAAGTGGTTATTTAAAACTTCCTTTCAATAACCGCACGCAGTTATCTTAGAGGTAACGTGTAACTGACTTAAAAATATTATTCTCTTAATCCTTGTTATTAAAGAAAT
>BMAV01000620.1:21774-59654 GCA_019973955.1 Trichonephila inaurata madagascariensis
TAATGTGGTCTGCTTTCTATTTTTATATGTAACTTCAACAAATTGTTCTCTGTTCAATTTATTATGATGAGTGGATAATAGAGCTTTCTCTAAGGTTCCACGTAAATGTATAACCGTTGCCGTTACCAAATGTGTATCAATTTTGGAATTTCTTTCAGAAAATATTATTGATATCAATTAAAAATAGTTTATTTTTAAAAAATTTTGAAATATTGATATATTACCGGAAATTCCGTGAATGATTATGACGTTCCTGGAATTTCCCCGAAATGAAAAAAGCTGGTAATTAGAAAACCTATTGAGATGACGGGGTGCATGACATATTTGCATATCAATCTTAAAACGTAGGATATTGAAAGAATTTGAATTAGTTCATAAGTCTTCTCCATTATACTTCATGGTTCAAAAATATGTGGATGATCGATAATAGCCAGCTGTGATGCTCGATCAACATTAATTTAATGGAAAAAAAAGTGTTTTAATTATGTACCTAAGGATCAAAATACTTTATACCTTAAGCAATTTTTTTTCATTAAAAAAATATAGGAAACTGTGAATTAGCCTTCATTATTTCAGGTAAATTGAAATAAATATTTACTTTGGCTTATTAAAAATGTTTTAAAGCCTATGCAAACGTTGTTTAGAGTTAACTCTTTTGATAAAATAATGGAAAAAAGATATTTTTCATGATGTAAAAATTTCAAAATACTCAAATGAAAGATTTTAGAGTTTTGTTTACACGTAAAACTGGAAAATAAATAAAATCTTTTGTGCGTTTTGAAAAATTTTAGGAATAATACTTGTAATTATATTGTTATTTAAATAATAACATAAATGTATGTATTCATTTTTTTTTAAATATGTTTTAGAGTATCTAATTCATATTGAACTAAATATTTTATTTACACAAAATATTTTTACATTCTCATACGAAAATATCTTGTTATTTTTTTGTATTTTTCTTTTTTTAAAATAATTAGCTGTACAATAATGTATTGATGATCAAAATGAAGATGATTGTCATTTTTATTTCATTATATCCAGAAAAGCTGGATATATTTATGTATTAGGTATCTACATTAGGAGGGATCGTGATTAAATGTAGAAAAAAATTATTATTACTTAATTACATAAATTAATAAATAATAGTAATTAATAAATAATTAATGAATCAGAAATTATTACATACCTATGCGGCAAAGATATCCCATGGTATGGAAATTAGGAAACCAATAACTAAAAAAAAATTCCAAATTTAATATTGCTTAAAAGGATTTGAATTTTCTTGAAAAATGTAAAAATACTTAATTTAGATTAGATAATTTTCGATTAAAAATAAAGTTATTTTTCTACAATATACATTATTAAAAGAATTATTATTAAAAAGTGAATTAGTGCTACGTACATTTTAACATTTCATTACCCCAGCTCTCTCCCCCTACAACAAACACCGTCCATTTAGTCAGAGGGCTGCGGTAGCCCAGTTGTCAAGGTATCGAATCATGGCAGGCATATCATGAGTTCGAGCCCAGTACCACTAAAGACCCGCCATGTAGGGCAGCGATGCACGTTAAATCTGTCGAGAGCTGAAACGTCCTCCCGTTGATGTGGTGTGGTAGTTAGGAGAGGGGGGTGCTAGGTCAGGTGTCGTCCACGTCACTTGACCATGGTTTGAAATTACGTGGTCCGTCGCCAAAAGCCCTCGTGTAGCTGAATAGTGCGACGTTAATATTCACTCACTCACCCATTTAGTCAGATCCAAGCTTTTTTCCGTCTTCTGCATTATCGTACAGTGTAATTTGGACATTAGTTTTTTGTTTTAAAATTTAATACTAAAGAAGTCGTTAAAAGTACCTGGTATTTTTCCCCCCTTCAAACAGCTTCGTAGATGTCCTCCCAACGCTATAAATGTTAAAAAATATTAAAATATCTGTTTTACTAATAACAATTACTTTAACTTTTTACCATGAAAAAGCTGAAATACCTAATCTCCGTGAGGAAATATTAACGTAAAAAAAATAATTTTTTATATACATATATTTTATTTTTCTTTTCATCTTGTGACGGGGCTTTATCGGTTCTTCTATTAAACCTCTTGGGATTTCTTTGGGGCCAGAATGGCAATTCTTTCCAACCAATCCAAGATGAGAGCGTGGTTATGCAGATTAGGAATTGTATATATTGGAACGTTAGTATTCGCGAGGAGTGCTAAGTGAAGTGAGGTAATGAGAGAGGTAAAGCTGTAGGTGAAATTCTAAAAGAACAGTCCAAGTGTATTCTAAGAGTTCTATGAGTCGGTCTAATAGTGCCCGTGAAGTTGATTAGTAAGTGGGTCCGAGACCAGATGAGTATTCCCTTAGCCGGATCAAGTCGGGTTGAAGAATTTAGTGACGATATAAGGACCGCAGCTGTTCACCGAGGAAACAGCGGTAAGGCAGTTTGATTAAGCTTTAAGACTAGAACGAATTCTAATGTTAGGAAATAATCCATAAATATAGATTTAGTGGTTTATTGCGCTAATTGTCAGAAATACGGTATACGTTTCATCACTCCTAATCATAAACCACCTAGACTAGTGTTGTTTTATTGAATATAAATTAAGATCATAATAAACTAATTTTACTATGGCAGAATTTAGTGGTCAATCCTTCATTCCCTCAAACATAGGTCACGTGGATGGGGATGAGATGATACCCCCAGCGTGCGGAGTATCATAATCTATATACTTTCCATACAGATAGTTCGGTATAGGAAGATTTTTAAATTCTGAAAAAGAAAGGTTTCGATTCACCCTGATATGTTGATATAACGCCAAAAATAGAATTCAATTATGATATACATGAATGATATGCGTACAATCATCTCGCACTTACACACAGCGCAGAAAAGTCTCACAAAAATATGATAAATTGAAACTCAAAATTATTAGCTAAATGGGAGTAAGATCTTATCTTGTAGTAAACTGAAGTTCATCCAAGCTGTTCTTTACTAGAGTTTGGGGTCGAGGGTAGCCTAGTGGTTAGAGCATCGGACTCCAGACCGGAAGACCTGGGTTCGATGCCCGATGCCACCAAATACCCTCCGAGTATACACGGAGTAAGTGCTCATTAAATCAGTGGGTCTGAAAGTCTTGTGGGCGGTCGTAGCTGAAACTGCAAGTGCGGGAGGCTGGAAAATATTTCCCTCCCCTCCATTTCCATGCCTAAATTATGGAGGTGGAGATCAGTGGAGTGGCCATCTATCGTAAAGAAGTCCATCCTGTCTCACAGGCAGTGGCAACAATCCTTCCTTCCCTTCGGGAATTTTATCGAGCTAAAATCTTACTGGCACCTTTATAGTGCTCGAGGCTAAGGCCAACGACAGGCGTACATCTAGCCTCTTGCCACGATGAATTTCCTGGTTCTTGATCTGACACTGTCGATCAGGTGGCATTAGCAACCACAACGAGAGTGTTCGTAAAGGGCTTGTACGTATACTTACGCGATCAAGTTTTCTTAAAAATAATTTATTCGAGATCAAAAACACGGTTCTATCTATTGTAGTAAACGTAGAATATAGCGAACAGCGAATATACCAAAACATTAAAAATTTGAAAAAATTTAACAATTTAAAAAATTAAAACAATTTGAAAGCATAGGTGTGCGTAATATACGCCAGATTTTACGGTAAATAAAATAATTCAAACCTGATCTTATGGATACGCATATCACTCGAACATAAAAGCATCTATACCTTTTCCATATTCATCTACAGTTGTGAATTTATAACACAAATAATATAAATTAAAAATCTTTTTATCTATGAAGGAATTTGTGCGAACTTTCAATCTTTCCTTGTGTACGACACTTTCAGTTATTTATAATAAAACTATTTTAAACGTATTTTAAAAGCATAACGATTAATTGGATAAACAATAATTCACATTTTTTTTCTTTATTAAAATATTAAATACATGGTACATAAAGTAATCTATATTTTTAATGTGCTCTTTATGTAATACAAGTAAAATTATTAAACATAACTTTTAATCTAAAGTACATTTTACGAAATTTGCTTCAAGTTTTGATAGTAGCATTAACCCTTTAACGGGCACACAGCTGAAATACAATTTCCTGTGATAAAGTACTTGATAAATGTAATGTTCTCATCCTCTAAAAACATTATTTAGTCACAAAAAAATATCTAATCGTGGGTTTTTAGACGTTATAGCCAATGCGCATTTAGGACATCTAACTTATATACTTTTCGGGACAGAAATAATGATTCATATTACAATAATCTTTTTTTTTTTGTCTTTTTTTTTGAAAATTAACATTTATGTAATAACTATTTCAATAACAATTAAATGCAAAGTATAACAGTTATTTAATAATAATAGAATAATTGTACAACAGAGAATACTTACTTAGAAAATATATAGAATACTTAGAGAATATATATTGAACTTGGTATATATCCACATTTTATATTTTATTTAATTTTAGTGTGAAAAGTTAGAAATAAAGTAATATTTTTGAGAATTTAACTTAGTTATTTCCCAAATTTGATGAACTATTTACTGTGGAACTTAATAATATGCAAACGTTTTCTCCGAGCAGGAAAGCCGTAATGAAAGGTTTTCGAACCCGAGAATCCTGTACCACATGTTGTAAACAAAGTTTGTTTATATTTCGCACCCCCAATATTCACACGAGATTCTAAATGCTCTCCCTCGAGTACAGGGAAAGCGAAAATTTCTAGGTCATTTTTCTGTTCTAGGTGGGTAGTAGATAGAGCCTCTATCCACGTATTAAAGGTTACCAAAAACCTAAATAAAACCTTTTTTTTTTTAAATTGTACATTTGCTTAATTCATTCAGATGAGATAAAAGTATACTTAAGACATGTCGAAATTATTTTCAAATATCAGAAATTTTGTTTATAGTGATGAAAATACAATTTGTAGATTTAAACCGAGAGAAAGACTGTTTTTAACTACCCATCAGAGTACAGTAAATGCAAAAAAAAAAGGATCGTGCTGTCATCCTTATTAATTTTTATGCGGTTTAGCTTCATTTAACGCATATAGATAGACTAAATATCCAACACCCGCTTTGAGAAAAAAAATATTAATATGTGGCTAGACGTATTAGCCACTGCCCGCTAAGGGGTTAATCAATTAATTCCTAAACATTGAAATAAATTTTGGACACCAACATTATTTAATTTTATTTAATACAAACAGGACCATGAATGGAAGTTAAAATAAATAGGACAATGCACAGAATCCTAAATACGCAGCATCAATATTTCAAATATTCAAATACCGATTTGATCCCGCACGTTCCAAAACGAACAAAATATAAGAAATCCGTTACATAAAGCTAATGTAGATTTTCATTTAAATTATCAGAAAGGATTTCTGCTGAACATTGTTACACTCAGATACAATAGGCAATGCCATTATCCCGAAAATATCCAACCGCTAACGAAGGAAGAACGCAACATTTGTAAGGACGTTTCTAAACATGCATTTAATAAGCGAGACTACACACTGCCTTTCCGTACTTTATATACAGAAGCTCACGTATGTGGATTCACACTGAACTGAAGAGGGATGAACTGATAGTTTTGCAAATGAGGGAGGAATGCAACACTTGGAATTAATATTCAAAGCGTGTGCAGGGGCGACGTGCCGGGGACGCCCTTGCTTCCTGAGTACAACACAGAGAATATGGGATGAGCCATGGGCATTTGTTGTAGTCGAGGAATAACGGCTTCCACAAATGCAGCAAACCGTTCAAGAATTTCAAATTAAGCAATTTGTGAAGCTATTTGGGGGTGTCGAAAATTTCGGATGGCATTCGAAAGCCGGAAACCCCTGACGTAACCGAAAAGGAACTTATGTTTGTTGAAAAGTCGAGCGGGATCTGAATACTGATTGGCGGGGAATCCATTTTTTATTCTTTGCCAAGTTTTTTTTAAGGTGTAAAGAGATTTGGGAAGAATTCGAATCTAAATGGCCGAAAAGGATTCGTTTTTTTTTTTTCCCTTTTTGTTTCAGTTTATGTTTATTTGTTACATTGTTAAGCAGAGAGTTAAAACTATTTTGATACTTGTAGAGTACATTTTAGCAATTGTCTTAATTTTTTTTTTTACATACTTCTATTTTTTAAAATTATTTACTGTTTTAGCTATAACATTCAGGGTTTTCTATAAATATATGCCAATTTTCTATTTTATCTACTTTTTCTTATATTAACAGATTCAGCCAATAATGAAATAATTACTTTTAAAAAGTAGCTTAAAAAATCTACGCATCATCTTATTTTAATAAATGAAGAAGTTTGATATATTATTTTGAGACAATTCTCTAAATGAAAACTCTTAACAGTTATGATAAAGAAATATATTCTAATTAGCGCACACACACAATTTGAAACATTAAGAATTTTCAAATGCAGATGAAAATAAAATGCGGATTATGAATTTTATTTTTTTGAAATGTTAAAGTATTTCGAATCTTTTCATTGAATATTTATTATTTTTAGCATAGAAAATAAGAAAATGAAAGAGAGAGGAAAGAATAACTATTTAACTTTCCGAACGAAAAGTAGTGGCCTTCAGTAGTCATCCTTACAGACTTGTTCCCGGCACAGAGTGGGCAGTTTTCCCAATCTGGTGCTAGGAAAGTCCAAAAATGAAATTGCGCGAAATAAAAAAAACAACTCTCTATTTATGGTCCTCATAGGCTCCCTAGCCATGTGGTAAACAGTTTTCGTCAGTACGCGAATGAAAATATTCTACAATCAGCGGTTTAGATCGGGTTTCTTTTTGCTACAAGAAACACTTGCGAGCGTCATTCTCTAGTAAGAACAATCATTTCGTCTGAAAAAGACTTTGCAGGTTTAAGTGGGGTTTTTTTAAATACATGCCATGGGTAAGTAATATCTTGATTAGCCTTTCAAATTAGGTTCAAGTTTGATTAAAAATTATAAAAACTTAACATTTAGCACAGCATGTAACTCCTACTAACATATGCCGTTTTTTTCTGTTTATTGGAGTGGAACTTCTGGGATTGACACGGATTGATCACAGTAACACTTGTGTCACATAGAGTAGATATATACCTTTAATTTAATACCAAGTTTAGCTGCTACTTCCTGCTACTCCCAAAGTCATGATTTTTTTTCAGCGTTGGCCGATGGTATTACTCGGCGTGCCTTATTCAATGTATGGAAGGAAGAGCAAGGTACTAGCGCAAAACTAATGTTGTTTTGAGTTTATATAGGACTACAACGGACTTTGATAAATATTAGGACCAGCAGCAATGAAAATTTAGAAAAAAATGTTAAAAATTTCTGCTCGTTTGTAGGGGGAAAATGGATGATGTGCCATAGAAATGAAAAGTTCTCCAAGAGTCAAATGATGCGTGGTTGTCGGGGAAATAAGATTTATATTATATTTTATTGTTTTTAGGAAAAGTATATAGCTAATATTTTAGTGTGGTATTTAATATTTATTTAAGCTTAGAATAATTGTTTTTTCAGAATTATAAACTTTAAAACGGTTTTTCTCGGTTTGTATTTTTTCACATTCAAAATACCCCTTCTTCCACAATTATTTACCAATCAATTCCATTTTTCCCTGTGTCTTATATGTAATGCATGTAACAAAATTAGGGATCCATTTTGCTGTAAATTGAATACTTTTTTTTTAAATAAATTAAATATGGGAAATATTAGGCTTTTGGTTGAAGTTTAGCATATATATATATATATATAAACATTTTATTATTATTTTTTTTACCAAAACTAATTAAGGTATTGTAAAATCGATCCCTAAAGGTGTAAAAACATTCTCAGAAATATTCCAAAAATTTCATGTCAAAAAATTAATTAACACAAATGAGTAAAATTTTAAAAACTTCCAAATTTTTTAAAAGAAATTAAATTTGTAAAATTGTGTGAATAAAATGGAAAAGTTTTATCTCGTATCATTTTTTTAAAATAAACATTATATAAAATGCTAAAATGTAATTTTTAAATACATAAATAAAACAAATGCTCAAAGGGTGCCGAGTCCTTTTAATCACTACCTATTATCCTTTATTGTGTACATATAATGTTATGTTTGATTTCATTTGTTTAATCTTTAAAAAATATTAAATTTAATTTTTTTTAACTTGCCACACTATTTATTGTATATATTCTCCCACGTATAAATTACTGTTTCTGTTAATATCCTTATATTCTTGTTCAAAAACTAGTTCCACTTAGCAATCATTTATTCTTGATCAAATTCAAACTTGACATAAATTAGTTAAGACCCTATTAATCTTATTTGTTAGTAAAAAACAGAAAATAATACGCAATTTACATTAATCACTATGATTTTAGATCATTATGAAGACTTTAAAGCCATAAAATAATTTCCGTGCGCCAGATTGGGAAAACTGCCCACTGTGCGGCGTGTCGTGAGTTCAGGCTTAATGCCTCTGAAGACCCGCCATCTTGATTGGCTGATGTATGTCAAATCTGTCGAGCTCATAGTCTTCTCTGTGTCGTGGTGTGGGAGTTGGTAAAGGGGAGGGGGAGCTAGCCGAAGTGTCGTCCTCGTCACTTGACCATGGTTAAAAATTGAGAGTTTCCAGTACCCTTATTTTGCTTTAAATGTGACTCATACAATTAATCACTTAAACGTTAGTAAAAAATCACTCATTCATGAACACGAAAAATGAATAAAAATAATTCATGAAATTATAATATTCCTTCTCTTTTTATAGCGAAATTGAAAATATCAGTATCAATTGAATGTCTGTATCGATTGAACGTCTGTTGTTTAAAACCTACTTATTGCATATTTTTAAAGTATTTTCGAAACTTAATCGATATTTCAGAATTTACCATATCTTCTGTAGGTTAAAAACACAATTAAATGTAGGTTATTTTGAAAATTAATGTAATAGCACTTTTGTTAAATGATAAGAATATATCTTTCCCGGAGCAACAAAGATTTTATTTTTTAAAAACAGTGCTTCTCAAACTTTCAATGTTGGTGACCCAATTTTCAAATATACAGCTAGAGAGCTCTATATAACGAAGTCGCTAAATTCAGGAAAAAGGTTCGTTATATGGAAAAGTCGTTCTATAGAGGTTCATCTTTTAATATACTTTACGAATCACATAAAACAAAATTTAACTCCTAAACACTATACATTAAAAAAAAGTAATTATTCACAGCTTTCTTTAAATTAATATATGTTTATTTTATATATCTTACGCCTCAAAAAAGAAAGAAAAACTGCAAGGAAACAAGAAAAAAGAATGTCAAAGACTTCACTCTATTTCCAATATTAAGAAAATAATTTTATACTAAAATTAATGAAAAATTATTTTTTTTTATAATTTAAAGGATACAAGTAATATTAAGCATATACATTATTTTATAATTAGAGCACGGTACAACTCCACTGAGGGTGAAAGATGATATCTAAAATGTTTCTAGTAAACTGGGCAATGGGGGTTAAAGGTTGCACTTCTTGGATGAACCGTCGAAAACTCTATCTCTCTCGGTGATTTAAGATCTAATAAAACCAGTTCAAGATTTATTATCACCAAAAAATGTGTTAAAGAGAGAATTACTTGAATTTTTTTCAGAAACACTTTAAAAAAAAAGGGAGAACAAAAATTGAATCGCAAAGGAAAATGTTTGTAGAAAATGCACTTCTCTATAAAGAGGTTATTTTACAAAGAAAATCGTTAAATGTTCAAGGTTTCAGGGAAAAGTTCGCTATATAGAAAAATTCGCAATTTAGAGGCTCGACTGTAATTTTTCGCCCCCCCCCTTCCCCAATAATAATATATTTTATCGCTAAAGCTACAATCTGCTACTTTAATTATAAACCGCACAAATTATCAAGATAAGTAATAAATTTTGCATGTAAATTTATAAATGACAAATCACTGGTAATTATTTAACTTGTTCTTAACTTAGAGTTGTTAAATTAATAATCATATACTTTGTATAGTGTACGATATTGTTACATTTATAAGTGCATTATATCAATATAAATGTGTATTTTTTATTATGTCAGAATGTATTTTGTGTTTTGCGTCCTTTCAGTAAAGTTAAACTTTTTTTAAAAAATAATATTTTTCTCCCGATATGCTCCCACTCTGCACACAGGGTTATCACACCCCTTTAGGAGGCTCGCCCCACAGTTTGAGAAACACTGTCTTAAATGCATCTTCTAGTTGTTGTTTTTTAAGTCAAACACACACACACACAAAATATGCATAGTGAAAAAATAACCCCTTTTTTTATATGTATTGCATCCAATAATAAAAGAGCATTGAATGTTTTCATTCTATGTTATAATTGTCTGAAGCAAAATATGCATATTCCAGAATACAATTATTCAGAAATATTGACTAATTGTATTAAGAAATCTTCAAAAAATTTTAGTGCGATAATGTTAGAAAATTAATTATTATAATTAGTATCACCCTTCTAATTTGTTTTAATCAACTGAGTAATTTTAGAATTAACTGTAATAGCCTAATAAATAATTTTATCTTAGTGCAACACATAATTCACATTGCATACAGAAATTTGTGAAAGTTTGTTATATTGATCATTATCGCAGAGAGAATATATATATAACTAGTTTACATAAATGCTTCATTAACTATAATATAAATGAATAATATGTTTTAAAGGTTTTTAAAAAGAGATGAAGGCAGTTTTAATTTCGCAACCATACTTCAGTTTAATTAATTATGTTTTGTTTTGAAATTGCAAATATGAACACTCTTAAAGTAGGAAATAAGGCTCAAGAAAATAAATATGATAAACAATGCTGGTAATTTATAGGGATTCACATAGTTATAAAATAGTTGGGCTATACAAACATAAATTAAGTGAAAAAACCTTTTTTTATGAAAAGCAGACAGAGATTCATGCGTAATAATATATAAAGGTAAGAACTTTAATCTAATTATTAAAGTTATGTAATACTATAGAGTAAATAATACTCATCAAAGTAGTTTGTTTTTATCTGTAATATGCAATTACATTTAAATTATTTTGTTATGACTATATAATTGACATTTTTTATTAAGAATTCTCAATAAGTAAAACGATGTCTAAAATAACGATTTGCAACTCAACTCGTCCGTCACTCTCTATGAGCCTTATTCCTTTACCCCTCTATCATTGAAATATCGATACTTTATTTCTTTTTTAATGAACCAATAAATATTATTTATGATTATTAGGATTTTATTTTTGTGCTGAGTTGGTTTTGTATTCTAATTGGGAATATATATGATTCTAATTCTTGTAATATATAGGATTCTAACTCTTGTAATATATATTTTAAACCACACTAACACTATATGTTCAATTAATATTAATTTTGATCTAACAGAGCTCTGATTAATACAGGTAGGATCACATTTTTATGTTTAAAATAAACCGAAATATTTTTTGCAATACCATTTGGCAATTATTTGCATGTTTAATAAATTTTATGAAATTATTTTCGTAACAAACTCCAATTACGTAATTTCCAAAACAGCTTTTTTTTCAAGTTTTACAAACAAAAACCACTTTATAAACAATTTAGTCATGACTATTTTCTGTTAAAAATATGAACTTTACTTTTTTGGTGTTGAAACAAAGTAAAACATGACTTATACAAGTTTGAAAAAAATTTAAGCATTTTTTTTTTTTTTTTTTTGAAAAAAAAATCAGATGAAAAGTGAATGAATACAGCTTGCTTAAAGATCTATATATGATTGATTTTGAATAATAAAAACATAACAAAGTATATTCTGTTAATAAATTCAAAACTCTTTTGTTTACTTTTCAGGAAAGGAGAGTTTGAATCCACATTTTTAAAATCTTATAAAAAATCAATAATTTTCTTTTTAATTTTATATATTTAATTATAATTTTTTGTTATGTCTGAATTGAAACATTAAAGTTCTTTTTTACATTTCCAGCACGCCTATTCTGACATGAATAGATTATTTATAATTTTTTAAAGATTTCTTAGTAATGATTTCAAAAAATGATATAAAATAAGCTATTTTACTTTCAAAACATATTTATCAAAAACTCCTATTATTTCTAAGCTTTTTAATCATAAAAACAGATGTACTTTCTCCAAATTATTTTTGCAGCATAAACAATTTAACAATACAATAAAGTAGTAGATCGATATTGCCGAAACATCTCTCTTCATGCAATTTTACAATAGTATTGATGAAATTTCTTTCTTGTTAGAAATACATATGTGAGAGAGATGTTTCAAACAAACCAGAATAATAGGTTGATTGATTAAATATGATTGAAATTAAATATATTTTCATCAATCGATTTAAATTTAATTTCAATTTAAATTCATTGGATGTAAAGGAACTATGACTAACTATCGATAATGAAAGAATACACCTAACCAAATTGTACTCTCGCCTAAATTGTAAAAGTTTTCCCATCGGATATCACTTTTGCTTTTCCACTTTTCCATGATAATTGCATTTCAATTTATCGATTTTGTCGATTTTGCAATAAAACCGAGCATGGCAACTTAACTCTCGTTTTTTCTTCTTTTCTCATACTTCATTCTTTCATTCTCCTTTCTGCTCTGAAGTACAGCGCACGAGTTGGGATTGTAATCCTATCGATTGTAGATACGTCTTTCTTCTTAATCGATATCAGTCAGACATTGATAAGGTCTTAAACCGCAAAAATCTATAACCGTAATGGGAGTTGGTAAAAGTTATCCGAAAATGTTATTAATTATTTTAATCTTATTTCTTTGTTTTTTTTTTCTTTATGCGTGATTTTGCTTTGTTTATTATTTATCTTGAAGAAATCCCGAAGTTTGATCCTGCTCGGAATATTAAATTAAAATATTTAGTTAAGCAGAATATCAAATTAATTCAGTAACGAAATGTGTTCCAGGGCTGGTGAAATGGTAAATTTAGGAACACGTTCATCTTTTTTGCATATATTGTGCAAATACCTGTACGAAATAGAAAAATAGCATATTAAATGAAATGCATACTAATTTAATTCATGACATGAAATTTTTTTTGCCTCCAATATGCATCAAGAAAAATGTTAAATCCAGAAAATATAGTTTGAAGGTCTTGAGAGATAAAGATGGTTGTCATATAATAAAGCTATATTCAACAGATGTTTCAACCACTTGATAGTTGTGCAAAAAAAGTGTTACTTTTGCTTAGATTTGTTCAGCTTTGTTATATTTCTGGTATTAGTACGTTATTAACATTGAAAAAAAGGGTAGTACATTACATAAATAAATAATTTTGAAGAAAAACTTAATATAATAAAGCCAAAATGTAAAGTTGCTTTTTTTTCCACATCTTTAACAACATTTTTTTATTACTTTTTTTTTCCTTTGCAAAATAGTTTTCAAATTTTCCAATTTTTGTTGCTAAATTGTAAATATTTTTATAAATATTATATATATATTATCAATTGTAGTAGATAATGCATTTAGACTACTATTATGATTATGTATGTATATATCTAATGTTAAGAAAAACCATTCCCGGCTTTTAATTTAAGAAATTTCTAGTGATAGTCTAGTGACAGATACTATGGCCGTGGTTGTCTAGTGGTTATGGCCATGAACTCGTGGCCGACTTGTCACCAATTCGATCTCTATTGTCTTTAAAAACCATCCGTGGAAAGGCTGATCCATATGACCATATGAAATTATTCAATGCTTCAAATCCTTCCCCCCCCCCCCCCGCGGTAGTTTGTAGAGCCAGCCCCGGTATTGTCCTCGTCACTTGACCTAAGTTCAAAAATAGGATATCTGTTGCCAAGAGCCCTCGTGTTGCTTTATAATGCTTGCGACGTTAATAAACCCTTAATATTAAAATTTTACGACCTAAGAACTCTACGCTTACATGAAACAATCCGACGTACCTGTGTGAGGATATTGCAATAGAAATATAATTATATATATTTACCTTCTTTTTTATATTTTTTAAATAAGGATGCAATGTTTTGAATGCATAAATAATTCAAAAAAATATATTTTGCGCAATGCAATGCTTGATGCTTGATTTATTTTTTCTGTTGACTTAAGTGTATTCTGTTAGCAAAAAATTGAACAAAATTTTGCTTGCTTTTATTTTTAATACTAGTTTGAAATTGCGAAATCTTCAGAAATTTATTTTAAATAATGTATAATAAATCCTTTATAGAAACACTTATACTGTAATTATTTATAATGCACTGAAGTGCCTCTGAATTAGGGATAGCAAGGACTATGCAAATTGTGTAGAGCTGCGCATCCATTAAGCACAAGTGAGGGCGCTATGGTTACTGAATATATATCGCGCACTGTAGTTGCTCTGAAATAGCTGTTGGAATTGCCAGGATGTATAAATTGTTTGATTTAGACGCCTTTAATCATGGACAAATTGTAGATGCGCAAAGCATGGGCCATTCAATTTCCTAAATCGTCGGACAGCTAGGATTTTCAAGGTCGAGAGTGTCAAGAGTATACTAAGAGTACATGGATGGTGGACAAAAAACTAGAGATCGGAAAACTGCAAAAGACAATTTGACTTGAGAGCGCTTGGTGAGAGACGGCTCAGGCGTATTGTACGTAGCCAGCGAAGCCAAACATAGCTCAAATTACCACCCAATTGAATGACGGTGCCAATCATACAGTCAGTAAACGGACTGTGCAACGCTCGCTTCACCGTATGGGTTTCGGTAGACGTCGACCTACGAGAGTACCGTTGCTCAATGTTCACCATCGGGTAGCACGTCTTGCCTGGGCAAGAAAGCACAGAGACTGGAGTGTAGAGGACTGGAAACGGGTAGCATGGAGTGATGAGTCTCGATAGCTGATTACTTAACACCAATGGGAGGTTGAAAATATGGCGTCTAGCTCATGAAGCCATAGATTCTGAATGCCAGGTTGGAACAGTACAAGGACATGGTGGCTCAATCATGGTCTGGGGTCTTTTTTCATGGCACTGTTTGGGATTTTGGGTGTGTGTATCAGTGTGTGCCCAGACTTAAATCCTATTGGGAATCTTTGGGATGTTTTGGAACAAGACATGAAAAACCATCATACAGCACCAACGAACCTTACAGAATTATGGAAAGATTTAGCCAATATTTGGTAAGTAATTCCCGTGAAACGTTTTCAGAAACTTGTTGAATATATGCCTCGTCGTGTGGCAACTGTTATCAAGGCCAGAGAAGGCCCAATTCGTTACTAGATAGGTAACCCTAATTCAGTGGCACTTCAGTGTGGTTTATATAATATATATATTCACTCATGATGCCATTAAATGGTGATAAACGTTTTAAAATTCTTCATAGGGCGGTACTTGATTCAAAGCTATTTACTTTTCCAGACACAATTAAAGAAGAATTCAAATACTAAGCAAACCAACAAACAAAACTCAACTGCCTTAAAATTAAGGTGAATATCAGATTTATCATTTATATTTGGGAGCTAAAGAACTATCAGGATTATTTTTAGTACATTTAATATGCATTATAAAACCAACATTTTCTAATTACTTACTGATACATTAATAAAATTATTTTGCAAATTTTCAATATGGCTTGATAAAAGTATGTAATGATATTGCATTTAAGTTTTATTTTAAGCATTAATCACAGAAAATGTACATCAAAATTCAAATTACTTAAGTGCACTCTAGTGTTGTTGTTGTACTAATCCCCCGTCTGGTCAGGCTAAGTCAGACCATATTGGTGAAGCTGTTGACTTTAATGAAGTCCGATACTAGAAGTGGACTATCATGGATATCTTGCCAATGTCCAAGGCAGACCAAGATATTCTGCGGTGAAGCTTGTTCTAGCTGTCATTTAGGGCAAATATAAAACATCTTATTGCATCCAAAAAAGGTGAGACTTATTAAGTGTCCACTGTCAAATTGGAACCGACAAGTCTGTTACAAGGAACAGATAAAGATCTTGTGCGTTTTATTATATCCAATATCATTATAAATTTATTAGCATCTCGATTTATTTAACTTTTTTTTTAAAATTCAAAACTCGCCATTTGTGTAAAATTTTGCTATTTTGTAAATAATTAAATTTTATGATTACAATATTGCAAATCAGACATGCTTACTTCATAGGTATAAAAATAAGAAATATCTTATCCAGCATGTAAGCTTTTTAAAACATTGTATAATAAAAAATGTTATTATTTAACCATTAAGTTTGAATTTTACTTAATAATGATTAAATATTTGAACATAATTTCATTACATTTATATAGTATGTATTTGCATGTATATATTTATGTATAAAATATTTCAAGATGTATAAAATTTAGAGCAAAATATCATATTTGTATATGTGTGACATGCATATAATATCTCTATATATCCAAATACAAATAAAATAGTTATTAAAATAATTTCGTGGATAAATCTCATAAGAAATCATATTTTATGATTTAAAATTTATTACTACCATAGAACTAATTCGATGACCTAATAAAATAAATACCCTGAACTTAAATTGAAATTTGACAGATTATCATAAACATAGCTTGACAAAAGAAGCAAGCGAGAGCCAACTTGGACACAAAACAATAACAGATACTGTGTAGAATTCTTATTAACACAACTCTTCTTCCATCTCTCGCCAAATCCTAACTGTTATTCATAGAACTAGAATAAATACATTATTCTAAGTCAAACAAAGTTTACTATTGCCCTTCTTCTAAAACAAAATTTAAAGAAATAATAATAATAAAAGATAGTATTTATTTTTAATAAATATCGCAAAAAAATAATTACACATGTGAAAAGTATTTTCAGCATATATATATATATATATATATATATATATATATATACGAAGGTAACTCTGAAATTTTTTTAGATACGCACACACAAGAAGCTATAAAATAAAATTAACGGTTTAGTATGAAAATACAAAGCATTTTAACACCAGAGACGACGTTTTACTGACTTATTTCAAGTTATTTAGCGTAGAATAAATTTTAGACAGAAGAGAATATTATCGTGTAATGATTTTCTATGATTTTAAAGCTGGATTAAATCAAATGGAATGCGTTCAACGGCTGCAATTAGCATTTGGTGATGAATCTCCATGCCATGTTACTGTATTCAAATGGTTTAAAACTTTTGCAGTGGTCACAATTCACTTCAGGATGAAGAACATACAGGAGGGCCACGGCCGGCAGTAATCCTCGAAAGTGTCTGGCATACGAAAAATTTTAATGGATGATAATCGCAGTACCTACCAAATGATACAGAGGGAACTTAACTTTGGATCCACAGCCATATACAAAATTATTCATGTAGAATTACATATGAAAAAAGTAGTTTGCCTTTGGGTTCCCCATAATCCAACTGAACACCAAAAAGAGGAACATGTCAGAATCAGTAAAAAAGTCCTTAAAATTGCCAAATGATGGTGGCCACCACGTCATTTCTAAAATTGTAATGGGTGATGAAACGTACATGCCGTTTTATGACGTTTCAACACGTCAAGAAAGCAAAATATGGGTCTTTGAAGATGATCCCATGCCAACAATGGTGAAGATCCAACGAGCAATGAAAAAATTAATGTATGCCGTTTTCTTCAGAAGTAAGGAGTTGATCAAAGCCATCAAGTTGGAAGGACAGAAGTCAATAACAGCAAACTGGTATACCATAAAATGTCTTCCAGAAATTCTCCAAGAAGTTAATGCTAGGGGACTAATGCTTCACCATGAGAGCACATCTTCCCATACAGCCGTATTAACAGCTGAGTGTCTTAAGCAAAAACAAATTAAAGTGATGGAGCATCCACCTTATTCTCCTGATCTAGCTATGTGTGACTTTTGGTTATTTATTAATCTAAAAAAGAACTTACGTGGACGTCGTTTTCATTCAGAAGAAGACATTCATGTGGGTATAAATGTGTTTTTTTCATTAATTCCAAGAAATGAAGTATTTCAAGCATTTAATCCTTGGAAAATTCGTATACAAAAGTGCATTGATGCTGGAGGAGACTACTTTGAACACTCCCAAAATTTTGTAAGTATAACTGTAAAAATCTAAAAGTGTCTCAAAATTTTCAGAGTGACCCTCGTATATATAATCTACATCATAAATAATTTTTTTAAAAAAAAATAAACTAGTCTATTCTCAACATCTACTATTATATAGTTTTCATGATATGCAAAACCATTTTTTCCTTCACAAACGTGAATGTTATACAATAATGTATAAAGCATTATTTTTTGTTCTTTTTTAAAACACTTGCATATTATAAAGCTGAATTAAAACATCAGTATATTTTTGAACTTTTGATAACAGATTTTAGCATGATAACCAGTTAGGGGTTTAACTGTAAGATATTTTATACAGAAAAATAAAAATACATAATTATTTATAGTATAATTAAGGTTTCTCTAAAATACAATATAATCAATATATAATATGTTTTTATATTTCTTGGAAAATTATGGACTATCATATTTATAATAGTTTGATCAAATTTTAATTTGAAATTTCTATTTCTACAGTTTTGAAAAACATTACTTATATCAGGTCTATTTCTGAAACTTTCATTCACATTTTAAAAGACTATCTCTCACAAAGTTTCCCTCTTAAAATTTACTCAGAGTTTTTTCTTTAATGTTATTGAGAACCTTTCACTGGCATCGCCTTTCAGAATAAACGGGATGATATACAGACATGCGCATTGTTATATTAAATTATTTGGAGATAGATAATAATTGTAATTATACTGTCAATAACCATCTTGTGCCGACAGCTTTACTATTAATTACAGTGGGTTATTTTAAGGGACGTTGGAAAGCCAAAATCTTATTTTTTTGACAATTTGAGATTTTTGCATTTTCAAATTGTGTAGATTTTAACCTTTCTAAAAATACCTTACTTTAACCTCTAAGGTAATAAGAAGCCCTTAAAGCCTATTTTTAAATAATCCTTGAAACTAGGTCACGCCCATTTGAATGGCAAAAAATGTTAACAAAGTACTTCGTTTTTGCTTAAATTTTGAACGTCTGATATAAACCTAAACATGTGTCTTTTATTGTAAATTGAGCCTTTTATTTTTTCATTTCCTATTCGATCAGAAACCTTCATGTATACATTAAAATCAATTTATCTCAAATGTAAATTTTGATGTTGGATGTACCTTTTCTGAGAAACTACTGCTGTAAATTCCTTATGATATATTTACAATGATAGCTTATATATACTGAAATTAGCTTTTTGTATAAAACTCAAAAATTTATTTCTTACAAATTTTTATGTGAAAATTGGTTTAAATTTTGCAATGTTTAATAAAATATTTCATAAATTATTAAAAATTTTAAAATTAGCTAAAAGCTCATTTCAGTATAATCAAAAAGGTGTATTTTAATTGTATGAAAAATTTCAAGCATGTACACTGCAGGCCACCGTAAATGCAATACCTAGAAAGACAAGAGATAGCACAACAAAATTTATTTTGTAGATAACATGTTGACCAAGTATCAAATGATTAAATTTATAGACTTCTTTGAAGTGTAGTTCCTACCAGAATCAGTAGCCAGAGTAGCCGCCATTGTTGAAGATCACCGCTGCCGCACGCCTCGCCATTGATTAAGAGAGACTTTGGATGTGATCGTGGGGTACAGCTGACCAAGCAGCTTCCACACGTTGCCAAAGTTGATCTGGTGTGGCAGCTGGGGGTGTAATCTGGATCAATCGTTAAGCAAACATGGACCACATGTTTTCTATCGGCGAAAGATCCGGAGAGCGAGCCGGCCAGGGAAGCAATTCAATCTGGTAAATAACGAAGAACCTTTGAACAATGCGTGCCACGTGTGGTCGCGCATTATCCTGTTGAAATATGGCTGTGACCAAACCTTGAAGGTAAGGAAGGACAACTGGCTCCAACACCTCGGAGATGTAGCGCTGGCTGTTTAAAGTACCGGCAATGCGTACTAGAGGAGTGCGAGAGTAATATCCAATACCGCCCTATACCATAATACCCGCTGCAGGACCAGTGTGGCGGTGCATAACGCAGCTGTTCAGCATCCTATCTCCACGGTGTCTCCAGATTCGAATCCAACAATCGTGGTGTTGCAAACAGATGCGTGACTCGTCAGTAAAGACAACATCATTCCATTCTGCATACCAAATCCTTCTTTCATCGCACCATTGGCGGTGGAGACGTCTGTGGTTCGGCGTCAAGGGTAGGCCAAGCAATGGACGTCTCGCGGACAGACCACCCTGCTGTAAACGGCGTCGAATGGTACGAGCAAACACTGAATGATGCGTCACAGACTTAATGTGCTGTGCTATGGTTCGTGATGTGACTGAGTGATCCGTCACTGCCATGCGCACAATTTTCCTGTCCTCACGTGAAGTGGTGCACTGAGGTGGATGCGATCAACCACGTCGGTCCGTCGTACACTCCTGCATCCAACAGTCACATATCCACATTACAGTTGTTTGGTTTCTTCCAACTCGACTACCGATTTCCCTGAAAGATAATCCACAATCTCGGTAGGCCACTATCCTTCCTCTGTCGAACTCGGATACATGATCAAAAGCTGATTGCTGTTTTCTACGAGACATAACTGATCGTTTTTTGAAAAAACCACAAGAAAAACACAATTGGCGAACTTCAAATCGTCTTAATATCCAAGCCTTAAATAGCACTTTGAAGTGGCGCAACAGGCCCGCGTGATGTGTGTCTGCGCTGAAATCCTAATCATTTGCATATCTCACCTCCGCTAATATATGTTGTAAATTTCATGTTATTTGCATGCTTCCTTCAGGGTGTTGCATTTACGGTGACCAGCAGTGTACTTATAACAGATTTTGAGAAAAGGTATATCGAAAACAGCCATTTTAGCATTGTCAGTATAGAGAGAGAGGGGGGATTCCAACTCCGTTTAAAGAGATATCGTTTTAGCTCACTCTGAGATTCTACGGGAATTTTTCAGGATTTTAGCTGTCACTTGCGTCCCTCGATTATGTCAGATAAGTAAACTTTAATTATTCATAACAACTCATGATAGTTAAGCCCCTAAATAGTTTTATACACTTAAACATATTTGAATTAAAATTATATGCCTATATGGCTTCCACTCTTACTTCCACGTCAGATTAAAGATTAAATCTTCAGAGTTATACAGACTTCGAGGTTTTCATCAGAACTTTTCATAGAAATTATATTTTCTATTTTTCTTTCCAAATCTGATTCGATAATAAAGATTTTAAATCAATGTTGGCTATATATATCTCTCCTAATTCACACAAAAGCCAAATAGATCCCCTTAAATCAGCAAATGGCATTTAGTCACTATCAAAATGCCAATATATTGAAAGGTATGTTTACGATTACGCTTACAAGATCAATCGTTGTCCCCCCCCCCCCTCTCCTTGTACCGGCGAGGATCAAAGAAGTATTATTTCTTTTGAAGTCAACTGAAAGATTTTCTTTTGTCCAAATAATATTGTTATGGCTGATTAAAGATTTTCGATTAAAGGTTTTCGCAACAGAAAAAAAATAAATCAAAAAGTTTTAAATTAAAGTGTCTAACTTTTCCATAAGTTCTAATGAGTTTGTTTTCAAAAATAATTTGGTAATTCCAATGTTTTTTAAATAACATTCTGAAATATTTTTTTTACATGTTAAATTATATTAATATAATTTAGATGGAGTTTTTTTCCATAAAGAATGCCAAAATTATGTAAAAAGTTAATTATATTGACTTGAAATATTTCAAACACATAAATTCATATTTTTAATATAATATTATACAGTTTCAAAATAATGCAAGAAGTCCTGTACAAAGTGTGTGTTAAATCTTGTGTAAAAAGTTATTGTTTTCACCATTTTATTAATTAATTAATATATATATATATATAGATATATATATATATATATTGTAACAACTTATGAATAATTCCAATATATATTTGCATGTTTTATTTAATACCAAGTGACCTAAAAGTCCGTTAATATTTGAAAGTTCATTAATACATGGAATAATATAGGTAGAGAGGTAAAAAATACCACACATACTTAAAGTGACATGGAATTTAATTGCAACCAAAAAAGTGCAAAAAAAAAAAAAAAATGACCGACAGATAATGCTTTATATAACAAAATCAATAATTAATATAGCAGTTGATTTTTAGCCAAAAACGATTCTCGTTATAGTAAACGTTGAGCATGTCAGCCTCCATTCTTCTGTAATACCTTTAATCGAGGGGACAATGTTGAAAACAGTGTAAAGGGTCTATCCGCTATTCTCTTTCACTGATCTAATTATTCTTTGTAACTGTGAATTCAGTTGAAAACCTTTCTCGGTGAAGCAGAGGAGATTTAGGCAAAGGAGTTCTTCTATTTAAACGTTGGTATTACAGTACGCGAGGATGGTCGGTGGTTGATAGTTGACGGTTGAAAGTTGAGAGTGGATTGGGAATAAGATTACGACAGGAGGTCGTATAGTGAGGCAAGATATCTAAAGAGAATTCAAGCGTAGAAGTCAAGAGTTTTCTAGTATTTAGATAGGTACTTTTATTTATATGTTAGTTGAATTAATCCTATGCAGTTGCTCTTCTGGGTTTAATATTGGGTGTATTCCCTCCCTTGGTTTATTAAGTAAAAGTAGTAATACAATTGTGTTAAAGTTACTATACTTGATCTTTCCTCGAACCCCCAAACACTAACGTCCTCCGGGGCGTTATAACAGCACTGTACAGCATGTATGTAGGTATGATAAGAAATTGCCGTCGGTTGTTGTCTCTTAGCATCTCTAATGAGGTCATAAGATCACGATAGACTTGCAACTTTAGGTAATCCTACAACCAATAATCACTTAGATCAATGTTTCTCAAACTGTGGGGCGCGCCCTCCTAGGGGGGCGTGATAACCCTACAAAGGGGGCGCGAATATATTGAAAAGTCGAAAACAAAAGATTATTTTAAAAAATTATTAATTCCATGAAAGAAAGCAAAACAAAATGCATTCTGACATAGTAAAAAATAAAATACACATCTACAGTGATATAATGCACTTATAAATGAATCAGTGCTTCCCAATGTGTTTCATAATTAATTTAACAATTCTAAGTTAAGGACAAGTTTTATAATTACCAATGACCCTATGGTCATACCATAAAATATATACAACATTTAATACTTCTCTTGATAATTTGAACGATTTATGATTAAAGTCGTATTGTGGCTTTATGTCACATTATATTATTTTTTGAATTCAATGCATTATTATGGTATGGAGGGGGGCACGATTAAAATTATGGTTAAAAATTGGGTCGCAAGTAAATAAAGTTTGAGAAGCACTGACTTAGATTGTAGTGAGGGAACATGGGAGGCCAAGCATGATGGGTGGCACAGCATGCAATCATCGTCAAACAATGCCAGGGATCTTAGATTCCTTCCTATGGTGATAGGATTGTAAGGTTGCAGTAACAGATTCTCCATTTTGATAGCAGAGCTCAAATAAGCAAGCCTTTTCAGGTAAAGTCAACATGCCACAATCGCTAGTGCATCTGTTTTCTTTCTGATTGCAGCTCATTTTATACAGGATTTGCGCAAGGTGTCACTGACGTTTTACTGTCCGTCTGTGTATCCTTGAATTTTTCAAATGTTGACGATCTGTTGGGTAACTTGGTATATCGTATACTTTATTTCTCTTAACATATCTAGTATACTGCTCTGAAAATGAAAATACTTGTTAATTATTAGGTACATTTTTTTTCATTAAAACATGTCTTTACATTTTAGAAAATAATGAATAGGATGTAAAATAAAGAAATTAGCTCTCTGTGTTATATCAATGTATCAATAATAGTACGTAATATCAACAAACATGCATCCCCCGCATTTATTCATAATTTTTTTTCTTTATATATTATTAGTTTACAATTAAAACCTAACAACATTGTTTAAAATGAGTGTAAAAATGTACATTGCGTGGATAAAGGATGGTTACATTAAGAAAGACCCATGTGTGAGAGATTGCTTAAAATATTTCTTACTGGCGACAACACCATGTCAGGCAGACCATCAAATTCAAGTATTGACGATACGAATTGAGGACAATGATTGGAATCAATTTCAGTTTAACGCGTCAATATCTTGCAGAAATATTCAATGGGAAGCATTTTTTTCAGCACTCTCGCTAAGTAGTTATTTTATCAAAGTAGGTACAAAAATAGTGTATTTTTTATTACGTATTTCAAATCTATATATTAAATCTGCATTTTTGAGTTAAAATATACAAAAAAAAAATTGTAGAAACATAAATGATGAAATAAACAGGAACAGCACGGGTTGCACTGCTAAATTGTCGAAAAAATGCATACCCGCGGAAATTGCGTGTTGCGCAAATTTTGCTACATTAACATTGCCCGTGGAAATCGCGGGATATGCAGTGAGAGGGTTAAACAGAAAAAAATTAGAAATTAAGAGGTGGAATAGCTTCTCAAATCCACACGTTGCTGCTGAAACCAGAACAAAAATTATGGATTTCAGCTGGGAGAAATCCACCCAACTTCCTTATTCCACAGACTTATCTCCCTCAGATTTTGACCTATTTTTATCTTTTGATGATACTATGCATGGCAGAAAAGCAGTTTTGTAAAACTGGAATTTCTAAGTGCATCTCACACTAGTTAAGTGTTGATCGATAAAGGGAAGATATTTTGAGAAGTACAATTATTTTATGTAAAAATACGCTAGTG
The DNA here is from genome assembly GCA_019973955.1 of Trichonephila inaurata madagascariensis. Lineage (NCBI taxonomy): Eukaryota > Metazoa > Arthropoda > Arachnida > Araneae > Nephilidae > Trichonephila > Trichonephila inaurata. The sequence continues at coordinate 46,543 of BMAV01000620.1, forward strand.
TTTTTTCCCTTTCATCAAAAACGACAGAGCCTTCTTGGTATCCTAATATTATTTTTATAGCAACAACTAACTCTTAATTCTCGCTATATATATAAATGTATAACACCAACTTAAAATATAAATAACTTTTAAAGTAAACATCTTTTTTTTTGAAATTCGTGAAATAAACATGACCAATCTTTGAGATTGTCTGGCTTTTTTCTGCTTTATCATTTATTTTATTTAATCTTGTAGCTGGAAATTTAAATCAACAACACTTTTGGGTTTTTTTATTTTTTTAAAAGAAGTTTAAAGAAGAATTAAAAATTTATATGAATAAGAAGAAAAACATCTATAATTAGAGATTTTATGCATAAGAAGAAAAAAAAGTGTAAACATTCAATATGTGTACACTTTCGCATTTTTTTTAAAAAAAAAATAATGCGAAGAGCACATATTTTTACTGAAATTAAATATTTTGCATATGGTAAAAAAAAAATATATGCATATGTTAAATGTAAATTTTTTTTACTATACCGTATTTTGCAAAAATATTTGATTTGCATTGAATCATTTAACTTCAATAAAAAACATCTTAATTACAAAAAAAATATTTGTTCTGTATTTTATTTTGTAACATTAAGTAATGACTTTAAAGGGATAGTTTTATCAAAATAAAATTCAAGCTTAAAAATATAACGTAAAAAAAAATCAAATATCTATTATGCAAAAAAAAAAAAAAATATGTAAAGCTGATAGTGAATAATATAGTTAAAACCAAAAATTTTGTAACTACTTCCAAAAAAAGTGAAATAGAAGGCTGCATCAAAAGACAAAAATATAAAATCTCGCAGAAATTATTAAATTATTTTATCGATTTAATTAACGGTGCTATTTTTATTAATTATATTATTTTAAAAGAAAAAAAAATTAAAAAGTATCTTTTTATAATTTTTACTATGTTTTCAGGCTTTTTAATATTTAATTTAATCTAATAATCTCTAATATTACTTTTTTTTCTCTATATCCATGCACAAAAGCACTTAATTTCCTGTTGATAGAAAGAATTTAGACATTTTTTGAAAGATGAATGTGTTTATTCTAACTTACTAATCCACGAACAAAAAAGAATGACTCGTATGCTAGATTATATAAGAATTATTCAAACCTTACAGCAAGAAAATGCAGCTTAACTATTAACACATTTAACCTAATAATTACTTAATCTTCGATATGCAATATAATTTCTTTTCCCTCAAACAAATTACAGTGAAAAATTCCTAATCAGTGATAACCTCCTTGGTAGAGTTATGATAAAGAGTATTACACACTGGAAAAGATCTACGAGTTTAAAATTTGTTGAAAGTCAAGAAGACTAGTAAAGAAATTTGACAAATGAGACGCGAGTTTAACACCCTCATGAGTTTAATACCCTCAACTTCAATAAGTTGTGCTCAACTAAACGAAATAAGGGCCGGAATAGTTTTTATAGAATCGTCGAACAGTGTACTTAGGCCACTAAAGACAGGGGGACTTCTGTTGACACGTTAAATAAGTAAATGCTCAAAATCTTTCCGTTGGGATAATGTGGAAGATTCGAGAGTGATATGCCAGCTCAGCAATTGTCCTCGTCTCTTGGCCTTGATTTGGGGCTGCGGTAGTCCAGGGGTAAAGGTATCGGATCATGGCAGGCATGTCATGAGTTCGAGCCCAGTACCACTAAAGACTCGCCGTGTAGGGTTGCGATGCACATTAAATCTATCGAGAGCTGAAATGTCCTCCCATTGGTGTGGTGTGGTAGTTAGGAGAGGGGGTGCCAGCTCAGATGTCGTCCACATCACTTGACCATGGTTCAAAATTACGTGGTCAGTCACCAAAAACCCTTGTGTAGCTGAACAGTGCGACGTTAATATATTCACTCACTCACTCACTTGTCCTTGAATGAAAATTGTGATTTCGTTGTCAATAGCTCTCTTGCTGATTTAGATTGCGATGCTAGTAAATATTCTGAATAATTAAATCCATCATGCTCATAAATTGTGGATTATTAGTTTGTTCAAGTAAAGCTACGAAAGTAGTGCAAAACCGCTTAACACTTTTATTATTTAAAAAAATATAACGCAAAAGAATACAATAAATATGTGTACGATACCACATAATAAAAATAAGATATATGCCTCTTGAAACGTTTGGAGAATCCTCTTCCCATTTAAAAAGTAACAATACATGGCTTCTATTGAGATTAATAGACAGCAAGTTGCCACTTTCTGTGATACATGCAATATATACACACAAGTCAAGATATGCATGCTAAAAACCAATTTATTCAGTTGGCATTAGAGAAATAGTTAGTTGGCCTTATCAATGAATGCTCTTTGAAGTTCTGAAATAAATATCAAAAAGGAAGATTGTAATTCATATCATTACTGAGACACAGTAGCACGCTTTTATTAGAAATTCAGTATTTATTTCTAAATTATGCTACCACAGTTATTTGTAATAATTTCAAACTTGTAGTACATATATATTTGTATTTTGAACTTGTTCTAATCTTGCTATAAGAAAGGAAAATTTTATTTGTCTCTGAGCAAATCTGTAAAATCCTGCTTTGCTAGCAAAATTTGCATGCAAGTGAATATTGAATTATGCATTTCTCTAAGCACATTGATTGATAAAATGTTCTAAGCATAAGAATTGTTTCAGTGTAATTATCGAAACATATTAAAAATTAGATAAGCTAAGCGCTTAAGATTTAGAACACAAATGTTGTAATTAATTCAAACATTGCATATTAATTGCAACCATAATAAACACATATCCATCAATTTAAGTCTAAGAAATACCCTTATTAATACCCGTACAAGAATTGCTTAGAATTTCAAAATGATAATAAATTGATAAGCAGTGAGGCATATGATTAATGAGTAATAGAAGTGGAACGTAACTTCCACCCGCCTTGGGAATAGATTCATTCCGCGTTTGAGCAGACTTCAGTGAAATGTGCTTCTGTCCTTCCGAAATGTCTGCCACTTATTTTAGAGATGTGCAGGAGGGGAAACCCCACTTACTGTTCTATATATTCACCAAAACTTCTCACAATTGTTCGATGACATCCAAGTTCAGTGACTAGAATGACTTTTGAAATGTGGTGGAATTCAACTAAGCGCTCCTTAAGCCCACATTCAACAATTCAGACAGTATATATTGAAAGCACTATAGTTAGTACCCTTTATCTTATAAATTGAAAATAATTGGATGAATTTAGTAAGCATAGTTATCCACATATTTTTATAATGTTACTATAATCGCGTCATTAATGTTGAAGTATTTTAATGTTAAAAGGGGTTAAATATATATATAAAAAAATAGTAAGGAAAAGAAATCTTATTTCTTTTTTTAAATATTCAGTTATGTAAAAATGTGAATTCAATATCGAAAACTTTCAAAGTATTAACATGGCACAGTATTGTCATCGGTTCTTGAAAAGTTTGCAAAATTTCGAATTAATCTGACCTTTTAAAGTGGGTATAAAATTCGAGATTCTATTACATACAAGTGAAACTTATAAAAGCGTGTTAAAAATGTAGCATGTTCATAGAAAATATTTTGAAACATAAGTGGTTGCGCGGGGATCTCAGTCAAAACAAGTACCTTCAGATTGTGAAAAATCGGTTTCCACTCCCAAAAAAAAAGAGGCAGATATGTGTCAAATATATTTTAGCTCTCATGAAGACTGTCATGTAGGAGGATTCTCTGTCAAGGTTATTGGTAACAAATAAATAGGGTTTTTTCCCCCAGGATTAACGGTTTTGTGAGTATGGGGTGACTCAGTGCCCCGCTCCTCCTTCTGGATTACAGGATATTGCAAGAACATATATTCAACAAAATTAAGTTTGTTACAGTATATTTTATTCACATAGATATGTGTTTTTCAATGTATTTATTAAAACCCATTCCAAGATTTACGTAATTTCCTCTCTCTTTTTTTTTTTTAATTATTGTTAATAAAGTTTACTTAGCAATAACAAAAACTAAATAGATTCCCATTTTCGTCTTCTATTTTTGATCAACAGCCTTAAGAATCTCCGTCTTTATTTTAAGTGAAATAACAGCTTGATTTCACCCAGAGTTCGTTGCTATTGTTTGTAAAAAAAATCTTCTAGAAATAAAAAAAATATTGTGAACCAAAATCACTGAGTTGTACTCACATTACGATGCACTCCTCACCTAATTTCAAAGCCAACTGTTGAGAGATGAGATGTTTCTCTGTGGCGTTTGTAGTGATGGAGGGTGAACATAGCTTAAAAAAAACAAAATAAGCTCGTGTCACAAGCTATTCCGAAGGAATTTCAAAGCCAAGTTAGCATCCTTTTTGCGAAACATGTGAAAACCAACTTTATTTCATTTCACTCCTTTCTTAAATCTCAACTGCAGGGCTTGTGTTTTCTATAATTTGTTCATTCCCGAAAGGGAAACTTTTTCGTGTTTTGGTTTCGTATTTAGAGAAAAAAATCCATTAAAATGCATAGTATTTTGCCGGGGTCGTGGTATTATTCCGTATTAACCAATAACCAATCTTAAGCGTTTTCGCTTTATACTTCATGTAAATAATTATTTTTCTCTACAATCAATATTTTTTTGTTCAATTGGTTGAAACAGTTTAGCATTAGGAGCTGCACCACATACTACTGATAGTAATTTTTTTTTCATTTCATTTAGTATGATTCTCACATGATACGGAAAATACCTAAGACCAGTCCAGAATTAAGAACCAAAGTCGCCATTGCATCATTTAATTTCAACCGCTCATTAGCCCTTGAATTCACTCTTTTTTTTAAAATTGTGCATGTAAAATTTAAAACATACACAACTTCCTTCATTTTAAAAAAAAAAATAAAGAAAATTACTTTGTAAGTAGAAGTAAACTTGTCTTAAGAAGACAGCTTGACATATGCTGCAAGTTTAGTTCACCAGTACAATTCCAAATATAAAGCGAATGCTGATTGTAAACTTAAATTTTTTTGGAATACAACGTTTTGTTTTTGGCCTCTTATTCTCACAAATATAAAACTTTACACTTACTCACCTATAAAAGATCTTTATAGGACAGAGAAAATGCATATTCAGTACAACGATTTGAAAGTAAGGATTTATTATTAGTTTACACATGGGAGGAGTGTCAACTATATTTGGTACTAAAATAAAGAAAACATAAGCTTTTGTGAGAAAATTTCCCAAACATGATCTGTGTGGAACAAACGCCTGATAAGATATTTAACGAAAACTTTATTAACTTAAAGCATTACAAGTTTCATCAAAGTACTTTCAAAAACTCTCCCCTTTTGATCATACCATACTTATTGAATTTATATTTAAAATCTTTTAAATCTAATCTTCACTAAATTTGGGCTTTATATAATATGGTTATGACTGTAAAAATGCAAGGATGTTAAAAATCACAAGGATTATTGAAGTTAATCCTATAGACTTGATAATTTGGGGATTTAAATGAAGGATTTTTGCCAAATTCTAGGAATAGCAAAGAACATTGAAGATGACTATATTGAAATTTTGAATTGAGTAAATTTGAGATTAGAAAATGTCAGAGAAGAAAGATAATTGATAGTTCCTAGGATTTCTGTCTTGTGAATAGAACTTTGTGAAGAAGCATGAGTTGCTAATTATCTAAATGTACTAATCATGCCTAATTGACTGATTTTGCAAAATCAAAGAAACACAAAATATTCATTCTTGATTGATTGAAGTTGAAATAACCAATTTTGGTTTCTTCTCGTAGGACAACCCGACTGGATGGAAATAACAACTACAAAAATGTTAACTGGGCTACTTATAAGGTATCCGACCACGTTCGGAACCGTAATTTTAAAAAAAGCTCATAAATGGATAATTTTCATGATATTTAGTGTCACTTAGATTAGAATATATGTATAAAATTGTTTTAAGAACATTTTGACAAAAAAAATTATTTCAGTACAATACTTTGGTAACTTAGAATAACCTTTTTTTCAAAATGTTCTCCTTTTATAAATAATGCTTCTAAAATACTAATATTTTGTGTGTGTGTTTATATAAAGTAAAGACTTCTCCATAGAGTCTGAACTTTGATTTTTGAAAAGTTTACATTATATTCAGAGTTACAACCCATTGAAATAATGATCGGCGTTTTTTTTCTTAAAATTTCTTCCCTCTGTTGTCATAAAACGTAGATAAACCCACTTCTAAGTGATATATTTCAAAAATTCTAGTTGAGCCTCTGCACAGAGGTCTGAGCTATATACAGGCAAAATATTATTATAATAGAAGCATTTTTCACAAAAGGAGACTATTTTGAAAATGTGTCATTCTATGTTCATTTTTTGTCAAAAAATTATACTTAAATAATTTTTGTAATACTATTCTTAAAATAATTTTGTATACATTTTCTAATCTAAGTGACACTAAATATCATAAGTATTATCCATTTATACGCTTTTGCAAAATTATGGTTCCGAACGTAGTCGGATACCTTAACATGCTTGTGGATGCCGTTCCAAATCCTTTGAAAATCACGATATCCCATCCAAGTTCAAGAAAATCACAACCGCAAAGTGGTTTACGCTGGATATTTTTGTAAATGAAGTTATTCAAAATATTGAGGTGTCCCAGCAAATAGTTTAAATACTGTTATTCTTTACGGTAAGCAAAGTGTTGGCGAACGTTTAAAGGAATAAGCTGTGTTTTCATACTCCTCTTTATCGGAATAAGAAGAAAAGGCACTACAAATGAAAATCTAGGTATTCACTCAAAATTCTCTTGATCTTTTGACACACTTCAACTCCAAATTTACACACAAATTTATAATTAAAGAGTGTTTCTCAATAATAAACATTGTAGAAACAAATTCTGAACACAAAAGTTTTAAATTAATGTGCTGAGAACTTGAGCTCTAACAATCCATATGGATTGGTTAATTTTTCTCAAGCAAGTTACATGTATTTTCCAAAAAAAAAAAAAAAAGAAGAAGAAGAAGAAGAAGCCCCAAGTCGAGCCTGTGTTTCGGAGAGTGCAGCTGTACTTCATGTTAAACATTTTCCCTTTATGCACAATCTACGCGATTTGAAGAACCAGCCCTGTGCTTACAACACCTTACTATCCTAGCTTACAATAAGCAGTGCAAAAGCTTAAATGCATATTTTATCGATGGATTTAATGGATTCAATGCGTACTTATTATATCCTAAATAAAATATTATGGGTATACGTTCATCAAAAAATGTCAAATCTCGAGTATCTAAACAATACATCTAGTTTAAATATTTTTGTATAAAACATGTAAAAAATTGGAGCAAGTGGCACACTATTGAGTTAGTGTGTTTGTGTGTGTAATTTTCATCCACATTTTTCATTTAATTTCATATTTTAAACAATTATACAAATAATATATTTTCATATATATATATTGAATTTTGGAACAAATAGCTAACAATTATAAAATTTTCTCTGTTGGTATATTTCAAATTTTTGTGGCATTAAAGAGGATGACATTTTCATCGCTATACGTAAAGCTCAGTTTTTAAAATAAATATTAATACATAACTGTAAATGATTTAGTATTTCAATAAAGGCTTTTAATTTCCTTCACATACTTTTTTCTCATATTTTGCATTGGACAAAGAAGCATTCTTTTATTATTTATTCTGGTAGCCACTGCTGAGGACATTGGTTGTTTAAATTCTGAACAATAACGATTTTTTGTCTGAGACTTAATAAAGACTCAAAATAATTTTTCTTCATAGGGTGAATATTTATGTATATGTATAAATTATACAAAAATGGATTAGAAAAAATAATTGAATCCCGTCAAAAATTTTTGTATTAACTCGATATTTAAATTAAAAATAACTTTTGCTCAAAGACATTCACATTATTTTCACATCGAATTTTTTTTAGTGGTATAAAGTAAATTAAGTTACCTGATTCAAATGGACATTACTAGTTCAAATTTCCTATTCTGTCAGAAGTAATATTTTTATAATCTAAATATTTTTCAGTTTATATAAGTTATAATTATAAAATGTAAACATCGTTATACTATAGTACTCAAAATATATAAAAAGTATATATTATGAGTTTAGATCTGTGTATAAAATCATGTAATAAGCAAATACATAAGACAATTTCTTGATAAGAAAAATCATGTTTCCCACTAATAATATCTGCATATCAGCGATATTTTATCAGATTTAACGCATGAGAGTACGCAAAAATATGTACTCATTCACATAATATTTCAATATTCATAAACGTTCATGAAACGGATAGCCAAGAATATACTTCTTTACGAAATACAAGCCACAAGAAATGGGATTGATTTAAAATAAAAAATAAAAATCTTACACAACTATTGTTTAATTCAGAACGAAGGAGTACTTCTCTCAACCTTTCAGATTTAATATTTCTTCTCTTGTCACTTTTGTCTTCTAAGACTAAAGAATAAAAAAGAAACATAAATTGATAATGGAGGGATCAAGTTTTTCTCGAATACATCAAATATACGATGAATATCATTAATTTTAAAGGTTTTGTGTTGTTTATAAGTCTCTGAGTTTCTTTCCCTTACAAACTTTAGAAAATATATATATATATATATATATATATATATACATATATACAATTTCTTTCAAATGTAGCTATTAATAATGTAAGAAATACCCACACTCAAAACAAATGAAAAGTAAAAGAAATATTTAATAATAAATTTAAAAAACGGCGATTCCATCATTGGCAACTAAATTGGGACAAATAAAAGTATTTAAGCTGTAGTTGTATTTAATGTAAAAAATCGAAACATGGAAACAAGACAAAAGCAAAATAAGTTATTTTTTTTATGAATTGAAAAATAGTCATTATATCATTGCCTACTATTATAAATTGTAACAAATATAGACAGACGTTAAATTTTATATGATTGCGAAAATAAAGTTTGCAAAAAATTGTATGATAATCGTTTATGATTTCCAAGCATTATTATGAAGATAATAGTAAAACAAATTAATTCGAAAATAATAAATATTAGTAAAATAAAGTTGTTTATTTATGAATTAAATAATGGACTTTTTCGTCTCTTGCAGCTAAATTTGATCACAAATATTTACGAGTTAACTTTTAAAAACATATGAATATAAAATATCTAAAATGTTTAGCAATCACAATTCGGGATTACGTTAAACAAGATTATAACATATTAAAATATAAAATAATACAAATATCACTAAATTTTGAGATATATTTTTGCAACAGTATATGTTGAATTCAATGAAAATGAACTTCATGAAAAGCTCTTTTTCATGAGATAGTCAAAAGATAATGCTTTTATATTCCTTTTCAGTTATTATACATGAGTAAACCTTAAGAAAAAAAAATAATAATTGTATTTCAGACAGTTAACATAAATAAATAAAGAAAAAAAGGTGTTAGTCTGTTTAAATTTATTTATCTTTTTATACTCTTGAGGAAAACAATCTGACAGTCTATCATAAACACGAAAAATATTTTACAATATAAAACAAATTAAGCTACATAAAATCTATTTTATGTTCATGTTTACTTTTATGGCGATTGTTATTCAAAACTGGCAGCAGTAAATGTTATTAAATTGCTCGTTTCATTGAACGGTTTCGAAAAAATTTCATGATAAAATATACCAAACAAGTTTTTGAAGAATATTCCAAATATTGATTTTAGTAAAAACATAAAGTATTTACATATTACGCAGTTGATCAATTGCGCCTAATCAAAAGACATCACCAATTCAAAAAATATCGCCAAATGATCGCCATCGTTATGATTATATTCGAATATGAAGATGAGCAATTTCAACTATTGGCTGCATATTGCAGCTTTTGTCGACAATTTCTGTTTGATGAAATTGATCTGTGGTGTAATAGGTAATTTCCATAAATAATAATCATTTTATGTGATTGTTTTTGTAACTATTCATATTAGATACACAAAAACTATCGTTTGATCTGGACATTTAGACATAGACCAATTTTTCAAGATTGCTTAAAGAAACATTAACATTGACTGATGCCAAATCACATTCATAAATCATTTTTTTTTTCTTTTTTTATAATTTAGGTTTCGTTATTTTGAGAATTCTTTCACTAGCGTGCCCTTATTCACATATAAAAAAACTCTTCTGAAAGATCATGCCTGATTATTATCGGTGGAAGTGGAATCCATTTGTGAAATTAGAAAAGTACGCGACGTCATAAAGATCCAAACAACCCCGGTAATTATATGATTCAGTAATGCATATAATTACCTAATCCTTTGCCTAGATCGATGAAGGGAAGCCTGAGAATGCATTATTCTTAAGGATGCTTCTAATATTTTTGAAGGAATCTGAAATGGTTGTCTAACGTTTCAGGAATACTCATTAAAGTGTTCTGAGTCGGGCATATCTTGCTAATTGCATTTCGGAAACTTTCGCTCATTTGATTCTCATTCTCGTTTAGTTTTATTGCTTCAGTTCATTTTTAGAAGCTTATTAATTTCGTACACATGGCACTAAGATGGTTACAATATTACGAGTCGAAATTACTCCTCAATTCCTTCAGCTGTTCTTAAAAATCGAGAGAGTGTCAAAAGTTTGAAAACAAACTGGGATGTTCGAGGTTTGAAAATGATGTTGATTAATGGATTTGCTTTGTCTGACTCTTTTGGGAAGTGAAATATGTTTCACCATGCATTGCTTTAAAGGTGATTTATGTCTGTAAAATTTGAGCCTGACGAAATAATAGAAAATAGGGGATAAAAAAAGGATTTCGATGTTGAAGATGGAAGAGTGATATTTCCTCTCAAATCATTTAACTTTAGCAATTATATATTTTTATCACGTATTTTTAAGCAATGCTAATATGTAATTTTATGGTATAAAAGGATCAAAGTCATTTTTTAACATTTTTATCGCGTCAGTTTTGTATCCATATTTATATTATAAAACAAATTTACATTTATTAATTGTGCTTGACTAACTAAACCAGAAGTACTAAACCTTTTTTTGTGTGTGTGTGTGTGGAGCCGCATATATATATTAGCTATTTCATACATATGATGGCTATTTCACGCGGGCCGCAACATGAAGATTAATGAAGATAATAATAATGGAGAAGATTAATGAGGTATAATGCCTTAAGATCAAGATAATATGAAAATTTAAAATGTGGAAATTGATCCAAATATTAAAACTCCTATATTTTGATTTTTTTAATTATTATTTTTATCACTGATTTCTCTAAATTGGAAGCATTTAAGAATCACTCTTTCACAATTTCTGCATCAATAAACGGTATCATATGATTCCCAATGATATAACAAATTTCATAGGGTGCCTTTGTTATCGCTGTGACATTACCACTGAGAAAACACTTTTTTTGCTGTTGTAAAGATTATTCAAGGAAGTTTATTTATCATCTCTTGAAAGAGATCTTCGAGGAAAAGTGCCATTGAAGGAGACTCCTGTTTATTGGTATATTTTAAATGCACTTTCGTGACAAATCAAACAATTACTGAACCATGCTTGTTTTTCACTACAAAATAATCAGCTTTCTATATACAATCACCTAGATTCAATCTATTTTCTTCGTATATATTTCGCTTGCAAGATAGTTAAAATTTAGTTCCACTCATATAATGGTCGCCACTCCACTACTGTCACTAATCAGGAAAAAAAATATCAATTCGCACCCATACGGCATCGACAGCAAAATTGATATATTTGATTTTTTAACAAAGAATTTTTCACCAAATTTTCATAAATAAATGAATTTCTCAGAATAAATTACCATAACCGGGCCACACTTAAAAAGGCCTTGTGGGTAGCAGGTTGAGTATCGCTGAAATAAACTATTTAATTACTGTACACATTTTAATATTATGAAATGAAACAATTAGTTCTTAATAAGACAATAAACATTCTTAATTACTTTCAAGACATTCTGGTTAAAACGTAAATATTTGTAAATTATTCTTTAAGTGGTACTGAAAGCAATTGAAACTCAATTTTAGATATTTATCTCTCAACATGTAAATTTTAGGTTTCACACACACAGTTTGTTTGTTTTTTCCTTCCTTCCTTTTTCTTCTATAATGGGTGCATAAAATTCAAGTAAATTCCTCACATAATTGCTGGATAAATCGGGACATAAATCATTATGAAAATTATGGATCATTTGTATTTACGAAATTGTGCAAAGTTTTAATGGTCTGTCTTGAAATTTGAGTGTATTTTACCATTGATATTTCTGAAGCCATTTTTGTTAACCTTTAAAACTTTAAAATATTTCAGTTAAGGCTACACAGACCCTACAAATTTCACAATTACGGAACGAGATTTTTTTGCATTTTCTCGTCATTGAGCTGCTTGCTACTAAACTTCAGATCTGCTATCAAATTAGTTTTTAAGCTATTTGAAGTTTACGGAGCTATGGTTTTAATTTCGGTTTCTCATATTAAAGCATTTTTCCACTCTTAAATTGAATTAATTAAAAATATTTTTGAGCACAATCCATTCTTTTAGTGTGAAATGTTTATTAATTCCCGTTTTCAAACTACTAGGTCTACAAAATAATGAAATTTGGTATCATGTGTGTGTGTTTTTTTTTTATTTCAAATCTGCTAAGAACGGATCTTTTAAAAATCGACGTGGATATGGGGAAATCAAAGAAAGTTAAGGGGCTTTTTCGTCAAAACTATTAGGTTTAGATGTGAAATTTAGCGATTATGTTTATTTTGTTGAGTAGAGATTCATTAAAAATGGGTTTTGAGGACATCCATTTTCCGGGAGGAGGTTTTGGATGCGTTAAAAATAATTTTTCTTCAATTTCAGAAATTATTATGCAGAATTCCTGTCCTTTTTAATTAATGAGTTGAAAGTGATAAGAATATTTTTCTATATAATCAAACGCATAACGCTGTAACTTAGATATCACTAATTGATATATATATATAGTTTAATTCTCTAAAAACGAGAGATGAACATCCAACAATATCAAAATCGTAGAAACACAGATACAGTAAGAAAACCACACAATGAAGGAAACATGAGCAATTGAAACTTAAAAAATAGAT